>JAJJMC010016780.1:2861892-2905019 GCA_023531435.1 Papaver californicum
AGAATAAATTTTTCATATGATGGTCAAGAGCTCGTACCGGACAGAACCGGTTAAATCGGGTAAAACCGGTTTTAACCTGTACCGGCCGATTTTACCGGGAAAATACCGTTTCGGCGATTATTGATATTTCGTTTCCATACCCGGCCGGTACCGGTAAAACCGCAGAAATTTCGGCCTTACCGGCCGGTACGTACTGCACAGAGTGTAACCAAAAAGTATGGGTGACATTTACTTTCATCAGCAAAACATTCAATGTGGGACATCACACGAATTATGTTGTGTTCCAAAAAAAACACTAAATGACTTCAACAAGGTGCCTTTTCTGTGTCACTGCCTAACCTAGACATTAACCCTAATCATCTAACCTAATTTACTGATAAACTTTTTGTTACCTCATTTTTCGCAATCATTGAAGACTCATACACTGTTCGACAATGAAAATGATCTAGTTTTAACATGTTTTATACTCTTCAAGCAAAACCCTAGAAAATATTTAGAAACCCTATTATTATCGAACGTTGTACATTGAAAAAAAAAACAGTTTATGAATTTTGTACTTGGATGAAAATTCTGCAAATTATTCTGGATAATGCTTTAAAAATGAGCCGGTACCATTCTGATTTCTGAAAGAATATACCAGATTTTGTGTCCTTCGATCTCCAGATGTTAATGTTGGTTAGGGAGAACCCTGAAACTAGTTTCACTCCCGCGAATTTATTGCCTCACCTTTTTCCATCTCAGCTCGAAGATTTCCACCACGTGGCAAGATAATCTTTCCTATCTTACCTCTCCAACGGTGGGTGTTAAAAGGTAAATTTATTGAAAGTTTCTAGGCTCATATAATATATTATAACATGGTTCAATCAGAAAAAATAAACTTATTCTTTTGTCCTGACGAGTAAAAAGACCTGACTGTCTTTACTGTGTGACAGTGTGTAGCTACAAAAAAAAAAACTTTTTCTTAGCTCGAACAGTACATACACGAAAAAATTTAGACCTACATCTTTATAATCGTCTCTGGATCTTGAAATACAACCATTTCACCTTTATTTCAAGATCTAAATCAAACAAATCATATTTGATCACTAATTTTATTTTTTAAAATGGGTATATAGCTTAAAGATCTTAATATGTTTTGTATATCTCCATCGCCATTGTAACAACATTTATTTGTGAATTGTTTATAGATTCAGATATTATCACTTTCTCCATTCTTGATTATGGGTTTATGCCGTCCATGGTTTATCCAACAGATTATTACTTTATCACAGGTAGACAATAAATCTCTTGCGTAACTGACTAAGGTTTATCACTAATTGGTCATTGTTAATGATCAATCAAGAAATTTGTGATAGTGCTATCCAAGCAGCTGAAACAAAACTAACTCGATTCTAACATTGTCTGTCAGTACATATTGGCTTCCTTGGAAAAAAAAACTTGGTCAGTTTTGACATTATCAATTGTCAGTATATATTGGTTGTAATGGAAAAAAAATTAGATCGATTTTGACATCATCAGTACATATTTGTTGCACCGAAAAAAAAACAAGTCGATTTTGACAATATTAATTGCCAGTGTATATTGGATGTATTAAACAAACTAGGTCGATTTTGATATTATCAATTGTCTGTACATATTGGATGTACTGAAAAGAAAAACTAGGTTGATTTCAATATTATAAACTGTTAGTACATATTAGTTGTACTAAAGAAAAAAAAACTAGATTTTAATATTATTAATTGCCAGTATATATTGGATATAATAAACAAAAGCTAGGTCGTTTTTGACATTTAATTGTCAGTACATATTAGATGTAATAAACAAAAACTAGGTTGATTTTGAAATTATCAATTGTCAGTACATACTGGTTGTACTGGAAAAAAACTAGGTCGTCGATTTTGACATTTTCGATCGCCAGGATATACTGCCTATACTGGGAAATACTAGGTTGATTTTGACAATATTAACTTCAAGTACATACTAAAAAAACTTGGTTGATTTTGATAATTTCAACGGTTAAGCTTGGTTGATTTTGACAATATCAACTTTCGCTATATTGTCTATACTAAAAAAAATCTAGGCTAATTTGACAATACGAACTGTTAGTACATATTGACTATACTGACAAAAAACTAGGCCAATTTTGATATTATAATTGTCAGTACATATTTGTTGTACTAAAAAAACTAGGTCGATTTTGAGTGCAGTTACACTGCACTACCTAAAACCATAAATAAAAGCACTCATATAATGAGACATTGTACTATGGAATTATATTGGTCGATCAATTCAATAAATTCAGTGAGCACAAGGAAATGATTCTTCTCTGCAAGGAAATTTAAACATATATCTACTAAATAATTGGCTTCATATAATATGTATAAGTGTACAATGAATGTCTTGTTTAAGATTAAATATTTGTAAGCATTTTTCCTTGCAACTGATAATCTCTTAGAAGATAAGGATGCGGTATATTATTCTTTTTTTTCCACAGTTGGCTATTTTTTAGTGCTTTCCATCCCAATAGATGTTGCTTATTTCCACATTAATCCTGTAAAAATAAAATTTAAACTTCTTTAGTACCAGTATTCGATTCCATTGGACCCAATGATCTATCTTTTATTAAGTACATGAAACTAGCAGAAGACTGCATTATCACCCTTATAATAGCATTTGCTGCCTAAACATGATCCCAGAAATGTTGTTGCAAATTTTTAATTACAATCGTGAGCTTAGATAATGGATACTGTCAAACCATGCAATGATCATAACATTACTACCTAGGCACTGGTAAAGAAGGCATGTCTCTCCATATTTTTTCCTTTGTATCCAACACAAATATACGGGTTGTATGTCTTCCACATTAAAACTATATATAATACATTTCGACTCACAAACTAGAACGACAAAAAACCATGATATATACACTCAATTAACACGGTATGACTGAAATGTACTCAAGCATATAATGATGCATATCCACTCATAAATTGGAATAAAAAATAAAGAAAATACACGCTCAAAACAAAGTTGTACAACATATATGCACTCATTTTTGCGCAGTGCAATATATATACACTGTGATTTTTCCACTGTGTAGCATATATGCACTGTGATTTTCCAAGAGTGTAGCGTTTTTGCATTGATTTTTCTGAGTAAATCTTTTACCCACTGCTTGGGGGAGAAAACATCATTCACAATATATAGCAATGAGTAGGACAAAGGAATAACTTTACCTCAATAACTGCAATATCACTATTCTCTTGAGCAAACAGGGAAATATTCCCTAGGAGTGAAGCACAATCTATAAGAAAAATCAATAATACATCAATGAACAAATTATTCTACTACAAGCAATCTGCTCCCATATTTCAGTCGATTTCGAAGTAAAAGATTTCATCACTAAACTTAAGCATCGCAAAAAAGAAAAAATACAGTTTAAAAGTGAACCTGAAATGAAGCACAATGACCTAACAACCATATTCGGTACAATTGTTATGCACTGCTCAAAAGATCAAGTACAATTGTTATGTACTACATGTTTTATTCAAGTTTCGAACATACTGTGTTGGGTATTAGTATGGAGATGGGTATGCAGTAAAAAGAAAAATTACTTTTATCAAAAATATCTAGCACAGTTGTTATGCACTTCTCAAAAAATCCAGTACAATTGTTATGTACTGCATGTGTTTTCAAGTTTTGAACATACTTCCTTGGGTAGTAGTGCGGGGATGGTATGCAAATATTCTGAAGTAAGCCATAACTTCTGCGATATCAATTATAATCATCAAACTAACTAATTTTCATCCACCACTAATGGTACTCCATATGTCTCGGAAAGAAGTTCAACCATTTTACTGAAATTGTTATATGCATAACAAGAAATAAAAAATCCCCCAATTGTAAACATGTAAATAAAAAATCCCCATTTCCAAACACAATAACCTCTGCAAATTTATCCAGAGCAAGCTCTAACAGAAAGTGGATGTTAACTTAACAAGATATTGATTGTATATGCAACGTCACATGTATCACCAAATAAAACTCAATAAAATAAAATAAACAAAAGAGTCACGGGATGAGAGCTACAGAACATAACTATTCCAGTTATAATAATTTTAGTCAATGTTGGCATAACCTGATTCCTACATATATGAGAAAATAATTGAGTGCGACTTATTTCAATAATGTCATGTCGTTGAAGGATGAAAGCAAATAGCATTACATAGAGGTTAATGATAACGAGGGGGTTGTCCGTCGACCCCGTAAACTGTAAATCATAGTCACTATAATGATAAATTATGATATAAATTTCCTAGATGATACTCATTATATAAAATTGAACACAAATAGATGATGCACAACAAAAAAAACGAGATAGAAAACATAGTACGAACAATATACACTGACACCTGTGAAAACAATTGAACATCAAAAATGTATTTTTCAAGAGAAAACGGTGTTGTTATAAAGTACCATACCCATCGATGAAAGCCTCTACAATCAATGACGTTAGCTGAGGAATTATTGTTGCGTTACAAAACCATTCTGCATATGATTTTATTCAACACAAGGAGTAAGTAACAATACTAGTGCAGTCTGACAAAATAATCATACATAAAAACATTTTGTTGTTAAAGTAATATAAAATGATGAGCAAAATTTCTAAATGGCAGAAACAACAGTAAACATACCAAGATATGCATCTTAAAATCACCATTCACTTTTATCATTTATGCACCATATACCCTCATATAAACATGGATTCAATTCAAAAATCACAAAGAGCCTACAAATAACAACAAATAACCAAATCAATAAATTGATTTTCGTTAAAAAAACATATATACACAAAAATGGATATTGAAACAAATATAATACAAGAAAAACATATTACTTTCAGTACATATATATATACAATTGCATCTTACCAAAACTCAAAACTAAATAATCAGGAATTATTTTGAGTCTTCATTTGTTGAAAAACCAGTACAACATGTACGTACTGTTGGATCTTACCAAAACTCAAAACTAAAAACTAAAAAACTAGTTTGAATATTCATTTGTTGAAAAATATAATGACGAACTAACCAAATCGATAACAAAACCGAGTTTTAATCATCGAATCGCACTATATGATATTTCAATTACATCAAAAATGGATGAAACTTAACCTAAACATACCCAAAAATGTTGAAAACCTAACCTAAATATAATATCTTCATTAACATATTGAAATGAATTGAAGAATTAACATAAAAACCAAACAAAAACCAAAAACCTTAACTGATTCTTAGTTACCTTGATCTCTAAGGAGTAACAACTTCATATACTGCATCTCAATTGAATTTTTCCTTCACAATAAAAACTAGAATCTAAATATCTTCAAATGAATATGAGACAAGATCAAAAATAACTAATCTAGCGTTCGATGTTGAAAACCCAAGAAAAACATCTCTTATGGCAGCTCTCGGATTTGAATCTAAGAGATTAAAAGGGAAACAAAGAGAATGGAAATAAGATTTAACAGTTTAAAGGATATTTTGGGAATTTAGAAAACACGCACTTTAATCTCGCACGTGGGAAAGGACCAGAGCATAAGTTTTTTGGTCCAAAAACTTTTCTTTCTTTTATTTTAGACCTCCGGTTAATAACTTGTCAATGGACGGACCTGCCATTAACAAGGCCCATAGAAAAAGAACCTATTGGTAATTCCTACGTGCTAAAATTCCATGCGGAAGACTTATTTAGACCCCAAGAATTTTCTATGGATCTCCTATATAAGTTACATGAAAACCATCTCTTCACATGCTTTTACATGGTGGGGTCCAAAAGTGGTCCCCCTGCTAATCCTAAATGGGCAGAGCCCACCCCCATATGAGGGGACGGTTTTTGAGTAGTTTTTCTAGGCGGTCCGTGAAGAACCATTGTTTAGACCCTTATTAACGAGGGTTCAAACATGTGATAAGTAAGATTTTTTAGCTAATAAACTATCTCCAGCGTAGAGTTTTATATTAAGAGTTTTACTAGTGGCACGCTTGTGCTTTGTATAGGTCCAGATTGGTTGTCATATATTTAAACAAATTTTTGTTATAACCGGTCACTTGTGGTTCCTTGCTCACTAGATCTCTATTCCAAGAATAATTCTGGTGGATGAGTGAAGTTGACTTGCATACAAATCAACATTGCATCCGTAAATGGACTTATTAACATTGTTGATCTCATTATTGAAATGATATTGGTTTAAAAAATGACACAATATACATATATATACCTGTAATTGTAATTCATTTCACTTACCATGCTCGTCAAATCAACTAAATTATTGGTTCTTTTGATTACTCATGCACTGAGCTTGGACCTTCCATAAATTTATATATAAATGAAGTTAGAACCTTAGGTTGGTAACATTTTCCACAAATCTATGCAGGAGTCAATTATCTAAGAGAAAAGGATGAATTCCAACACTTTTGATACACTGGTCTTGCTGGTAATCACCAAATTTTGTTTACCTTTCTGATTGTATAAAAATCTTAAGTATTATATTTGCACAATATGTTGTATGATGGTTTTATCTTCCCATTTGATTACAGCTAAAATCATTTTTAAAGGTTATCACTGAAACTTCAAACTTCTCAAGAAAGCACTATAAAATCTATAATGCAACTGTAGCAGTACATAATTGTGAATGAAAGTAAAAATAAGTTGATCCATCTACGTTTTCTAATAAAATAATTAAAGAATAACATTCGTGAAGACTACTAACAAAGAACTAAAATCTAAAAAATTTGGTGATTTTCTAATTACAAAGAATTTTTTATCTATACAGATGCTCAACCTCTTTTATAACAACCAAATAAATAAAAATAATAATATAATAACATAAAGAATTTCCTTATAATACAAAGAATATGACATGTGCTTATGTATTATGTGAATGATGGAAACTGTCTGAGTTGTTACTGGATGAACAAAAAGAATTCATTGAATATCAATTTGGATGTGACAAGAAAATGGTGACTAAATACTCATTGAAGACCAACATAAACCTTTTTCGTCAACAAATACTCATTGGTGAATGAATTCCAGAGATACCGCACCTGTCATGATTTAATTTTTTTTGTCAACAAATTTTTTCGAATTCTAGAAAAGAGAGGTAAAGAATTGTAAAACCACAAAACATGTTCGAATATCAAAACATGATACCACCAAAAGAAATAAGCACAGAAACGACACTAATGGAAACCAAAAAAATATAAACGTCCCTATAACAACACTTGGTTCTATTGGTATGAACGGATGAAGGAAATAATTTGAGTTAAACAATTAATTAAAAACAAACTGATCACGAACTCTATCCTTCTTCATAATTCCAATAGCCATTGCTTAAACTTTATAATCATGGTATCACCTATCCTGATATGTATAGGTATGTTACTCAGTAAAGTAGACTTGACGTAAAAAATAGCTTAAAAATTCTTTGAGATATCACTAAGATAGCTTAAAATAACCAATCAATCATAGCACAAAAAACTCTTTAAGTTATTCGAAATACTCTGGACAGTTTCTAAATTACAAAACTATTAGGACTAACATACAAATACATACGTTTACTAAATCCAAGTTCTATATCCATGAACATTAAATTGAAATTAAAATCCATATATGATATAAAAGGGCAAATTAATAAAGTAGCCAACTTTTGAACCCTTAATTAATAAACCGGTCTTTTTTTGTGTCATTATATAAAATGGCCTTTCTGTTATTTTTCCTTCCGGATCCATCTAACCGGTCAAAAAATATTTACTTAGTCAGAATTTCACTTTGATTTACTAACCTATCCCTACAGTGCCTTAAAGTAAAAACATCCTTCTCTTCTGTATCATCTTCTGACCTTTACGTCTCCATCTTTACTTTTCAGTCTTCACCGTCTTAACATTTTTCTCCACCAAACTTAAGCTGCTTCTAGCCATGGTTCTGGGGTATTTTTTCAATGGGTTTGGTTAGAGTTTCTAAGCTAGAAAACAGAGGGAAACTATGATACGAGATTACAAGAGCATTTGGAGCTAAGTTTAAGCTACGAAACAGGGAAGAACACCTGATTATGTTGCTTTGCTATAGGAAATGAATGAAGGGATTTTAAAGTTAAGAAGTACAAAGAATTTTTGCCACGATAATGATGGAAATTGGGTTGTATTTGGATTCAAGATAGAACCAGGAAATAAATTAAAGGAATATGATTACTGCTGTTTGATTTATGTTGCGGTTGATTGGCTATGAATCGAAGTATTTAGAGTTATGAATGTTTTGCAATTGTTGGGTTGTTATCGAGTTTGTAGTTGTTGCAGGGAAGAAGAACTAATAAGCATTACAACAAATTCAACAGAGTCTACCCCATCCCAAGTTGCAAGACACACAACAGGTGTTTGTAGAAATGCCAGAGCCACCAAATTTGTACCAGAGAGAGTTCTTTGAACCTGAGGAAGCAAAGAGAATTGAAGAACCTCGACCC
Organism: Papaver californicum; assembly: GCA_023531435.1. Classification (NCBI taxonomy): domain Eukaryota; kingdom Viridiplantae; phylum Streptophyta; class Magnoliopsida; order Ranunculales; family Papaveraceae; genus Papaver; species Papaver californicum. The sequence goes on from JAJJMC010016780.1 coordinate 2,870,405, forward strand.
TCAAGAGAGAGATTCTTCGTCTGACCTTGTTGAATGAGAGAATGGATCGTCTCAATAAACCAGTTCAGTTGGTTAAAAAATTGGGATAAAGATTAAAACAAAAAGGTCATGTTCATTCATTATGTCTATTTTTATCACGTTTACTTACTCTAATGATGTTTGATTGTTTGTTTTCCCAACGAGGAGGGTTTGTAAGGGGGGAAGAGGTGTGATGGGTTGTCATCCGACCAAAATATTTCCTATACTTTCTACAATAACGAGTAGAGTAGCAAGTAGGGATTGTTCCCACAAAGAACAAGGAATTGTTGTTTGCTTTCGACTTCTTAGGTAATCAGGGGGTTATTGAGTTTCTAAGCTAAACTATACTAAAATAAACTAAAAGCTTAGTGAATAAAGGTTGTGAATAAAAATAGAAAATATTAGTTAGAGGTTTCATCTTCCATTACCAAAAGCTCCTCAATCGATTAGAATCAACATCCACTTTCTCTTTATACCAATAACCCTAAAGTATCCCCAATCGGTGTAATACTTCGTTATGCCTCCATATATCAACATATACTGCAATATATATGGATTCTTTTCCACCATATAACCTATTGTTAATCGCTAAGAGGTTCAACTTGAGGAAAACATTAATATCTGTGAGACAAGTTACTCATAGGCAATATATCACACAATCGTGGCATATTCAACCTAGGACAAGCTTTACTTGTGACTTCCTTCACGATTCCACCGCTATTGATCATAAATTACTACTAGTTATTAGGGTTCTTGATAAAATTATCTAAGATTCTTAATTAGCTATAAATAGGTTATTAAGGATATTTGATTCGCGATTTTAAACATACCAAACAACCAATCATATTACATAAACACAATCACATAATTGTTATACGTAGTAAAACATGAACGATAAAAAAGAGATAATGAAAATTAGAACTAACCAGCCAGATTGATTCTCATGTTTATAATTTCCGATTACATCTCCAACCAATAGAAGAATTAGTTACTCATGGGTTTACTAAAACCCATGAAAAATGTAGAAGAAAAGAATAAAGAATAAGAAGAAAAGAAAATATCCCAGTTTCCCCTTTTAAAGGGGTAAACTAAAATTTGCTCTCTTTTCTGTGGAGAAGTTGTGTAGAAAATTGTATCTAGGCTTCCCTTTATATAGGCTTTGGTAACCTCCTCTTGATGTATATCCAACTAGGAAACATAATCTCATTAAACTATTTCACCTCCTTTTGATCCTTATCCAACTAGGAGACTTAACCTCCTCAAAAACCAACAAAACCCCTAATTTTCACGTCAAAGGCAAGCCCAAAACGCTTCCCTTATTTCTCTTCCTACGCAGGCCCAATAAGGCCCAACAGAAACCAAATCCATGTTGGTTTCACAGTTTTGCTCATAACTTCTTCATACGAACTCGGGATGACCTCATTCTTTTTACGTTCGCTTTGTCTTACAATTTTATACAAGATGGTGTGAAGAATTCCTGGATTTGAATGAGTTTTAATTTTTCTTTAATTTTCTTCACTTGTAGCACTTAACTTCCTTAACACTTTTAAAGCCATTTCCACTTATTTTGGTTAAATCGTCCTAATATGAGAAACAAAATAGAAAACAAGAGTAATACAAGGTAAAAACAAGAAATATAACTAAAACAAGTATGAAATTGACACTCAAAACATGTAGATTCTACACCTATCAAGGTGGTGGTTATTTTTTATGAATCAACTATGTATTTTGATTTTTCTTATCAACTATGTAGGTTTTGTATGAATTGATAAATTTTTATTTTCAAATGAATCATTTTGATGTTTGGTATAATTGAATTAAAATTGGTTTTGTGATGAATTGATTGAAGGAATTGGAGGTCGAGAAGAAGATGGAGGAATACATATTTAGGTTAGTCAAAGTTTTAGGGAATTTTAAGTCTTTTTATAAGTAGGATAACTGAAACATAGGCAGTTAATTGTTGTTATACAAAAACGGTATGGAAAAGGTCAAACTCGGCCATTCTATATAACGGTTCAAAAAACGGCCACTTTCTTTATTAAAAACCAATTAAAGTTCACACATGTAATAAATGCTACCTGTTTTACCACAGTTAAATCGATCAAATACTACAACTACTAAAGTGAAATAGGTAAAACATATACAAAACTCTAAAATTTAATGGAGAACACAATTCAACATAAAAGACCACAACAGTATTTGAGAACACCAACTTACAGATAATGATAGACACATTTTTGTGTCTAAATTGCGCTCGATTAACTATTTTGATAGTGTTTGATTTTTTACTTATTATGGCTTTTTATATCTTTGTAGGTATTTTTGAGAAATAAATAATTTGGGAAAAATCGGCTCGCAAAGTTGATAAAGGCACCCACAAGTTGGATTGGGGGCACCTCCACAATTTGGGAAAATTCTCACGCAAAACTCGTTTACTAAAACCCATGAAAAATGTAGAAGAAAAGAATAAAGAATAAGAAGAAAAGAAAATATCCCAGTTTCCCCTTTTAAAGGGGTAAACTAAAATTTGCTCTCTTTTCTGTGGAGAAGTTGTGTAGAAAATTGTATCTAGGCTTCCCTTTATATAGACTTTGGTAACCTGCGCTTGATGTATATCCAACTAGGAAACCTAATCTCATTAAACTCTTTCACCTCCTTTTGATCCTTATCCAACTAGGAGACTTAACTTCCTCAAAAACCAACAAAAACCCTAATTTTCACGTCAAAGGCGAGCCCAAAACGCTTCCCTTATTTCTATTACTGCGCAGGCCCAATAAGGCCCAACAGAAACCAAATCCATGTTGGTTTCACAGTTTTGCTCATAACTTCTTCATACGAACTCGGGATGACCTCATTCTTTTTGCGTTCGCTTCGTCTTTCAATTCTCTACAAGATGGTGAGAAGAATTCCTGGATTTAAATGAGTTTCAATTTTTCTTTAATTTCTTCACTTCCTTAACACTTTAAAAGTCGTTTCCACTTCTTTTGGTTAAATCATCCTAACATGAGAAACAAAATAGAAAACAAGAGTAATACAAGGTAAAATGTAAGAAATATAACTAAAACAAGTACGGAATTGACACTCAAAACATGTAAATTATGCACCTATCAAATTCCCCCACACTTTCCTTTTGCTAGTCCTCGAGCAAATTAACTACCTACACTAACTTACTTCAAACTAAAATATAACAACTCTCTTTTGTCGAGGATACGGTTGCACTTAGTATATGCAACAAGACTTTAAACCTGACGAGTTATAGTCTCGTGAGGGTTTACAAGAGGTACCCACAGAACCTAAATTCCAACTTTCAAAATTTCAGAGCACATGCATCTAAGAGCTACAAGGACATAAAGTTTATGCACACTAATAATAAGAATTTAGAAATGCCAAAGAACATTATTCTCATGCTTAACTCTTGAGTTAGGAGAAAGTCATTATACGAAAGAATCCAACCTCGAGAGCGACCAAATAAGCATTCCGCCTCGACTTCTGCCTCATCAATAGGGTTTTATGAAATTGCACCCAGAAAACACACTTTATGATTCTCATGTGTGCAGGAAGGAATGAAGATATGTATCCTGCACACGTTGAATGGTTGGAAGGAAAAGTACCTTCTGAATCATATTTTGTTATCCTATAGAAACATGGGACGAAAAGAACCTTTTTTTTCTTCTAATGATCTCTAAGTAAGGAAATCAACCACTATACGAGGATGGGAACACTTACTTACCTTCTCACCTGATTTACAATCAACACCATTCTCACAACAAATAGAAACGTTTTCGGTCTTCTTCGTCTTCGGCTTCAACTATGGATGATAAACTTCCAAACTTTGTAGAACTTTGACAATTTGTAATTTCCCCCCTCAAATTCTTGTTGCTTGAAACTTCTCTATAGATTTCTTATTTCCCATGGCCTTAACTAATGAACTAACTTACTAACTAAGAAATTAAAATGTATTTTGTATTTTATATTTTATATTTTTTAATTTTTTTTTTCTTTTATATATGTATATATATATGCTACCATAACAACTACAAAAATAATAAAACTGAAATTAACATGGCCATGGGGAAATGACTTAAGCACCTGATTCTTCACAACTTCTATTGCCTTGTTATCGTATTAACTTCAAAAACTTACATCTTTTGCTTTTCTTTTCTTTTTTCACTTTGTTTGTCTTCACTTTTTATATAGAATTCTGTTCCTTTTTTTTTGCTTGCGTACCTTAACTATACTCAACTTTCTTCGTGATTTTGATGTCGCTCTGCTGGTTAATGATGATGTGTTCTTATTGCTGCTTTGTCGAGAGAATGGTGCCAACCGCAAACAAGACTGCAAGATAGAGTTAGTAATTATGATGACACCCTCATGATTGACAGAATCAGCACTCAAGAGATCAGAAAAGTGCTGAAGGGGTGCGAGGTTGGGTAGCTCATCATTCTACCTGGAATTTACGCAGATGACACACACTCTAAAGGATAATTTTATTAGACAACTATAAAGAGTTGAAGGTATGGTGCCTCGCTTGATGTAAAAATGGGTAGTCTCCACTAATTATTGATTATCTCCCTAATATTGTATTCTTTCTAGGTGGTTTAAGTCCCTTTTTGTCAGCTCTTGCCTCTCAATAACTAAGAAACCCGAATATGGTTCTCTAAATACCTCTAAGATCAGTTATTTCGGTAAGAAACCCGTACATAAATTTAGATAGAAGTGTACTAAGTGACTCTAAAATCTGTAAAAGTTTGAGGTTTTTATGCAAATATGTACAAAAAACTTAAAAATTCCACCTACAAAAGTGAATACTAAAACTCTATCACTCCCCAACACTTAAACTTTACATTGTCCTCAATGTAAACTGATTCCTCTAATGTAAAATCAAGGTGAAAAATTCATAATATGATATGCAAACTATATAGATAAAAAGTAAAAGTGAAAGTAAAATAAAAATGATAGAAATACAAAACCAATGAGTTGCCTCCCATTCAGTGCTTAGTTTAACGTCCTCAGCCTGACCTTCTGGTTATTGTCCGTATATCAACGATCTGAAATCTGGGGATCTGCCCAGATAACAATCTGCAATTCTAATAACAACTTCAGTGCTTCACACAAATGTTAGCATATGTGTGAGATCACGTGTTTTTTGATCGTGGTTTTCGAACATAAAACCCAACTTGTATGATGTTGGGTGCATGTTCTTAATTTTGGGGTATTTGTAACTAAATCTAAAGTTAATAAATATGATGGATAGCTCTTATCTCTATACGGTGGTTGAGAATAAAAAAAAATGCTTTGAAATTATCCCTTATGAATATATAGGTTAACATGGGATAGTAGGGTTGGTAGTTAGTAGTTATATGCTTCTTTTATTCACGTCTGGTTAGACAGACTAAGTCTTTTCTCTTTCTTACATTTATAGTTAGGGTTTTGATATAAATATTTTTATCGGTTTTTCTAAAAATACCTAAAAACAAAAACCTAGCCGTCCTTTATCCCTCATTCTCTCTAGTTCTCTGATTTTCATTTTTCACGGACAACAAAAGATCCATTACTTTTCCTTTTCCCAACAAATAACAAGAATTTAAAGAAAAAACATATTATTAATTTTACTTGGGAAGCGTGTAGGTTTATCAAAGTTTTGGAATTGCTATTTTGAGGTAGGGGGTTTCTGCATAGTAAATACTAAAATCGATTTTTCATTATTCATTATTGTTTCTTACTGATTTCACATTTATACCGTTGTCATATCTAATACCAGTTGATGTCTCTGTCACCATAGAAGTACTTCCTGTTCTGGGAATGTCGTTACTTTCTTTGATGTATTTTTACCTAATTTTATATTTATTCAAGGGTCCATAGCCTAGTAAGTTGAAATCCCCGCAAGCCACGGTCGTTTCTTCTGTCCCGTCAGTCTACAGGTACACCAGCGCACAAACTACGGTTGAGGTTCTTCAGGCGTCTAGTTCATTCTGTCGTCCTTTCCCTTTCAACACGAATGAGTAGGCGAGCCGAAAAAGCTTCCTTCGCTGAAGCAACTCTCACTCAATCATTACGGTTCTTTTCCTTTAAGTATCCATCAAAAATGTTATTTTTTGATGAGCAAAAGTAATTCTCATTTAGCAAAATTGTATTTCTCATCTATAGGTGTGGATGTGGTACCTATCATGATTCTAGGATTTAAGTGGAATAAATATTTTTATGTTAACATTTAGATCCCAACTGAAATGAATATGTGAAACAAAGCCTTAAAAAGTCTTCGGAAAATGAATTTTGGGAGACTTTAGTGTTTTAATTTAGCTTTGGTTCTTCTGACAGTCGAGTTCACAATTAGTTTTTCAATTTTAAAATCAAGTAATCCAGAATTCATATTTTTGTGTTAAGTACCAAAACTTGTTTTCGAGAAACGTTCCTTGATTCATCACTTTACCAATTTAATAGTTTTGATCTGCACCAAAACGTTTTTTTTGTGGAGAATCTTTATTTTTGTGGCCTTTATTTTACCCCATTAATTTTAATTCTCATGAATCCAATAAATCAAATAAGTTTTGGAAACAACTAAAGTTTTTTGCGGTCCATGATCCCTTTTATCTCCAAAACAGTATAAGTTACTAGATTATAGCATGCGGTGGGCCGATCGGAGATTCGATCGAATTCGACCCGATTTAATTTTAACTAAAAATTTTTAATTTGTGAGGAAAGACAAATTAGCAATACATATAAACGTCACTAATTGTTTCTGTTTTACACCACTATTTATCACATTTTTCTAACTTTTTATCTTAATCTGAAGCAATTGAAGGTGAAATTAATGGAATTTATTCGATTTGATGGAGTTAGATAATCAATTTCGATCTAATTTGATCGAATTGAATTAAATTGAATAATACTGATAAAAATTAGATTAGACCATGGTTTTCTTTAAGGTTTTTAAGTCAAAATAATTGACGACCAATTTAAATTTTAATCGATTTGATGGTGTTTAATAATAGTAGGGATTATAATTTCTTGATTATCAAATCAATTTAAAAAAAAACATCAATTCATATTCAATTAAATTGATTAAAAATTGCAACACATGATATTTTTAGCCTAACTAGGAAGACTTTTTTCGGTCTTCCAATTAATTTGTCCGTTTGTTCTAACTAGTCTATTTTCGTTCTTGCCTACACCTCCTGCTTACCTATGTATGTACCCATACCTTGATTTGACACAACAACATTTGAAAACCATCATTTTACTGTTCACGAAAACTCTACTCTATTCTTTATTTTATTAACAAAGTAGTTATTCCTAATTTTACTCACTTGTCCACTCTCATTTAATAAAGTAGTTGGTAAACCAGGTGTCGTAACGCTAGTTTTAGTTAACCTTCCTGACGTATTTTTACTGCCTAAAATTTCTTTCATTTCTTTTACTACCTCTATTTCAATAAAAATATTACTATCAAATATTTAATTTAATTTATTTTTAAATCAAAATAAAAAAATAATAATAATATTTTCGTTAAAATGAAGGAAGTATTATTTAACCATTCCTTGAACCGATGACAAGATTTTTGTTCCCTAGTTTTAAATACGTTTTGAATTCTAATAGCTATAGTCGGATCTGTCGACAGTACACCCTAGCATTCACTTTAAATCCCTAAGATAAATTTTTTGTGTTTATTTCGGATATTTTTTAAAAACTAGTAACCCAGTTACGTTGATGGATATTTTAGATTTCTAATTAAACCGTCTAGATATATGTGTACATTTTTTATTTTTTATTACGCGAGTTCTGTTGATACATTATTATTGAATTTGTATTTTGAATATGGTTCAAATGCATTTATGAATGGATTCGAGTTTTAGTTTGTGAATGATATTTTATAAAATAGTAAATGGAAAAAATAGAAAAAAAAAGAAAAATAGAAAAAGAATAAAAGAAGAATTTTTTTTTTTTGTTATACTGTCAGAAAGTTCAGGACAACTAACATTCTTTTGAAAGATCATATTTTTCGGAACGACTGGACAGTATCCGGGATAACCCTGACAACTAGATTAGGAATCTAAAAATTAAGGTTGAAGATTTTGATTAAGAAAGTGTTAATTATTTACGGTTGAAAACGACGTAAGTATTATTGTAAATTTTTTGCTTATGGTTTTAAATTATCATATTTGCTGTATTTGTTTAATTTTCGTTGCACTCTATTATTTTTGAAAACTTTCTACTGGGCTGTGGTTTACTCACCTCTTTTCCTCCCTTTCCACAAAGAATGAAGACTAGCCGTAAAAGAAACTATTACATATCACGGGGATTTGGGTATTGCCTTTCGAATTTAACCGAGGTGTTGGTTTTGATTTAATTTTGTATTTTTGACTTTGTAATTATTTTACATTTGTAATTTTAAAAGTATTATTATATCTTATTTAATATAATTTATTTAAGTTAAAACTTTATATTTTATTTATTAAAATATTTTAGAACAAAATTTGTAATTTTATACGAGTGGCAGTTCGGAAATTTGGACTTGCTAGCAGGATTGGATCCGAACCACAAGGCCGAACCCGGGTATGGTAGAAGTCCGAAAATTCGGGCTATCACAATATGATAGTACTAGTGAAACCATTATCATAAAGAAGTTTATCCCCATACTTAGTTCTTTCTAACTTGGAAGTGTACGTAAAAACATAGAATTTGGGAACTTCTACAGGTTTCTCAAGGGTAACATGCACAGTGTTAGAATCAAGCATATCTAATGGTAGATAGTTAGAAGCAAAATAATCCGTTAAAACTTTGGAAGCACACAACTCCAATCCTAAGTGAGATATTTTCTTAAAAGTTGGGTTAACGACTCTTTGAGAAACTACTTCAATCAGGGGAGAATGATCACTATAAATAGAATTATCAAAAGGATTAGACAAAACCTTCCACTATCTCTTGTATTGAATTATTTACCTCATGTGTATCGTGGTCCTCTATCAAACTTTTCAACCAATATTCATTAGTCTCTTCCTCAACCAAAATCTCAGCATCAACGTTATCATTATAATGCTTGGCAAGCTCAATTGGGTCTTCCACGACATAATCAATTCGGTTTTATTCTCAAATATGGCATACTCCTCTTCTTCTTCATTTTGATCCCAGAAAGATTCCATTGTGCACCTTTTAGGGATCACTATGAATTGGTTCAAATGATGCACTTTTATACTTATCAACATTATCATTGCTAACATAAGGTTGGTGATAGACACATTTTTGTGTCTAAATTGTGCTCGATTATCTATTTTGATAGTGTTCGATTTTGTACTATTTATGGTTTTTTATGTATTTGTAGGTATTTTTGAGAAATAAATAATTATGGAAAAATCGGATCAAAAAGTGATAAAGGCACCTGGGAAAATTACTAAAGGCACCCAGTAAAATTGATAAAGGCACCCCACCAGTTGGATTGGGGGCACCCTCCATTCAAATTCAAATTCAGGAAAATGGCGGGAAGAAAAGCTTTACGTGAGAGAAACTTCTAATTAGTTTTGAACCAAATTTAAAGGGTTTTAAAACTTGTTTTTGATATCCCAAGTTGAAGAACACCCAAGATAGGATCAACACACATCAAGCGAGTGATTCACGCCGGAAAAATCGCTGGAAAATTCATGTCACATCCGAAAAACGATAACTCTCTCGGATTCGGATTATCAACAATTTGGAGTTTGATTTGGAATCTTCTTTGAGTCCTTATCGGTTAAGAAAGGTTCCTAGGGTTAACTAATCCTATAAATAGCAAAGAATATCAAGAAACAAGCAAGCCAGAGATCACCGAAAAGTTTCCAGGAAGAAAAGAAAAATCTGCCGGTGAAGAACACGCGAGAACAAAAGGCTCCAGAAAACAGTCGCATTTTCCGTTGCTTATTCCTTTAAAATTCTGAAGCGGCCAAAGTCCGTTCTTTATTGCGTCTGTCTTATTTTCTCTTCAGCCACAAGTCTGTAACGCTTATAAGTGTATCAAATCGTCTGTGTTACTTTTATTTCATCATTATAAACACTTTTTGAGCTATGAACAATTATTTTAAGAGTGTTTCCAACATGATGAGCTAATCGCCATCACTGGGGCGACGGAGGAAGCTGTTTTTCCAATAATAAAGTGGTAATTCTTATTTTATTTATTATTTGCAATTCTTTTACTATTATTTGCTTTGAATTAAAATTGGGAAAAATGGTTTTTATCAATTAGTTGTGTTTCTTTTGATGGGTCATGCTGAGTTTTAGAGCTTTTGATGTCTCATGCTTTCGATTTACAACTATTATTTTGAAAGCCTAACATTGACAATATTTTGGATAAACTTAATATACGAGTTGCAAGATTTTATCACTTGAAAAATTGGATAATGGTGGAATCCTAAGTCCCAGTTCTTCCCACAAATTTGAAATCAATTTTACTTTAATCTGTTTTATTTTTAGTTATTAAAAATTAGGTTTAAAAATCGAATCTTTACAAGTCTGAGTATCGAACCTTTTTACCAGTATATAAAAACCACATCAGTTGGTCATCGATGAATTTAGTATGTTTAATCTCAACAGCATCCTTCTCAACAATCTTTACTCCATGATCATATATTCAACCTAGGCCAAGCTTTAATTGTGACTTCCATGGTAATACATATATGTTGAGGACTTGAATACGGAATTAATTTTCTAGTAAAGGGCAAGGACTGGCCATATAAGATAAGGACTCGGATTTCATCACCGTTTCCTTCTTGCACGCCTTAGGAACACGTTACCTAACGCGAACCTAAGCCTAAAATTTGATTAGAAAGAGACCTATAGGGTAACGAGCTTATTAGAAAATCATTCAAAAGGACTGTATTGGTTACTTTAGTAGCCTAACTCAAGGTTCAAGAAGATTATTTTAAGTTGATTAGAGCCGCCTTGTAACCCAGGGAAAAGTGCCAAAGAGACAGGTTTATCAAAGCTCCTTAGAGTTTATCCTGTTTCTCTTCGACTTAATCTAATTCGGATCGTTCTAAGAGGTTTGCTAAAAATGTAACTAGTTTCCTTTTGGAAGAATATAAGCTGGTCTAGAAACAATCTAAGTGGAGCCATCATGCTTTTTGTCTGCTAGATTTAGTAGGTTTGATTTGGTTGAGTCGGCCTTGTTTGTGTATGTTTAGAACCCCTTCCTGTTAGGATTTATTTTCTTAGATTTTTTGTAAACTTATTAGGAAATTTTTGTTAGAAAATGTCGAACTGGTATTACGATAGCCAATACAATGAATATCCGACTGAGTTTCAAAACGAGAATTACCTTTACTATGAACATAGTGTGGATAGTACTTGGTACCACTACCAACCTTCTGAAGGTTATGGTTCATACAATGGAGGCCCCAATTACTATTCGTACGCGCACCAATCATACGAACGGGAAAACGAGCAAAATTCGAGTTCTTTGAAGGATGCCCTCGAGAAGTTGCAAGCTAGTACTATGAAGCGGATGAGATATACTATTCCTTATAGTGATCCAAATACCTCTCTAGAAGAATCACCCCTAACGATATATGAGAAGTATTATAAACACAGACCGCTTAGTTTGGAACAAAGATTGAGAGTTCTAGAATGCCAGAGGTTATTTGCTGATGATGATCAGTCTTGTAGTGACTCTCTGTTCTATACATAATATATAGATGACCCTGTGGATGATTGTGTACATGATTTGCCTAATTCCATTGATGAATCTATCTGACAAGATCATTCACCTGACTTAGAGGTTGATTCTCGACCCCTAGACTTCCAAAAGTTACCTAATTCAGGGTTAGAATTGTGTGTTTCTCAAATTTTTTGGATCACTTTGCATCCAAATACCCAGAGGACTTGCATGTTCCTGATATTTTGGAGGAACGAGTTTGTCCTGAGACTAGTGATTTAGATTATGATTCGAAGACAATAGTCTCTGACGAAGATGATAGACTCATAGAGAATTTTAATATGATAAAGGACGATTTGATCCAGGTTGATAGAATAGTTTCCCCAGTGGATTTTATTGTCCTAGACACCCAACCTTTTCAGGTCCCAGAGGCTCAAATTCCAGTGACCTTAGGTCGTCCCTTTTCAGTTACATATAATATCGTCATCAATTATGGAAATTGAATAATTAATTTTTCTTTTGGTAACATGATTATTGAACTGAATCTATTTAGTGTGAGTAGACAACCTTCTTGTGAGATCTATGATTTAGAAGAAGTGAACATAACTAGTACTTCAGTTTAGAAATCTTTACCAAACACTTTATTATAAGATCCATTAGAGAAATACCTAGCCCACTTTAGATTTGACGTTGATGATGATAGTGTGATTAATGAGGCGAATGCATTGTTAGATTCCGCACCTTTGATGGACAATTATAATATATGGAAAACTCAGTATGAACTTCTACCAGTTTACACGGCCACCTTATTTCCTTCTATAGAGGAAGATGGGTGTAGTTCTGACCTTAAAGACTTTACAATCCAACTAATAGTTTTTAGTCCATCTGAGAGTAATGTCTACCCTAAGTTTGGGGGTACCGATGATACTTGTGATTTTCAAGTATCCCTACTTAAAGTCCCTAACTTGGGACTTGACATATGCATCTCTACCATTTTACAAGATCATCTTCAAACTAGATTCCCTGAACCTGTTGATGTCCAGAAAGAAGCTCAGTTGTTAGAAATCCATCCTCTGGTCGATGTGGTTTACCTAGGCGATAATACCAAGATTGACTTTGTTTTCCTACCAAAATATTTTCTTCCATATGTGGGAACGTATGAATTTCAAATGTGTCAGTTATTAAGTTTTGAGACTAAGCCTAATTACTTTAGGAAATTAGAATCGACACATTTGTTTAAGAATGACCACCTTCATAGTAGTCAACTGTGTGAGTCAAATCTGATTGACTGTGAGGATCCCCAATTATTCAGGTTATTATTATGTGCTTATAAGTTCTTAGTTGAATTATTCCATACTCTACAACCTAATTCATTTGATCCTGCCTACGAGGAAATCCATCCCATGAAAATATTTTATCTAGACCCTTTTATAAAGCCTGAACCTGAACCACAACTAGAAGTAGTTGTCTTAAACAGAAAACTAGATAAGGGTATGCTCGGTTTGTTCAGTTTCTTAGCTTGTCGTAGTTTCCTATTATTTATGATAACACTATTTGATTCAGATGACCCACAGTTGTTCCGACTATTTCTATATGATTTCATGAGGTGACTAATTCTTTCTTAGTCTGGCTGAAGACTTTAAACTTAGCACTTCTTGGGAGGTAACCCATGCTCATGCGACACGGTAATATCTTTCCTTAACTCCTTTCCTTCGATTGGTAATAGTTTCTCCTTGTTCATGCTTTTAATCATTCATCTTTAGAAACATTGAGGACACTGTTTGATTTAAGTTTGGGGGTAAGGGAGGAACTTTTAATGAAATATGAAACTCCAAAATCTAGAAACTTGTGAACAATTCAGGATGACACTAAGCATTCTAGGTAGATGGAAACTTAGCTCTTTTTCTATAGGAATCAGTGTGCCCAGTTAAATGGTTTATTCATAAAAGGACAGAGTTCAGGTGTTAGAAATAACATGATAGTTGTCACCATATCTCGGAATCTATCTTGTCCATATCACCTTCTGTTTTTATTTCTGCAATTTTTATGTTTCTCTAAGTGATTTGGTGGGGCACCAATATCGAATTGTTATCACCACCAGGATGAAATAGAGTGTTTGAGATCAAGCCCCATTTTTATTTTGAAAAAAAAAAGAAAAAAAAATCGAGTATTGACACTTTGATAGAAATATGTGTGTGTTCTCCCTGTCTCCGTCGCCTAAGCAAGCGTGGAACGCAGGATCCATGGGAACTATCATGTATGATGCTGATAAGGACCATGCGCTTGGATTCAATTTGATCCAATCATGTTGTCAGTACATTTATAATTGTTTTATTTTCAATAAATAGATCGTTGGGACCCTTGTATATACCAGTTGAATTGATATTAGTATTACGATTAAGACCACGTATCTCAATCCATTAGGATTCATCCTGGCACTGACCTTCAGACAGATATGGGAAACACTGATGTAGTTTAAAAGTGGTAAATAAAGTTCGTTACTCAGACTTGTGAAGATTGATTTTAAATCTAATTTCTAAAACTAAAAGTATGAAAACTCAAATATTTTTTATAAATTTAAGAGAAAAGTGAGACTAGGACTCCACTATTTTCTAATTTCAAAGTGATTAAGTTTAATCATGCAATTCTAACATTTTAATTTGATTCTAAATCATTGCAAAAATAGATTTTCAAAATAACAAATGTATAACAAAAGCATGGAACATCTAGGACCTAAGCCGAGGCATGCACCATCTAACGGAATCACAATTGCTTAACGAAAATCTTTAAATCAATTTTTAACCAAGGCAAGTAATCATAAATAACTTGCATAAATTAATTAAATAAATTACCACATAATTGTTGGAAAAGTAGCTTCCTCCGTAGCTTCATAGATGAAGTTTAGCTCCTCATTGTAATGGCAAAACCCTCAAAATTCGTTTTTTATAACTCAAATAATGCTTACAATGGGAATAGAAACGCTGATAGGAATTTTGATACCCTAATAAGCGTTACTGTGAGTACTTCAGTCTGTTACAGAAGGTATTTGAAAAGAATGTAAAGAAGGAATGAATGACAGTTCTTCCTTGTAGTTTGTTCTTCTTCTTCGTCGATCAAGATCAGAAATTTTCTTGTTCCTGTACACTCTTCTTCGAGCTCTTGATTCTTTCTAAGATTCACCCTTCCTTCTCTGGACCTCCAAATCTTCTCATCTCTTCTATATATACTAACCACAACCCTAAATCTCCTCAAACTTCCTTTAATTCTCCAAATTCTTGCGGAAAATCCTTCCTGATGAAAAGATGATTTTCTTCCTGATTTTCTTTTCTTTCTTCGTTTCTCAATTCTATAAATAGAATGGTGTTTATATCTTTCTTTTCTTTCTTCTTATTACCCAAATAACTTGGTTTCCTAATAAAGCTTTGAGAAGATTTCCATAATCATGAGTGTTTCCAAATTCTTGTACGCTGTTGAGAAAAGAAAATTTCTCTTCCCGCCCAATTTGAAGTTTGAAAACTTGAGTGTCTTTAACTGTTGGGTGCCTTTATAAATTGATGGGGTGCCTTAATACAAAGAGTGGGTGCCTTTATCATTTCTCCAAAAACTCCTACAAAGAAATAAAAAACCATAATAAATACAAAATTGAGTACCAACAAAATATATAATTGAGATTAAATCAGACAAAAAGAATGTGTATCAAACACCGTTCACCTTAGTCAACATGCGCAAACTTCATTTTGTCTGTATCCATCTTCTAAATCCTCCCATGTGATTGAACTTTGATAGATTCTGAGTATCATGGTTGAACGACTATCTGAGTAGAGCTTTGTTTTCTTATATATGAATTTTAGTATGCTTGAGTAAAATATCGTGTACAACAATTGGACTCATATAAGGTAATGATTCCCATAGCTGAAGAATTTAGTATACCAACTAAATAGCTTGTTTAGTGTTTATCCTCAATCGTTCACGAGTAGTTAAAACTTGGAGTAAAGGTTTTGCGGGTATACCTCTTGTAAACCCTCACGAGACAAAACTCGTCCACTAGGGACACCTAGTGGTTTAAAGGCTTATTACATATGCTAAATGTAGTCGCGATTCCTGCGAAAGTGAGTTAGGATTTTATTTTCTAGATTAGATTTGCTCGAGGACTAGCAAATAGTAAGTTTAGGGGTATTTGATAGATACATTTTTGTGTCTAAATTGTGCTCGATTATCTATTTTGATAGTGTTCGATTTTGTATTATTTATGGTTTTTATGTCTTTGTAGGTATTTTTGAGAAATAAATAATTGTGGAAAAATCGGCTCAAAAAGTGATAAAGGCACCTGGGAAAATTACTAAAGGCACCCAACAAAATTGATAAAGGCACCCACCAGTTGGATTGGGGGCACCCTTCATTCAAATTCAAATTCAGGAAAATGGCGGGAAGAAAAGCTTTACGTGAGAGAAACTTCTGATTAGTTTTGAACCAAATTTAAAGGGTTTTAAAACTTGTTTTTGATATCCCAAGTTGAATAAACACCCAAGATAGGATCAACACACGTCAAGTGAATGATTTACGCCGGAAAAATCGCTGGAAAATTCATGTCACAGCCGGAAAAGGATAACTCTTTCGGATTCGGATTATCAACAATTTGGGGTTTGATTTGGACTCTTCTTTGAGTCCTTATCGGTTAAGAAAGGTTCATAGGGTTAACTAATCCTATAAATAGCAAAGAATATTAAGAAACAAGCAAGCCAGAGATCACCGAAAAGTTTCCAGGAAGAAAAGAAAAATATGCTGGTGAAGAACACACGAAGAACAAAAGGCTCCAGAAAACAGTCGCATTTTCCGTTGCTTATTCCTTTAAAATTCTGAAGCGGCCAGAGTCCGTTCTTTATTGCGCCTGTCTTATTTTCTCTTCAACCACACAGTCTGTAACGCTTATAAGCGTATCAAATCGTCTATGTTTGATAGATACGTTTTCGTGTCTAATTTGTTCTTAATTTGTTCTTTGTTAAAACTCAATTTTGTACTAATATTGTGATTTTATGTAATAATATGTATTTATGGAAAAATAACATTTGGGAAAAATTAGCATGGAAAATTGATAAAGGCACCCGAAAATTGTTAAAGGCACCCGGACATTGGATATGGGCACCCCTTTTTCACGGTTCAAAAACTTAATTTGGCGGGAAGATTTTGGCTTAAATGCAGATTTGATTCTGAGCATAATTTTCACGTGATTTTTGGGTCAAAAATCACAGAGAATGATTACCATAACTAAATTGATAAATCATGACCAGAAGATACGTGAAAATCACTAGAAATATTCAATCACAGATCATGATTATTTTTTTCTTCTCTCTCGAGAGAAATATTTTCGGGAATGATTTGGTGAAGAGAATATCCATATAGAATCAGTATCAAATACCTATATTCATACACCAGAGACGATGAAAAGATACTCAGAGATACCGAGGATCGAATCATATCAAAAATCAAGAAAAAATATCATCGGGTTAATGAGTTCCTGTTGAGAATTAATTGAGGGATTTGGAGGTGTTATGAAGCTATAAAAAGGGGTTTCGGGTATCATACAAAGATAGAGGAAGCTTAGGGTAAGGTTCAGAGAGGCAGAGAAGCTCAAAAAATCAATCCAGAGATTCTGCTGCTGGTGTACGAAGAACAGGAAAAGGCGACGAAAGCTTCAACCGAAAGGCGACGGAATCTTCATGATGTTTGCAACGTTTATTCCAGATCAGCAACATTTGTTCTTCAGACCCTCTGTAACAGTGAATCTGTAACTCATATAATCGTTGCAACTTCACTGTTTTCTTTATTTTTCTCATTTTTTTTCTCATTTGTAAACATTTTGAGCATTAATTGTAACTCTGAGCAAATGAAAAATATAAGGAGATGAAACCCATCTCTGAGGCGACGGTGGAAGCTACTTTTTCCAAAAATTTTGTTGTAATGTTATTTAATTAATTTATGCAATTATTTTATGATTGTTTGCCTTAATTAAAAATTGATTTAATAATTTTTATAGAGCAATTGTGATTTCGTTAGATGGTATATGCTTTGCCTAGGGTTTAGATATTCCATGCTTTTGTTATACAATTGTTACTTTAAGAATTTACTTATTGCAACATTTTAGAATCAAACTAAAAGTTAGAATTGCATGATTATAATTATTGAATTTAATCATTATAAAAATTGGAAAAATAGTGGAAACCTAGCCTCAGTTTTCTCAACTTTGTTGTGAATATTATTTTCATATTTTTTTGTATATTCTTAGTTTAAAATTAGTTTATTAAAATCTAAAATCAGTCTTCACAAGTTCGAGAGAACGACACTCTATTTACCACTATTAAAAATTACATCAATGTTACTTTTATTTCACCATTATAAACACTTTTTGAGCTATGAACAATTATTTTAAGAGTGTTTCCAACATGATGAGCTAATCGCCATCACTGGGCGACGGAGGAAGCTATTTTTCCAATAATAAAGTGGTAATTCTTATTTTATTATTATTCGCACTTCTTTTACTATTATTTGATTTGAATTAAAATTGGAAAAAATGGTTTTTATCAATTAGTTGTGTTTTCTTTTGATAGGTCATGCTGAGTTTTAGAGCTTTTGATGTCTCATGCTTTCGATTTACAACTATTATTTTGAAAACCTAACATTGACAATATTTTGGATAAACTGAAATATACGAGTTGCAAGATTTTTATCACTTGAAAAATTGGATAATGGTGGAATCCTTAGTCCCAGTTCTTCCCACAAATTTGAAATCAATTTTACTTTAATCTGTTTTATTTTTAGTTATTAAAAATTAGGTTTAAAAATCGAATCTTTACAAGTCTGAGTATCGAACCTTTTTACCAGTATATAAAAACCACATCAGTTGGTCATCGATGAATTTAGTATGTTTAATCTCAACATCATCCTTCTAAACAATCTTTACTCCATGATCATATATTCAACCTAGGCCAAGCTTTAGTTATGACTTCCTTCACGATTCCACCGCTATTTATCATCAATTACTACTAGTTATTAGGGTTCTTGATAAAATTATCTAAGATTCCTAATTAGCTATAAATAGGTTATTAAGGATATTTGATTCGCGATTTTAAATATACCAAACAAAACCCCTAGTTTTCACGTCAAAGGAGAGCCCAAAATGCTTCCCTTATTTCTCTTCCTCTGCAGGCCCAATAAGACCCAACAAAAACCAAATCATGTTGGTTTCACAGTTTTGCTCATAACTACTTCATACGAACTCGGGATGACCTCATTCTTTTTGCGTTCGCTTCGTCTTACAATTTTATACAAGATGGTGAGAAGAATTCCTGGATTTGAATGAGTTTTAGTTTTTATTTAATTTTCTTCACTTGTAGCACTTAACTTCCTTAACACTTTTAAAGCCATTTCCACTTATTTTGGTTAAATCGTCCTAATATGAGAAACAAAATAGAAAACATGAGTAATACAAGGTAAAATGCAAGAAATATAACTAAAACAAGTATGGAATTGACACTCAAAACATGTAGATTATACACCTATCAAGGTGGTGGTTATTTATTATGAATCAACTATGTATTTTGATTTTTCTTATCAACTATGTAGGTTTTGTATGAATTGATAAATTTTTATTTTCAAATGAATCATTTTGATGTTTGGTATAATTGAATTAAAATTGGTTTTGTGATGAATTGATTGAAGGAATTGGAGGTCGAGAAGAAGATGGAGGAAGACATATTTAGGTTAATCAAAGTTTTAGGGAATTTTAAGTCTCTTTATAAGTAGGATAACTGACACATAGGTAGTTAATTGTTGTTATAAAAAAACGGTATGGAAAAGGTCAAACTCGGCCATTCTATATAACGGTTTAAAAAACGGCCACTTTCTTTATTAAAAAACCAATTAAAGTTCACACATGTAATAAATGCTACCTGTTTTACCACAGTTAAATCGATCAAATACTACAACTAAATTTAATGGAGAACACAATTCAACATAAAAGACCACAACAGTATTTGAGAACACCAACTTACAGATAATGATAGACACATTTTTGTGTCTAAATTGCGCTCGATTATCTATTTTGATAGTGTTTGATTTTGTACTTATTATGGATTTTTATGTCTTTGTAGGTATTTTTGAGAAATAAATAATTTGGGAAAATCGGCTCGCAAAGTTGATAAAGGCACCCACAAGTTGGATTGGGGGCACCTCCCTTTTGAATTTGAAACCGAAAATGGCGGGAAGAAGTATTGTTACGTTAGAAAACTCTTGTGAGTTGGTTTGTACGTGTTTTTAGTGATTTGGGGTAATTCTAATTCACCCAAGTGAAGTTAAACAACTAGGATAACATCAATACACGTCACAAGACGTGTTTCAGCAGGAAAAGTTGGCCACATGAATGAATCTGGACGGAAAAACAGAGTTCTTTTCTGTTTCGGATATCACAAGATTTGAGAGTGATTTGGACTTATTCTTTGAGTCCTTATCTGTTAGAAAGGGTCTATAGGGTTTACTAACCCTATAAATACCAAAGAGAATCAATGAGAAAGGGAGGGGGAGAGAGCCGCAGCGAAGAAAAAGTTTACAGAAAAAAAATATTCTGCTAGTGAAAGAGAAGAAGAAGAACATAAGGCGTCAAAAAAGTGTTATTCTTTCTGTCGCTGAAGATGTCTTATTTCAACAGCACCTGAAGTCCATTCTTTTCTCATGTTTTCTTTTTTTTCATCTGTAACGCAGAGAACACTTCTCTGTAACGCTTATAAGCGTTTCTGTTTTCCTGTGTTACTATTATTTCACCATTGTAAGCACTTTTTGAGCTATGAAATATTTTTTTGAGGGTTTTTCCAATACAGTGAGATAATCATCATCATTGGGGCGACGGAGGAAGTTACTCCTCCAATAATTAAGTGTAACTTCTATTTTATCTTTTTTTTTTTACAATTCTTTTATTATTAATTGCTTTGAATTAAATTGAAAAAATGGTTTTTCTCAAATAATTGTGTTTTCTTTTGATGGGTCATGCTTAGTTTTAAACTTTTGATGCCTCATACTTTCGATTTACAATTATTCTTTCAAAAACCTAACTTTGGCACTATTTAGAATAAATTGAATACAGGAGTTGTAAGATTTTATCACTTGAAATATTGGTTAAAACTAGTTCTTCCCATCAATTTAAAATCAAGTTTGCTTTAATCTTCTTTATTTTTAGTCATTAAAATTAGGTCTAGAAATCGAATCTTCACAAGTCTGAGAATCAAACCCTTTTTACCACTATTCTAAAATCCCATCAATTTTTGGCGCCGCTGCCGGGGAGCGGTTGTGCAATATTGTAATTAGTATTTTTGATTTTTTAATCGTAGTTTAGGTTTATTTTATTTTATTTTTTAAAATCAACATCATGGAATTCAAAACTCTAAAATATAATGGAGAACACAATTCAACATAAAAGACCACAACAGTATTTGAGAACACCAACTTACAGATAACTGGTCGTGTAGTCTTCTTTTTTTAACTGATATTGGGTTAGTATTGATACATCCACATAGATGTTTCAAAAAGCAGTAAATATTATATATAGAGAAACATTAACCCAATTTGGTTAGAAAACGTAACTAATGTTGTATCGGAAGCTACCACTTCACCGGTTTCCGCCATTTTTCTTTTCAATATGTATTGTGATTAGAGCTCTTCGACAATTCTGGATCTCAAACCCTAGTCTACTTTTAAGTATGAATACATGACCATTCATTTTGAAAATTAAACGATTAAGTCTTCAATCACTGTTGTTGGTGGATTTTTGACAAGGGCTAGAATTATAAAATTACCTTCTGCTCAGCAGCAGAAACATAGAAATATCTACGCATATTTCTAACTTTATATCAAAATATGTAATATTGTATCTTTACATATATTCTGTAAGAGAATTAAGAATACAATCTCTACAAATAGCTACAAGTGTTCTATATTGATCTTGTAGCCTCTCTAAATATGTGTAATATTTATGCATATCGAACCAGTTTCAAGTCCATGGATGAATTCCTTGAACTAGTCTCGAATGTGTATCAATGTTCACACAACTTTAATTTACTATTATACGTAGTAAGAAATAACATCCAAATAGGTCATATCCTGGGACTAGCTGATGTTTGATCCTCAAGGACACATCATCTTTTAATGACTGATCCTCGAGGACGTGCCCTTGCTCAATGTACTGTCTTCAAGGACACATCTTACTTTAAAATCTTTACTCGAGGGCGCGTTGCTGCTTACGCATCATCCCTCTTGGACGCATCACAACTCCAGCGTCGCTCCTTGAAGAAGCATCATTGCCCTAGTATCTCTCCTTGAGGATGTGTGATGGCCCAAGCTCCGTTGATCTTGTGAGTGTATCTTCCCAAGTAATTCTCTCTCGTAAACGCGTCAAGTCTTGGAGAACCGTCCCTAAGGACGCTTATATGGTGCTGGCCTAGTGCCAACACCAGCCTTGTTATGGCGCTAGCGCAAGGCTAGAGTCGGCCATCTCTGTAGCGTTGGCCTACATTTGGCGCTAGCCTTGAGCTAGCACCAATGAACTTGTAGCGCTGGCCTAATATCAGCGCCAACCTACATATTGGCGCTAGCCTAATGCTAACGCCACTTAATTCCTTATGCGAGCCTAATGCTAGCATTGGGCCACTACTATATTACTCTCGTTGTCACTACCTCAAAAAGTGACATTGTTTTATTTAACTAGCATTAACTAGTACCACTCATTCTTGGCGCAAAACCAAAAGTCTTCATTTTACTCATAAGTGACAAGTATGAGCTATCTCCTCGATGTTCTGAGTTACAAATATAATACAAGTAAGCTTCATATGTGAGATTATCTAAAATGCCATCACTGGTCATTTATGCTATCACTAAGTACTCAGCTTATTCAAATGCCCATGACTAGTATTACTGCTTATAGATCATCGATAGAAACTACGTCATACCTGATAGAAAATGTTTGAAGTCGTGGACTACTACCATTTTGGTTAGGTTAAGTCAATAACCTGCTAAATTAATGAGGCAACTCGCTCAGTTTACTAAGTGGTTAAGTAGACTAATCAGTCTCAATTCTAGTGAAAATAGCAAGTTTATTAAATTATGCGCGAGTTTGAAAGCAGCAAGGCTTGTAGATTGTACAAATTTGGAAGTGTTTGAAGTCAAATATTTGTAGAATCTCTCGAGGAACAGGCAGAAGATCGTTGAACACGTTACTGCTCAAGCATCTATCATTGATCCTAATTAATCACTTTAGATCACTAATAACTGTTGAGAAAATCGGAATTGAGATTAAGTTAAATTTATTGCTAAACTTTTGAACGTATACACAAGTTCGGTTGGACTATATAGGATTAGTTGAATTGTTTTAATTCATTTCAAAACTCATCAAAGATGGATTTGAATTTTATCCCTTTGTAAGTACGAGCAATGCTTATATTGAGAAGAAGGTTGTTCCTAATTTTTTAGGACAAAAATTTCTATAAAGCGAAGTGAATGTAATGATGCGGAAGATGGTTAATGTCATCTAACCAGTAAAGTGGCACGTACGCTGTGTAGTGACTTAATTAATTAAATTGACACTAAATATGGTTATCAACAGGATAATAGTTTGATTGTAAAATTAGTGCTAGTTGATAGATCTTGGAAAAATATGTGAATAGAACTGACCATTAAGGAACCATTTTATTCATGATTTTATAAGAAAATTACAAGAAAGAACTGACCAATTGTGTCGCTGAAAGATTAAATTTATATATTGAATTTCTGACAGCCTTTTTGTGCTTTAAAGTCAGAACCGTCGCTGGAATTGTAGCAATAACTGACATTGTAACCAGTGAATAGACCATGGTTTTGGGCGACAACTTAAGAATGGTTTATTTTTTTCTTCTTCTTCTCGACCTGAGTTGCAGGAAAATTCTCTTTTTTCTACTCTCTTTGATCCTAGCAGATGCCAGCCTTCCCCAATGTCTCCTCCTATTTATACAAACCACCCAATCATCGAAATAACTACTCCAAATCTTCTCAAAGATTACTCTTTTAAAGAAAATATTCTCGGGAATAAAATCCTTTCTCTCACTGTTATTTTCTTTCTCTCATTGATATTCGATTCTGAGCTTGTCTTAATCACGACTGGATTTGTTGATTCTAATTCCTTATTACACCCGAGAATAATAACTTTAATTTCTAAATTTTGTTGTGGAAAACCCGATAGAGTATCTTCTTTTAAAACCCCTTCCTGATTTAACTTCAAACCACAATTTCACGAGATTTTTGGTTGTGTTTAAACTAGGGTTGTCAATGGGTCTGGTTCCTCCTTGGTATCACGGGACCCGGAACCAAACCCGAATAAAAAAGGGTGGGTCCAGGTCCTAGCGGGTCTGGGTCCGGTTCCTAATTTAGTGGACTCAGACCCGGAACCAGACCCGATTAAAAACCTAAATACCCTTCGGGTCCGGGTATTTAACGGGTCTTCTAAAATCAGTATAATTTTTTTTAGAGTTTTTATATTAGCTTGAATCAAATAATTTTTCATATAAAGTTAATGTTACATCTATGTAAATGTTCTAATTAAAGATTAAATCTAAGAAAAAAAAACTGAAGAAAAAAAATCCAAGAAAAATTAGATGAAGTTTTTGAATTTTAAGTAAAATTAACAAACGAAAGACAAATATTCGGGTACCCGATACCCGCGGGTACCCGCCGGGTAATACCAGTCAAGATTTCGGGTCCAATCGGGTAATACCCTTTGGGTCCTAAGTTGCTAATGGGTCCAATTTTAGGACCCGAACCCGATTCACCCAGTTCCGGTTCCGGGTATTGGGTACCCATTGACATCCCTAGTTTAAACCGTATATGACTTCTATTCTTTAGGCAAGAGTATAATCGTGTTTTAACTCCTTCAAAATCTTTCCAAATCTTGTTATCCAATTCACGCAGTTGAGAGATATGGTTTCCCGCCTGTTTTAGGGTGAGAACAAATGTACGACAAAATGGTACTTTCAGGTAGGTTCGAGAAATCAAGCTCGAACAGGACGAGCCAAAACCAAGAAATGGTCGTTCACGTCCTGCTTTGATTACAAAGATGGAAAGAATTTGGGTAGGTTTAGGGGAGGGAAGCAAAGAAGGTTGAGAAAATATCAGTGTGATAGTGTATGAAGAAGAAAATGGTTTCTCTAAGAGGAATCATTAATTTTGTAGTTTTTTGTTTCTCCAGACTGAGTATCTTGTATGTCTTGTTTCGAATAGATGAAAATCATCTATTTATAGTTCAAATGAGACACACTGATTTCTCGTAAGTCGTGGAAGTTAGGGAGAGGTGGAAAAGTGATGACTATGGAGATTGTAGTAGGGTGGTGCCCGGAAAGTAGGGAAGACATGTCTGACCATTACTTCGTATCCTCTCAACTGCTTTGTAACCACCCATTACTTATTACCTTCTTGTTCGTGGAGGTGGTGCCACCACCAATGATTACCGTAAACCGCCAGACCAATACCCCAATGAGAATTCCCCATATTGTATTTGATATCTCGTGGAAATAATAGCGTCATAAGCCACTATGGTTTTGATTAAGTTAAGTCAAGTCAAATGACTTGCTAAGTCAGTGAGACAAGTTGTGCGACTCACTGGATTAATAATCATACTGATTAGTGTTGAGTCTGGGAAGTTTAATGGTCATGTAATTGCTTGAAAGTAACATGGCATATTTAATGGTTAAGTATTAGCTCAGAAGAAACTTATCGCAAGTCTGAGAGGCATTTGAGGATAAATATTGTAGAGGGCTTCTTAATCAAGGAGACCTCTTAGAATTCATAAAATATTTGATGTTGGACACGTATTGAGAAGAAAGGCGTATTTTTGAGGGAAGTAGCTAGCACTAGCCACTTAACGTAAATAAGAATGTGTTAGCTCTTTTGATATAAAAGATTAATGTGCTAATGTCTCGGGAATAAAACCAATATGCACAACCTCTAATAAATATCAGTTATACTAAGGCTAGGGAGCTAGTATCAAGAAGGTTTGAAGTTAGCACTTCAATAGTTTATTTAGCACTAAGGTTTTAGCATTAATGTACTTGTGGCGAAGTCGCTAAGTATGAGTGTGTTAGGTCAAGAGGCGTGCTAGAACTTGAGACTCATTGGCTAAGTCATATAGGATACTAGGGACGCATTGGCTAATATGAGGTACGCTAGAGAAGCTAGAGACGCACTAGCCACTATGGTACGCGCTAGCCTTTGGCTAAAGGCGCATATGCCTTGGACGCGCTAGGCTTGGCTGGTGGCGCATATGATCTAGGGAGCTAAGGAGCTAAAGCTAGGACGCCAAGGAGCTCGGGGCACGGAGGAGACCATGGTGCATTGGAGCTGGTTTCACAGGAATTTAGGGACGCCAAGGGGCTAAGGACCCAAAGATGCAAGACGCCAAGGATGCTAAGGAGCCAAGGCGCATAGGATCTTGGAGACGCGCTAGGCTGGTTGCTAGGGATGCATTGTCCACTAAGGACGCTCTTGAGCATGGTAGGGATGCATTGGATCCAAGACGCATTAGGCTAGATGGTCTGTTACTCGTGGAGCGTTAGTTGTCCAAGAGAGTTTACGTCTTTGGTGCTAGGGTTAGGGTTAGCACTTTTAGCGCTAAGGATGAGGTGCTAATGTAGTGATGCGCTAGCTAAGGCCTTATTAACCCAATATGTGCTATCTAAGACCGTCTTAGGTCAGTTAGTGCTTCTCAGGTGCTAGGGTTAGCGCCAGGAAAGTTAGCGTTTTTAGCACTAATGTGGCTAATTAGTGCCAATGGCGGTGTTAAGCCAAATAGTTGGTGCTAACTTGGCGCTAATATGAGAAAAGGCTAGTGTTAGCCTATTTCAGAGGTTCAATGCGTCCTTTATGGCATTGCTTCTTGATTGTGGCGCATCCAAGAGGAGTGGCACATTATTTGTGGCTTATATTCAAGCAAGGTGCTAAAATATCATATTTGAGCTCGAAAGAGCAATTTGAGAAGTATTCGTTGCGGATGAAGCACTAAGCTATAATGTATTTTAGTGTTTAAGCATTAGCTATTCCCGAGTTTAACAGATGTTGCTAGAAAATCGACGCGCATTCGAGGCAAGTTCAAGGAATTCGGCCGTGGAATTTATGCAACTTGAGACTAGTTCGATATGGCATGAATATTATGAGTATTGAGGAGGCTACAAGACCAATTTAGAATGGTTAGAAAAAACATGTACTCTTAATTCGCTTGCGGAATATAAGTAGAGACACAATATTCTATATTAAGCATATGCGCATAAGTACACACACACATATATATATATATTCTTGTTGTTTAGCAAAGGAAAATTTTATAATTCTAGCCCTTGTCAAAAACTTACCATCTACAATATGCTTTCAATAATTATATGCATCATTTAAATTTTAAGTAGAAGAAGGAATACTTAACTTCTTGGATGTTCGAGATATGTGCCCCTTAATGCGAAACTTGGCTGGGGATAGTAGGCGCCTTTGTTCTTGCTAGGATTACCAATTTTTCTACGTACAAGAGGGAGGCGTGTCCGTGCCGCTTCTTTCTTCCTTCTTTTTTTAGGTTTCCTAATTGATCAAGGACTCTGCAAGTTTAATGACTATATATATATATATATATTATTTTTTATTTTTTTTATATAACTTTACTTCCTTTTTTTGGTTTTCTTCTTCTTTTGTTGTTCTGTTTTTTTTGCAGAAGAAAGCATTGGTGGTAGCAATTAGCAGGCGTCACCGGCTAGGAGCAAAGGTAAGCACGTCCCTCTTTTCTTCACTTTTTTTTATAGTATTTTCTTTATCCAATAAAATTAGGGTTTCCAAATTTTTCTCGCATATCATATGTATATATATATATATATATATATATATATCTTGATAATACTAAGAATATTATTCCATCAAAACCCTAGTTTTATCATTGTTCTTCCAGAGTGAAGTATCTTTTTTTTCGGCATCAGCAACAAGAATACCAGTAAGTTCAATTTGTTTAATAGACTAAAACCTCTGACAAACCTTATTTTCTTTCTTACTGAAGTATTTTTCTTGTTGTTTTATGTTTTAGGTAGATCATGGTGATTCCTGATTGAAACCATAACTCTGATCCCTCAAACAAGAAACTAGGTTGTAGAGGTAGAAGGATGAAGGTAGCTTTTCCCAAAGAAGTACAATCAACAATCATTCATTCTTTGAATAAAGTCACAAAACTTGTTCGAGGTATACCTCTCGATCTTTTGAAGGAAACTTGTCAATATGCTCTGGATCTCTGTTTTACGATTAATTTTGAAGAAGAAGTAAGACACATGGAGGAATCGGAAAAGAAAAGGGTTGATGATGAGAAACTCACAGCTTTTATAGAGAAGCAACACTTTCAAGCAGTTGCGAGAAGAGAGAAAACTGAACAAATGGAGCGAGGTGTTCGTCCCTATGGTGTGGCTCCTGACTCTGATGCAGATGAGTATCCTTCTGAGAAGGATCGTGAAGTTAACATGGAATATGAGTCTGAGTATGAATCTTTTTATGAAACTGAGGCCGGCCGTGAAGATGAGCATGCTGATGCTTGGTATGACATGCAGGCGGTTCCTTTCGACCCTGAGGAGGAGACCAACGAGGATTCAGAGGAGGACCCTGACGGGATTCCAAAGATGACTCTGAAGTAAAAGACTTTGAAGCAGGTTTTGAAGAAGAAGAAGACTTTGAGGAAGACCGGAAAGAACATGATTCTGATGAAGAGGGTGACGATGAGCATGACTCTGACTCGGACTCTGAGTCTTCTGAATATGTTTTAGTTTAGCCCCTCTTTTTTTTCGTAGTTGTCTTATTTGAATTAAACATTTCGTGTATTGACGTTATAATGGAACCATATTATTATTTTAGTACTTCTCGTAAGTTCACAGTATTGTCTTCTCATCTTGAGATTAATAAATGAATGACTTTATTAGAAAATTTCATCAATTTTCGTCAGAAAAATTTCAGAAGTATAGTGCCCGGGAAAAACGCTGTAGATTCTTCATACGACCTCCATTTTGGGTGATTGACCCTTTTATATTTATTATAAAACAATTTCTAACATCTTTACAGGAATAAACCCAGGTTTTGAGCTTGTTTGGAACATCAAAATGACCGAACAGTAGAACTCATGAAGTATCCAGGAAAATCCTGACAGTTTTCAGACTTGACTATGCTGGCCGTTTTTTCCATAACTCTTACCTCACTTGTCCGATTGCAACTCCCTTTTAACATGTTGCAGTAGCGTTCAATACGAAACTTATGATATAAGAAACATGTCCATATTCATTACCAGTTATCATCAGCTTCAGAGTTTCCGAGAGGCAGTGAAAATTGTTTCTGAGGCATTTTTTGCAAAACGTCTTGTGATTGTTCCAACTCATATAATCCATTGAATAACACTTTGTAACGATTGTATATGATGTTCATGAGTTTGTATAATAATTTTTATGGTTCATGCTCAAGATTTTTTTTTTTGAGATGTTCTTACTCAATTTGCTCATACCCTCTCTACTATTAGGGGAAGAATGATCAAAATCGGAGAGTTTAGCTTGCTAGTGAGGGAACAAGAATTACCATTAATCTCGATGTAGATAATGCCCTCTCCTCTACTGAAAATCATGAGAAGAATTATGCTTGCATGCTTGTTGAGGGTGGTACTTCAAGGGTCATCGAACCGTACACATGATTTTCATCGTTTTACTGTGAAGATACAATATCTCCTGCCAGAGTAGTCGGATACCAGTTACCGTTACAACTAACGGTCTTCTGGGTTGCCTAACCTTAGGTGGGAGTCAATTAAGGCCTGAAAACACACATTGTGTCATACGGGTGAGGGATTGCCAGTACCAATATCAGGGTAGTCGGATACCAGCCACCGTTGCAGCTAACGGTCTTCCGGATAGCCACCCGTAGGTGGGAGCCCCATTAGGCCTGGCGATTCACATAGAAGGTCAAGCTCAAAAAACCAACTTTAAAAGAGTTAGTAATCATTTCTAGGTTAATGGTATGAACTGTTCCCATATTCAACAACCATTCTCCTTAGATGATATGAGTTACCTCGTACGATAATAACCATTGCTTCACTCATGTGTCGAGACAGATGATATGAATTACCTCGAATGGCAATAATCATCTCTTGTCTTACGGGTTGTACAGTTATCAGATGATATAAATTACCTTGAAGAGGCAATAATCATCTTTATCTTACATTTATATCAGATGATATGAACTGGAAAACATCAATCATCTCTTCACTAGGTAGTATGAACAGCCAGTACTGCAACTACCTCTTACAAGCGATATATATACTGGGAAGGTTGCAATCATCTCTGAATAGATGGTATAAACTGTCGCGCAATAACGAACGCTTTTAGATGCTATGAACAACCTTGTGCTGAACCGCAGAGCGGCTGCCTACGTACCCTCTTCCGTAGCTCGAGGAAATCAAGCACGACCATAGTTCATCATAATATTATTCATAATATGAACTTATCAAATATAATTAAAGACTAATATTTTACATATCAGTCTCAGTTTCATATCAAGTAAACTTAGTTACACCATGCCAACTTCATCAGTTCATCCACAGTAAAAGAAGTCCTTATAAAAGAAGTAAGCATCCATCACAATCAAATTAGAAACTAAGTACGTTTCCGTTAAAAATAAAGAACTTCTAATTAATGGACCAACAACATATATATCAAAAACACTTCCACGGCTTACTCAAAGTACCTAAATTCTTCCATACTCAATACTCCATGGGGCATATACAATTCATGATCTTAATTAAATAAAGAATTAATATATGATGAACTAAATATAGTAACACAGAGGATCAAGAAGAATAGATAATCCAAAATTGCAGTACGGACTTATAAGTGCAAGTCAGATAAATAAATATATAAACCATTGTAACACCCACAATTTTCACATGAAGCTTACTCAGGGACGCGTCATGACTTGGGATGAAGCTTCACCCTAAGATTATAAAGCTTGCTTAGGATTACATCAGGGTGTGGATGCCTTGACCTCGAATTTATAGTGTTAAGTCCCTATTTCGCGTGATGCATGATCGAGAATACATCACAAGTCAAAAATGACCCTTACCCGGGAAAGGAACAAATGGCCTTGAAGCGTATCCGCGAGAAGGCATTATAGTGCTAATGCACTATTATACCGTGATGCATTATTAAAAATGCATCACTGAATGTGGTGTATCCGAGAAGGAATTATAATGCTAATGCACTAATATGCCGTGATGCATTATTGAAAATGCATCACGAATGCGTATTCGAGAATGTATTATAGTGCTAAGGCACTATTATGCCGTGATGCATTATTGTAAATGCATCACCAAGCCAAAGTTGTGTACCAAGAATGCATTATAGTGTTAAGGCATTACTATGCCGTGATGCATTATTGAGAATGCATCACCGAGCCAATGTTGTTATTCGAAGAATGCATCATAGTGCTAAGGCACTATTATTCCGTGATGCATTATTGAGAAAGCATCACCGACCCAATATCGCTATTCAAAGAATGCATTATAGTGCTAAGGCACTATTATGCCGTGATGCATTACTGAGAATGCATCACCAAGCCAATGTCGTTATTCGAAGAACGCATTATAGTGCTAAGGCACTATTATACCGTGATGCATTATTGAGAATGCATCACCGAGCCAATGTCAATATTCGAAGAAGGAATTATAGTGCTAATGCACTAATATGCCGTGATCTATGTAGTTAATTTCGGCCGAAATGGCCGAAATTTCGCGGTGAAATGAAGACGAAATCCGAAATTTCGGCCAACGATATTTGACCGAAATATCGGCCGATATGGACCGATACGGCCGATTTTTTTTATTTTTTTATTTTTTGAGAAATAAAAAAAAAAACAAAATTTAAAAAAAAATCCTTGTTTTAGGATTTCAATTGTTACTCATATTTTTTATGATATTTTAGAATTATATATGGATATGATAATATCTATAATTAATCTAATCATTTCTATTAGAATTGTAATATCCTTGTTTAATTAGCCTTTTAGACGATAAACTTTGAAGTTGTTCTTGTTTTTCTTATGTTTCCAGTTTGAACTTTGTATGAAATCTATGGATCTATATATTTTAGATGATTACTAGTTTTTCTTTCTAAACTTTGTGAAAAAATATTTGTTATAACGAGTTAAAATATATTTATAATTATAAAATGTGAACTAGTATTTTTTTCATAAAATTATAGGTATAAAATATGGACCGATATTTCATCGATATTTGAACCGAAATTTCCCCGATATATCGGCGTACCAGTGTATCGCTCTCGACCGATACTAACCGAAATCCGATATGTAACAACCTTGGCCATGATGCATGATTTAGAATGCATCACTGAATATGGCTTATTCGAGAAGGCATCATAGTGCTAAGGCACTATTATGCCATGATGCATGATTGGGAATGCATCACCGAACCGATTTCGCGTATCCGCGAAAGCATCATAGTGATAATGCACTATTATGTCGTGATGCATGATTCAATGCATCACTAAGCCAACGATGCGTAAAAGAGAGCATCATAGTGCTAATGCGCTATTATACTGTGATGCGTTATTGATAATGCATCACTGAGCCAAGAATGCATCACCGTGATGCATTAGCGTGTTCACTTGTAGCTTACCTGAGAATGCTTCGCTTGGCTTTGGCAAGAAAACTTCATTTGCGGCCTTGTGCAATCGATGCATGTCACTTCCTATTCTTATATTTACTTGTAAAAATGCGAGTAAGATATATATGAGGAGGGGACGTTGGATGAAAAAATAAAAGCATTCCTTTTTGTAGCTTACCCGAGAATGCTTCGCTTGGCTTTGGCAAGAAAACTTCGTTTTTGGCCTTGTGCAGTCGATGGATGTCACTTCCTATTCTTATAATTATTTGTAGAAAGACGAATAAAACATATATAGAGAGGGAGCTTTGCTTGAATGTTCATGAGCGGTAATGCACATATAAATGCAACGTAGCCTATACGTTGGAGCATACTTGATGCTAAAGCATCAATATGCTTGTAGCTTAACCGATGAAGCTTAAATGTGCATGAGCGGTAATGCATATATAAATATATGTGATGTGGCCTATACGTTGGAGCATACTTGATGCATAAGCATCAATATGCTTGTAGCTTAACCGATGAAGCTTAGATGTGCATGAGCGGTAATGCACATATAAATATATGCGATGTGGCCTATACGTTGGACCATACTTGATGCATACGTATCAATATGCTTATAGCTTAGCCTATAAATCTTGAATTATGCGAAAGCATCATTCAATCGTGCTACGTACTTGAGAATGCATATTTGTATAATAACTAGCGATAGTTATGCACAAGCTAGTGCGTACCTTGCGAAAGTCCTTCAGCCTATACGGTCTAGGCTTTGTTTGGCCTTTGTCCGTGCAATGAAGTTGGAAATGATATTGGCTTTGCCTTAATAGACTTGAGTTGCTTGTTCCTTTCGAATTGACCCTTTGATAAACGACGGTCATGCTTGATCCCTTCAAGGTACGGGTTGGGTACATAGGCATCCGCAATGCAATGCATTTAGGAGCAGCACCTTGTCGTTCATATCATCTAATTTAGAGGTGATTGCGATATTTTGGTAACTCGTATCATCTATCTTGGCAATGCTAAGTCAAAAGGTGATTGTTGCTACACTTGATGGGGTAGTTGCAATTCCATCTGATGGATTGTTCATACTTCCTAGCAACCGTTACAGTATGGAATGGCATGCGCCGAGATGTTGCACCCTTGTAAAGAGCAAGAGCAGTGCAGACTCCAGGGCATGATCGAAGCAAAATTAATGAAGCGAAAGGCTTGAATAACCTAGGTGCTAGTCCAAGGCATGGGATTGGGCCTGGACAAGGATTGTACAGAGGTGATGCTTGTCAAAGGCATTCACCATGGGCTTTAATGGCCTTGCACCCTTGGTAGGACAAGGGTGAGTTGGAACGATATGGAGACTACGGTCTGAGTACCATGCTTGAAAAGCATGTTTGGAAAGGCAAACATACCTGGAACGGTATAAACATATCTTGGATGATGTGGGAACTACATTTCGAGTATAATGCTTACAAGGAATGCTTGGAAAGCAAAAATATACATGTACTTTCCAGCGGGAAGTTAAGCTCTAAGGTCCGGCTACTCTCTTTTAATCGCGCATCCGGGTGTTCTGGCCTACCCAGCGCAACGCGCTAGGGCGGAATTATCCGGTCCATGACAGATGGTATCAGAGCAAGTTCAGAGAAAACACTAGGGACTGTGCGTTTTGGACTCATCAAGTGAGTGTTTGTAATGCGACTACAAAAAATATCCTTCAAAAGAAAAAAGAAAAAGTTGGAAGAGTAGGCCAACTATTACACAAAAAGGAAGAGTTTGTGACTGCTAGTGCAGTTACTTTGTAAGTTTGTGTGGGATAATCAGGACAAGTGCCTGTACTAAGAAGAATTATAACTACTACGATAGTTACTTCGCTGATATTTGGACGCGCTCGAGTGTGTTGTGAGTTTTCCAGGTCTTATTAGACTCTTTTACCATACGTTTGGTAACCAGGAAGACCGTTGCTGGAACGGTGGTAGACAACGGGACTGATCATCCCCACCCGTCGCTGGAATGGTGTGTTTGTTATCTTGCATGCTAGCTCCCACTTCCGAGTGGCAACCCGGAAGACCGTTAGATTAACGGTAGACTTGCATCCGACTGCTCTGGAAATTGAGTTTGGTCCTCACAGTTCTAAGTTAAATATATTGCTTGTCATATTTGATAACCCCTTCAACTTTTGCGAACTTTGGGGATTCTCAATTGAATTTGGTCCTCGCAGTTCTAAGTAAAAATATTGTTTGTCATATTTGATGACC
>JAJJMC010016780.1:2905927-2990204 GCA_023531435.1 Papaver californicum
ATAATGCATTATAGTGCTAAGGCACTATTATGCCGTGATGCATTATTGAGAATGCATCACCGAGCCAATGTCGATATTCGAAGAAGGCATTATAGTGCTAATGCACTAATATGCCGTGATGCATGATTTAGAATGCATCGCTGAATGTGTCTTATTCGAGAAGGCATCATAGTGCTAAGGCACTATTATTCTGTGATGCATGATTGAGAATGCATCACCGAACCGATGTCGCGTATCCGCGAGAGCATCATAGTGCTAATGCACTATTATGCCGTGATGCATGATTCAATGCATCACTAAGCCAATGTTGCGTAAGAGAGAGCATCATAGTGCTAATACGCTATTATGCCGTGATACATTATTGAGAACGCATCACCGATCCAAGAATGCATCATCGTGAAGCATTAGCGTGTTCACTTGTAGCTTACCTGAGAATGCTTCGCTTGGCTTTGGCAAGAAAACTTTATTTCCGGCTTTGTGCAGTCGATGGATGTCACTTCCTATTCTTATATTTACTTGTAGAAATACGAGTAAGACATGTATAAAGAGGGGACGTTGGATGAAAAAATGAAAAAGCATTCGTTTTTGTAGCTTACCCGAGAATGCTTCGCTTGGCTTTGGCAAGAAAACTTCGTTTTCGGCCTTGTGCAGTCGATGGATGTCACTTCCTATTCTTATATTTATTTGTAGAAATCCGAATAAAACATATATAGGGAGGGAGCTTTGCTTGAATGTGCATGAGCGGTAATGCACATATAAATGCGACGTAGCCTATACGTTGGAGCATACTTGATGCTAAAGCATCAATATGCTTGTAGCCTGAAGCTTGAATATGCATGATAATGCACATATAGATACACAAAGTGGCCAATATGTTTGAGCATACTTGATGCATAAGCATCAATATGCTTGTAGCTTAACCGATGAAGCTTAGATGTGCATGAGAGGTAATGCATGCAATATGGCCTATACGTTGGAGAGTACTTGATGCTAAAGCATCAATATGCTTGTAGCTTAACCGATGAAGCTTAAATGTGCATGAGCGGTAATACACATATAAATATATGCGATGTGGCCTATACGTTGGGGCATACTTGATGCATAAGTATCAATATGCTTATATCTTAGCCTATAAAGATTGAATTATGCGAAAGCATCATTCAATCGTGCTACGTACTTGAGAATGCATATTTTCATAATAACTAGCGATAGTTATGCACAAGCTAGTGCATACCTTGCGAAAGTCCTTCGGCCTATACGGTCTAGGCTTTGCTTGCCTTTGGCCTTGCAATGAAGTTGGAAATGATGTTGGCTTTGCCTTAATAGACTTGAGTTGTTTATTCCTTTCAAATTGACCCTTTGATGAACTACGGTCATGCTTGATCCCTTCAAGGTACAGGTTGGGTACGTAGGAAGCCGAAACGCAATGCATTGAGGTGCAACACCTTGTCTCTCATATCATATAATTTATAGGTGATTGCGACATTTTGGTAACTCGTATATTCTAGCTTGGCAATGCTAAGTCAAGAGATGATTGTTGCCACACTTAATGGGGTAGTTGCAATTCCATTCGATGGATTGTTCATACTTCCTAGCAACCGTTACGGCATGGAATGGCATGTGTCGGGATCTTGCACCCTTGGCAAGAGCAAGACTAGTGCAGACTCCAGCGCATGATCGAAGCAAAATTAATGAAGCGAAAAATTAGGCTTGAATGGCCTAGGTGCTAGTCCAAGGCATGGGATTGGGCCTGGACAAGGATTGTACTTAGGTGATGCTTTTCAAAGGCATTCATCATGGGCTTTAATGGTTTTTCACCCTTTGTAGGACAAGGGTGAGTTGGAACGATATGGAGACTACGGTCTGAGTACCATGCTTGCAAAACATGTTTGGAAAGGAAAAATACCTGGAACGGTATAAACGTAGCTTGAATGATGTGGGAACTACGTTTCGAGTATAATGCTTACAAGGCATGCTTGGAAAGCAGAAATATACCTGTACTTTCCAGCGGGAAGTTAAGCTCTAAGGTCCGGTTACTCTCTTTTAATCGCGCATCGGGGTGTTCTGACCTGCCCAACGCAACACGCAGGGGGCGGAATTATCCAGTCCGGGACAACCACAGTTATTAAGACTAAGGTCAAACAACAATATATTGAATCTAAATAAATTAATTTCTTTTGGAATCAACACTTAATCTACACCAGCTTACAAATCTTGCTTTTACCAAAGAGCCAGCTTTTGGGGATAAAGAAATGAACTTAAATTACTTGCCAATCAGTAAAAAGTGACCACTACATTCACTTAATCAAATGTCATACTCTAAATGAAGACGAGAAAGTATTACAAAAATAAATATCCTAGCATATCCAATGACTGCCAACATATTCCCATACAAGTTTTCTAACAATCATTTACAATCATACTAACTGTCAAGATTAACTCAAAAGAAGGCGTAGAGAATGTATATAAAGCCCGCGCCTCCAGCTATTCCTCTAATTGACGACATCTGAACCATATGCTTAACCAATCATCAAAAAAGAAAACAAGCAATGAATTCTCACGAAACAAGACAGTATAAAATCATAGTTACACCGTGACCCTTTAATCAACAGTCCAAGTTCATATAGTTAAGATATGCACTGAATAATTCAAGTACATAGTTCTAAATATAAATTAAATGAGTCGTAATTAATATGTGGAAAGATAACATAATAAGCACACCATTGGAGAAAATGATCTTATTTATTTTATTTTTAGTCTTGGATTAGTTAGAATTTAGGACCAAGGGGTCATTAAGAAAACTAGTTTATTTTCACTATTTATGAATGAAACTTTTAGTCCCACATAGAAGAAACTAAAAATGTTGCCTCTCCATATTACTTAGAAATTTGCATCTAAGGGAGACCCCTTGGGGTCAACACACTTTTGTGTGAGGGAGAGGACTTAGGCTATGGGCTAGTTGGTGCAACCACACATTTCACACACGCGCGGTGCTTCGCTCCGAAGCACGCACGCTGTCTTCGCCGTCCGGGCGGACCGGGCTCGGGTTCGGGTGTGGGTGTGGGTCAACCAAGACTTATCTTTTTGGAAAAAATTCATTTGAAATATTTTCTAAATAAATTTAAATTTTAAAAAATAAATCTGGTCTTAATAAGGGGGCGTCTGACCCAGCGAGTATAAATTTCTTGCTAAAAAAAATTTATTCTAAAACTTTATATGTCATAATGTCAACAATATTTTCTGCCCGTTTTTCATAACGTCGACATAATTAGCATATAATTTCTGACATAATTGTTGGGTTATTTTTCCTCTTCTCTTCGCCTATAAAAGAAAAACAATTTTTTCATTCGAATTCATCCCAGAGCAGGCTACTATCCCTAGCTCTTTTCCCCTCTTCTTGCTTTGTTGTGCGCTTTGCTTGTTTATTTCATTCCTTCATATCTTGTTGTTGAGTTCGTTGAGTGGGTGATTTGTATTGTGCTTATACAAATCATAAAGGACAGTTTTATCCTGGACACATCTCCGTTGTGGGGGTATAGCATATCTCATTCTTGAGGAGTACCCGCGGACTATTGTGTTAAGGACAATTTGCCGAGCAGTTGGCTCTGTCCTTACGTGCAAATCAGTGTTTAAATTAAGATATTTTATTTTAACGTTAAAATCTTTTGTTTCAGTATTTTTATTGTTGCAGATACAACAATCTTAACACAATATCACTTCTTATGTAATAATGGGTAAAAATGATGTTGGCAGACCAAAAAAATTCGGTGAGAAGGATTTCAAAAGATGGCAATCAAAGATGTTGTTTTTCTGAGTTTTCATATGTTAGATGAACTTGTTCTGAAATCTTTTGATGAGGGTTTGAATGATGCTGGAAATGAAAGAGATTTGGAAAGTTGGGTTAGGTAGAATTATATGGCTAGAAACCATATTCTGAATTGTTTAGAGGATGCACTGTATGACTTTTATAATTCAAAAGAGAACTTTTCTGCTTTTGATTTATGGGCTGCTTTAGAGGCAAAATACCAAGTTGAAACTGCTGGAAGTAAGGAATTCTTGGTAGCTAGGTTGTTGGAATATAGAATGTCAAATGACAAATCTGTGGTTGATCAATTCCTTGAACTTCAGCGTATTATCAATGAAATTGGTGATAGATGAAACTTTTCAAGTGTCTGTTGTGATTGAGAAATTACCGTCTTCCTGGTCCGAATACAAACGTAGATTGAGACATGAAACTGGTGAAGTCAGTATGGTTGATTTGGGTAAGAAGATTCAAGTGGAAGAGTTACTGTGCTCCAAAGACAAGAATGTATCTTCTGCAAGGGACATGTCCAACAAGGATCATGTAATTGAACACAATTCTTCCAATACTGAAAAGGGTGAGAGAAGCAAACGCAACCCTAAGCCTAGTTATCACAAGAAAGGTATATTTCAGAAACCCAAATCTGGTATTGGTAAAATTAAAGGTGCTTGTTATGTTTGTGGAACTCCTGGCCATATGGCAATTCACTGTAGAAAACGTAAGGAATTTAATAATAAGAAAAACAATGTTAATTTGGTTGAAAACAACAAGAACGACTTTTCTGGTACGGTATCTGAAGTTAATTTGGTAACCAATGTGAGAGACCGATGGGTAGACTCTGGTGCTACCAAGCATGTTTGTGGAAACAGAGATATGTTCACCTCCTATCAGAAGGTAGGGGAAGGGGAGAAACTCTACATGGGTAACTCATCTGTAGCATAGGTTGCAGGAAAAGGCAAAATTGGGCAAAAGATCACTTCTGGGAAGACTCTCACATTGAATGAATTTCTTCATGTTCCGGACATCTGCAAAAATCTTGTTTCTTGTGGTGTTTTAGATGATAAGGGTTTTAAAATTGTAACTGGATCTGGAAAAGTTGTTGTCGCTAAGGGTAAGGGTTATAAGACTGAGGGTCTCTATAAAATTAATGTAACCTCTGATGAAATGAATAAAATTGATTCTTTTGCTTATGTTTGTGTGTCATTAAATATTTGGCATGGTAGACTTGGACATGTAAATTATAAGTCAATACATAAATTGGCTAGCATAGGCTGCATACCCAAATTTAGTTTGGATAATGAACATAAATGTGAAGTATGTGTAGAATCAAAATATGCTAAAAAAACCTTTTAAAAAAAATGTTCAAAGAAATTCTAAACCCTTAGAATTAATCCATTCAGACCTAATTTGACATGAAATTAGTTCAAACTAGAGGTGGTAAGATATAGTTTGTCACTTTTGTAGATGATTGTACGAGGTATTGTCACATATATTTGCTTAAAGGTAAGGATGATGCCTTAGAAGCCCTTAAGATGTATAAACTAGAAGTTGAAAACCAAATGAGTGCTACCATTAAAACTGTTAGGTCTGACCGTGGTGGTGAGTATGTAATTCCTATAGGATATTTTTGCATAGAACACGGCATTATACACGAAGTAACCCCTCCTTATTCACCACAATCTAATGGTGTGGCTGAACGGAAGAACCGAACCCTTAATGAGATGATGAATGCCATGTTAATTAGTTCAGGATTACCTGCAAACTTGTGGGGGGAGGTCATCCTCTCAGCTTGTTATGTCTTGGACAGAGTACCCTTTAAATGATCAGACAAAACTCCATATGAGTTATGGAAAGGTATACAACCTTCTTATGCATACTTTAAATTATGGGGGTGTTTGGCTAAGGTTTCTATTCCTCCCCTAAGAGAACCAAGATAGGACACAAAACTGTTGATTGTGTCTTCATAGGGTATCCTGAGCATACTACGGCATATAGATTTATGGTTGTAAGTTCTGAAGTTTCTGAAATTGGTGTGAATACTATTATGGAATCTAGGGGTGCTGTGTTTTTTGAAAATGTTTTTCCATTGAAATTTGATTCTCGCATGATATGTGTTGATCCCCTAGATATCCTTTCGACCAGTCATACATTACCTTTAGAGGAAGATGAAGTTGAATTTGAGCCTAGAAGAGGTAAAAGGCTTAGAACTGAAAAATCTTTTGGGCTAGACTTCATAACATGCTTAGCTGAGACTGATCCACAAACTTATAGAGAAGCCATGACTTCTTCTGAAGCTCCATGGTGGAAAGAATCTGTCATTAGTTAAATATAAATAGAATGGTACTTGGGAGATTGTAGATTTACCTCTAGGGTGTAAACCCATAGGTTGTAAATGGATCTTCAAAAGGAAACGTAAGGTAGATGGAATTGTGGAAAAATATAAAGCTAGATTAGTAACTAAAGGCTATAAACAGAAAGAAGGTGTAGATTTCTTTGATACTTATTCACCTATTACGAGAATTACTTCTATTAGGATGTTAATTGTTATTGTTGCCATTCATAACTTAGAGATACATCAAATGGATGTAAAGACAACTTTTATAAATGGTGAATTAGATGAAGAAATTTACATGGACCAACTTGAGGGATTTGTAGTGAAAAGTTGTGAAAACAAAGTTTGTAAACTGAAAAAAATCTTTGTATGGTTTAAAACAAGCAACTAAACAGTGGCATGAAAAATTTGATCATGTAATGATTTCTAGTGGTTTTAAAATCAATGAATCTGACAAGTGTGTTTATACTAAACTTGTGAATGATACCTTTGTGATTGTATGCTTGTATGTTGATGATATGCTTATACTTGGTACAAACATGGATGTAATTAATTCTACAAAGAACATGCTAAATGAGAACTTTGACATGAAAGACTTAGGCCCCGCTGATTTGATCTTAGGGATGAAGATTAAAAGAAATTCTAATGGATATAGTCTTAGTCAATCTTATTATGTTGAATCTGTGCTTAAAAAATATAATCAGTTTTATTGTAAACCTTCTTATACTCCGTTTGATCCTTGTTGTAGACTCAAAAAGAATAAGGGTAATGGAGTTTCACAACTTGAATACTCACGCGTTATAGGAAGTCAGATGTATTTGATGAATTGTACGAGACCGGGCATTGCTTATGTTGTGAGTAGGTTGAGTAGGAATACCTGTAATCCGAGGCAGGAACATTGGGATGCACTTATTAGAGTGATGAGGTACTTGAAATACACTTTGAAAATTTGTTTAAATTATGAGAGATACCGTGCATTCGTTGATGGATTTTGTGATGCAAACTGGATATCAGACTCAGAGGAGTCTAAGTCTACGAGTGGACATGTTTTCACTCTAGCAGGTGGGTCTGTATCTTGGAAGAGTTCAAAACAGACATGTATAGCTAGATCCACTATGGAATCGGATTTTATTGTGTTAGATAAAGCAGGAGAGGAAGCCGCTTGGCTAAGATTCTTTCTAGAAGACATTCCTCTTTGGCATAGGCCTGTGCCAGCTATATCTATATAGTGATAGTCAAGCTGCAATAACTAATGCTAAAAACAACAACTATAATGGGAAGTCTATACACATTCGTAGAAGACATAATTCCCTGAAACAACTAATCTCAACTGACGTTATTTCTGTTGACTTTGTGAGGTCTAAAGAGAATATTGCAGACCCTTTGACGAAAGGTTTGTCCAAGGAGACAGTTAGTAATGCATCGAGGGGGATGGGGCTTAAGCTCATTAAATAAACTTGCCATGAAGGATACTCAACCCTGCTGACTGGAGATCCTAAGATCAAGGTTTTGAATGAGACAACTAATTTGTGGTGGGTTAAAGGAAACACTATCATAGAGCTTCATTCTCGGTCCCTTCCCTATGGTGTAGACGTGATAGTGTGATTGCATGTGAAGGATGACTTTTTATTAAGTCTTAATGAGTTTTATAGTTTCAATTTATGATTGAAGTGGGGTGTAGCACTAAACACTCTTAATGGAACTCACCTATCTGAATGTAGAAGTGGGCCGCTTCCTATGAGAATTGAGTTGATTATCTTGAACATTCTGAGAAACGGGATACGTCCAGGGCCAAAATGGACACAACGACACAAACTTGACAGCGCCTAGAGTGATATCACGTGTTGAAGTTATTGATGAAATACAC
Source organism: Papaver californicum (assembly GCA_023531435.1). Classification (NCBI taxonomy): domain Eukaryota; kingdom Viridiplantae; phylum Streptophyta; class Magnoliopsida; order Ranunculales; family Papaveraceae; genus Papaver; species Papaver californicum. Next base: position 2,913,929 of record JAJJMC010016780.1, read on the forward strand.
CAAACGATGGTAGTTCAAGACATCGTGTTCACCGTCCATCAAGTAGGTTTGGTAATTTCTCACTAAGCAAAGGTTCAAGACCTTATGGACACCTATTGCCTATAGTGATATTTCTCGCTTTCTGATTTCTGATTTTTATCGGTTTTTCATTCATGTGGGGGATTGTTGGAGAAAATTATCTTATTTGTTTTGTTTTTGGTGTTGGATTAGTTGGAACTTAGGACCAAGGGGTCACTAAGGAAAAAAGTTCATTTTGACTATTTGTGAATGAAACCTTTAGTCCCACATAGGAGAAACTAAAGATGTTGCATCTCCATATTACTTAGAAATTTGCATCTAAGAGAGGCCCCTTGGGGTCAACACACTTTTGTGTGAGGGAAAGGACTTAGGATATGGGCTAGTTGGTGCAACCACACATTTCACACACGCGCGGTGCTTCGCACCGAAGCACGCACGCCTCCTTCGCCGTCCGGCGGACCGGGCTCGGGTTCGGGTGTGGGTGTGGGTCAACCAAGACTTATCTTTTTGGACAAAATTCATTTGAAATATTTTCTAAATAAATTTAAATTTCAAAAAATAAATCTTGTCTTAATAAGGGGGCGTCTGACCCGACGAGTATAAATTTCTTGCTAAAAAATTTTCTTCTAAAACTTTATGTGTCATAATGTCAACAATATTTTCTTCCGGTTTTTCATAATGTCGACATAATTAGCATATAATTTCTGACTTAATTGTTGGGTTATTTTTCCTCTTCTCTTCGCCTATAAAAGAAAAACAATTTCTTCATTTGAATTCATCCCAGAGCAAGCTACTATCCCTAGCTCTTTTCCCCTCTTCTTTCTTTGTTGTGCACTTTGCTTGTTTATTTCATTCCTTCATATCTTGTTGTTGAGTTCGTTGAGTGGGTGATTTGTATTGTGCTTATACAAATCATAACGGGCAGTTCTATCCTGGACACATCTCCGTTGTGGGGTATAACATCTCCCATTCTTGAGAAGTACCCACGGACTATTGTGTTAAGGACAATTTGCTGAGCATGTGGCTCTGTCCTTGTGTGCAAATCAGTGTTTAAATTCAGAGATTTTATTTTAACGTTAACATCTTCTGTTTCAGTATTTTTATTGTTGCAGATACAACACAACCCACATATTTAGGCACACAGTTTCATTTAAACAAAATTAAGTACACAACACATTTAATCAATTTATCAAGACTTACACCGCTTGGTACCAGCTGAAGACTTAATAATACAAAGGTGCGCATAACAAACCAATATACTTAGCAATACAAAGATGTTCAGAACATAGAAATTTATCAAGTAAAACTTCCCTCGTTGCCACTATCTTAACAAGCAATCTCAAGAAGTTTTGACATACAAAACGTATTATTTAGCATAATTTAAGATTCAATCTTTAACAATGCAATAGATGCTCGTTTGCACCTGATATCGGAACAAAAGTAATGGGATGTTGAACATGGTACTAAAGAGACACATTGGTTGTCGCATTTACCCTCTCATTCATTATTTTTCAAACTCTAGTATTAACATCTACCGAAGTACAAATGGCACTTCCACATTTTAAAGCTACCAAAACGGATTCCTTCTGCAAATTAGTCAAAAGAAATGAAACCCAACATCATTCAACAAAGATTACATTGGTATATTAGGCCAATCAAATCTTACAAACATTTTCCACCAAAGATGATATATTCAACAACACTAATATCAAATCCGGGAATCAGTACTAACTATATAACAAATCTTATCCCATCAACTTGAAATTTCCACAATACCCTTGCGAATTAAGGTGCTACAACATACTAAGAAATAACTACATTCTAACGTTTATTTTGAATATATACACATCAAAAGTTGACTGATCTTACTATTAACCTGCAGAAATCATCCCAGATTCACTCATTTTTTGGGGTATCTAAAATAATCGGATCTTCGTGAAATTCGTACAGAAACTATGTTATAATGTAATAAAGTACATATCCAAATTTCAGCTACAAACGATAATCATACAGTTATAATTATAGTAATCATTGGAACTATCCAGGATTTTTGTCCGCAGAATGTAGTCTTGTTTAGCTCACACTTAAGGGTACCTACAGAGCTCAGATCTTCTTAAAAATTTTATTGTACCTTTTTCACGTAAATAAATATAAGATACCAAAATATTAACACAATCCAACTAATAGATCTTAATATATAAGCAGCACAACAACGTACAATCTAGAGTTTGCAATCAGACATGAAAGATTTTCTTCCAAAAGTTTTTATTGTCACGAACTAAGTAGTAGCATTAGATACCCAATTCACTAATTTTTTAGAAGAACATTATATGTATTGAAAACCCCAAGTTCTACAAGGAACCCAAATTTTACTCTCTACTATTTCAAATCAAAAGATGAATTTCGCCTAAACCATTTTAAACCGTCGATTGTTCGGGACAAGACCACACTAATTTGTGTAAAAAGCAACAATTAAAACTTTTATTATCAATTTAAATTAGGAATCCAGCAAATTGATCATACAACATGAAATTAAGATTAAGGACTCAATAATTTCTTTGAAGCATTTACACAAGCATATTAAATTCAAATAGTTATTTAAACATGGAGTTCAAATGTAACAGGATATACAATTCCTTCATGGCAGAGAAAACATGATAAAGAAGCACTACAAATCAACCCTTTTAAAAATTATACTCTTAAATATAAAGAGCTTACCTTGATTGCCACAAAGTGATGGCCATAATCCATAAACAACACGCTAGAAAACCCATCAATTCCTCCCCTTTTCCATAAATATCAAGATCATTTAAACTTAAAAAATACCCAAAATCAGTGAAGACCACTTTTACCCCCATCTTTGTTGGTTACTCTCTAGTCCGAAACAAGAAGAAGATAAGATTCTAACGTAGCTTCAATATTTTATTTACTTAACCAAACAAACCACATTCAAAAATCCACTAAGCATTAGCAGACGCAATCTAGAAAACGAGCATCATAAACAAAAAGATTTCTTTTGCTCGAGAGCTTATGAAAATTCAGTAGCAGTAACAGGAGTTTATAAGGGAAGGGACAACGGTGCCCTCACCCAGAAGAAGATGGAGATTTTATAGGAATTACCAGTTAATCCTAGATACAAGACCCGTTTAACCCTTAATCCATCCATCAAATTCGGCTTAACCCCTAGTCCAAAAACTTGTTTTTGGACTGATTTTGTGACTCACGCGTCCAACTCACGTGAATTCTGCAGCTCACTGATTTTTAATATTTCATATTTACCCCTCTCTTGTTCGAACTATAAATCTAGCGGAAATCAAATCTTCCAAAAGAAAATTCGACAACTCACAGATCTTATTTCCTCTCTCTGCTTCAGTTGGTGTTTTTCGGTTTTAGGGTTTCGATTTCAAATCTTCAGGTATTTTTCTTTTATCTTCTTCTCTGCTCTTATATTTGTTGTTTATGCTTTGTTCTGTTTTTGTTTTTTTCAACTGAAATCATGATATCAACTTGTTTTCATGTTTTTGTTTTTTTTCTTACATTGGAATCCCGATGATTACTATTTCTATGATGTACATTTTGTTGAATACCATGATCGATCTCGTTTTTGTTCGTGTTTTAGTTTTTCTTTTGATCTTTAAAACTGATTTTTGTAATCGTTCTATTTTGTTCATTAGATCGTCGTATTCAGTTTTTTTACATGTTGTTTGATAATAGGTTTTATTTGGTTTTCTTTTATTTTTTCAGGGAATCATGATTTTGTTCTTTCTTCTAGATGATTTTGTTCTTTCTTCTGGATGTTCGATATATACTGTTTTTATAGTATACCATTTTTGAATCAGTACATATTTGTTTGCACTATTTGTCTGTTATGTGTGAATCTATAATATGTGTGATACTTCTAAAATAGTACATATTATGTTGTAATGTAGATTTAGTATTCCTATCATCTTAAAATATACATTTTGATTTTTGTATTTGTGTTATTTTATTTGGATCACATTTCTTCAGGTTCAACATGTCAGGTGTTGGTTCTAATCCAAATAGCTTTGCTACTCTCATGTATACCACAAGCAACACCACATTGCATATTTGGTTACGTTATCTTCGACTTTGGAAGATTTGAAGTTTACTGTTTGTAATGCGTGGAGCTGGTTGACTCCATCAACTATTGTCGTTAATTATGTTGAAAATGGAGTGAAAGTCCCTGTCCTTGCTGATCTATCTCTTCAAGGGCTTGCTGCATTACATTTTACAAAGAATTCAGATTTCTTTGAGTTGCAGTTGATGTTGTGTTATCTGGTACATCTAGTTCTTTGAGAAGTGTTGATCTTGACAATAGTGCTTAGTTGGTTTTGAGTGCTAGGAACAATTATTTGAAAGATTCTAAAGAGATTGCAAGTGTTCGTTTTTCTGATGGTTGGGAGAATCTTTTTGAAGATAAAAACCATCTCTTCCATGGTGGTATTGAAGTTGTTCGGTTAGCATGTGAGAAATATTGTTTGAGGACTGGATATAAGGTTAAAAAATTGAAGAATGACCTTGAGAGATTCACAGTGAGATGCAACAATGATTGTTGCTCTTGGATGCTTCACGCGGTTGCCATGAATGGGTCTTTGGATGTGTTTAAGATAAAGTATTATGTGGGTAGGCACACTTGTGGTGGTGGTTATAGGTTGAGGAGTCCAACTGTTCCGACGAAGCTTTTAAATCATTTAGTCCATGAGCGTGTCAAACACAACCCTCTCATAAAGCCGCAAGAGATTATGGATTATATTAAAGTTGGTGGAGGGATCAACATCAAGTATCACCACGCATATCATGCACTAGAGTTATCGCATGAAATAATTTTTGGTAACGATGTAAAGTCATACACTGATCTTGCTTGGTGGGTCACTGTTGTTCGAGAAACCAACCCTGGATCTTATATTGATTTTGATTTCAACGACGCAACAAAGAGATTCCACAGACTTTTTATTTACTTTGGAGCTTGTAGAGAGGGTTATAAACTTTATCGTCCAATGATCTTTTGTGATACGACATTTCTTACGGGGAGGTTTAAAGGAGGTCTAATGGCTGCGACATGTCTTAAAGACAATCAAGGTAACTTTTTTATATGGTACATATTTTGATATGTAACTGTTTTTTATATACTTTAGGATCATACACATCATACATAAAGTACATATTGATATACACTGTAGGTATAACATAATTTGAAGGTGCAGACATGAAGTACATATTGATATGGTCTTTTATTTTTGTTTTCCAGGTTTTTATCCTTTTGCATATGCATTACTTCCTGTCGAAGATAATGATAATTGGCATTGGTTTATGGACAATCTTTAAAAAGTTTTGGACCATCGTCCCATCACCTTTTTGACTGACCGAGGTGAAGGTTTGTTGAATGCAATTCCTGAAAGTTTTCCCTGATTCTTATCATAGCTATTGTTTTTTCCACTTGAAAAAGAACTTACCCATCAGTAAGGCTGATGAAAAATATAAAGAAGTGATGGATTGTTTCCAAAAAGCAACATATGCGCTTTCTCCAGCAAGATATGAAGAAGGTCTTCAAGAAATGGTTTATCTAGGAAGGCCTTGGGTTGCTCAATACTGCCGTAACATTCATAGGGAAAAGTTGTCTAGTGCATACTTCCCAGGTTGTAGGTATGGTCAGACTTCTTCAAGCATTGTCGAGTCTTTTAATAACTGGATTCGCCGCGAGAAGAAGTTACTTCTCTCTGACACAATCAGGTTTTTATAAGTTTCTTGTAACACTACAAGTATATATGTACTATATGTATAATATGTTTGTTATTTTTTAATTTTATTTGTCATGTAGGCTACGGGTAATGGAGTTGATGTCTGAACGTCGTGAAGAAAGTCTTTTGATGGATTAACCCCTGTATAACAAGCCTTGCTTGAACTACACATTCAAATTGGTCGTCCTTGGAAAGTTAGTTAGTCATATGCTCACGTCTTTGAAGTTCATTCCCCAAGGTCAGTTTTTTTTAGGTAACATGCTCTTTTGAACTGAGATATCCATTAAACTAGTTTTTAGGGAAAATCTCAAATATGTATTGTGCAGATTATATTCTTTTTTTGTTTGTGTAGTGCAAATATCAATATATATTGCATAAATAATATGCTTGGTTTCTTGTTTGCAGGTCTCATATGGTAGATCTACAGCAAAAGATTTTTACTTTCCAAAGATGGCGCGTGTATGGTTTTCCATACTCACATGCTACTGCAGCTATTGCTGCATCTGGGGGAAAGTTCCTTGATTATACCGACGAATACTTAAAAGTTAGTTGTTATCGCCAGCTATATTCAATCGCTATCAGACATGTTCCTAATCACGACAGGTAAGTTTTTTAAGCAGTACATATTGATTTTTTTTATGGTAGTATCATACATGAGAATGGTTTTAAGCAGTACATATAAACCATAAACTAGAACTAGCATAGTACATATTGATATTTAGTGTAACACACATCAACAGAAACTGCACAAGTATAGTAGTTTTTTCTTATTTATGTTTTTCAATATACCACAGGCCTGATGAGTATACCGCAGAAGATATTATTCTTCCACCAACAGTAGTTAGGGCTCCTCCAGGAAGAAGAAAAAAGAACCGCATCAAGAGTGCATGGGAGAGGAGCAAAAATCATGTTACATGTTCAAATTGTAAATTGAAAGCTCGTCACAACAAGGCTACATGCAATGTTATCTGTCAGTACCAATATACGGATAAACATTAATTTCATTACAGTTTTTTTTTAGTACATTTTGGATTTAAATTCTTTTAGAAGATACTTGTTGCATTTTTTTAGGTTTCTTTTTTCAGAACTTGTTTGTGTGCCAACTGAATTATGTTCTTAATGACAGAATGTGAATTTGATGATATAAATCTTATATTTTGCTCCATTTTAAAATATGTATGAACAATTTGGCTGAATGTCATTCACTCTATACGGGGGTCGAGTTATATTTTAGTAATACATTTTTATTTAATTTTAGAGTTATTAGTGATTTTTATTCCCGATACATTTTTGTTTTATTTTAGTAATCTTGTAGTTGTTATAAAAACATAAAAAAAATGTACATAAACAAAGTAATTTTTTTTAAAATTCATATTAATATGTACTTCATAGTACAGGTCAATATATACTTGTTTTAGATTATGAATCTATTGGTTCAGAGTTTCAGAATAAAGTACATATCAATATGTACTTCCTAGCACATATCAATTTGTTCTGCCTTTCTATATAACTTTAAAATTAAATAGAAACCTAAAAATGCTAATAAAGATTATCAAATATATATATAAACATAATAACTAAAAACCAAGTTGAATAGGTAGAAACCAAGTTCAATAAGTAAACACAATAAGAAAGTTACTGAAGTACATACTGCGTAGAAGGACTATCCACAAAACCCTGCCCAGCAAAAACCAAAATGTATCAACTTATCTCCTCAGACCAAGAGTTACAAACATATCTGAATTACCCTGCAGTTAAACATGTTTTTTCATTTGGGCGGGTTCCCAACTGATTTCAGGATGAGTGGCTGTCAACAACCTGCATGCTAACTTGATTCTTTTCATTTGAATTTTCTTCAACAGTTGCTCGTCATCTCCCAAACTTTTCCCATCACGATCAATCTTTGATCTCCTCTTTATAAAATGCACCACATACAGAAGGCAGTCTGGCCAGATTCCTTGTTGTGGACAGCCATATTCTGTCAACCGTACGGTGCTCACCATATTTCTTTTATGTTCATCCAAGAACTGATTGATAGGGTTGAACAGGTACTCAGAAATTTTCTTGGAATTTTCATAGCAATGGTCCCTGAATGCCACAGATGAGTTGTAATGTATGATTTCTTTGTTTCAAACTCAAATTCCAGCAGGGTCCAATGCTTGTTTCCATGGCACATTGGTACAAGGATCTTTTCTATGTCATTGCTCATTTTTAAGATTGGCATGATGACAGCAGTCACTTCGGCCCCCTTTAAATAGTCTGGCTTTTCGACATGATACTGAAAATTGGAAACGTTTAATAGGTTATTTCACAAAAGTGTATATCAATATATACTTTTTTCATAACCAATGTTCAAAAGTATAAAACAAGAAAACAACACATACCCAGGCAGCTGGATCCAGGTGCAACACCTTAAAGTATTTTCTTTCTTCCTCAGCATTTGCTTGGTCGTCTTCAGACGCCAGTTGAAGCTTATATTGAGCATAGTTGAGAAGATATTGCTCTAATGCTTTGTTGAAGATAAAATCTTCTATTGTAGCCATGCTGACGCAGATACCACCTCCATTCTCTACTCTCCAAGCAACCGAGCTGCACATTTATAACAAAAACACATATTTAAGTAAGTTTTTGTGATATGTACTGCAAAACATACTTGATTTAAAAGTAAAATGAAGGTTAGAAAGTACTTACATTCTCTTTCCTTTCTCAAAGTATGGAAGTAGAATCTCTATTTGTTCTTCTGTCATATTCTCGTAGAGTGGTGACTTGTGAAGATCCATGAACTTCATTCTTGGTTTCTTAGTTTTCCGAGCTTTGTTGGCTTTTCCTGTCTTTATCGTCTTTTTTCTCTTATCAGTTTTTGGCTTCTTCTTTTCAGAAAACATACTTCCACTATCGAATAATGGATCTGTCTTCTTTTCAGGATTTGCACGAGTTACCCGCCTGCTAATTTTTTCTCTAGGTTTTACTGTCTTCTTTGCAAGAACCTTTGGTTTTGCTTTTGCTTTGGCAACAGTCATCTTGGCAAGTTTGGTTGCTAGGGGCACGTCGCTTGACGTTTGGGTTGTTGTAACTTCATGTTCCTGCATTTTTGAATCCAACTTTTCAGTACTATATTTGAATCATATTTTTTCAAACAACGACAAGAAAGGTAAATTACCACAAGTAGAAGATATACCTCCTGGTCACTTTCCTACTCAGGTGTTACTTGAATCGCATTCTTCTCTGGTGTAATTTGGTTTGGCTCAGCTGTAGCTTGTCGAACTTCTACACGTCGTAAATCATTTCCAATAAATTATCAAAATATTTTTGAATGTCAATCCCAAACAGAGTATGGCTTGAAAAACTACCATTGTCTTGGATGAGAAATGCATATTCTTCATCATAAACATCTCTTCTGGAAATGGCTAAGTCCAAAACTTCTTCGAATGTGAACTTTTCGATGTCTTCCATCTTAGCCATCTCAATAAACAAAGGGATTTTCATGTCGACGAAGCTGTCGACCAGGTTTTCAACGTCTTGTTCATCTGGGTTCTGCGACATCCCTTTAATCGTTTCAAGATTCTGGCCTATAGCTTCAACCACCTTCTTCATTGCTTCTTGTTGAAGTACAGCTAAATCATCCTGCAACCATAGAGTTTTATTCATGATAGTTAAATACATACTGATATGTACAGTTATATGACAATAATAAAACACATCTGTAATCAAGTACATATTGATATTTACAGTTATATGACAATAATAAAACACATTTGTAATCAAGTACATATTGATATTTACAGTTATATTGATAAACACATTTGTAATAAAGAGCGAAACTAGCCAGCATTACTTACATGTGAGTTACTTTTCTCCTGCATCTATTTTACCTCTTTCTCTAGGTCAGATTTAGCCCATGTTTTAATAACATCAACATCAACACCACAGAACTTATGCACTGAAGGTGGTGTTGACAATGCAGCATTAAATGGTACCCTTTTGAAGGTTTTGTCACTCACATTATTTTGTTCATCTTCTGTTGGAATCTTAACAATTGGCACTTCTTATCCCAAAACTACTTCACCTTCTGTTATGTTTTCACAAAGAAGATCTGTTGGAGTAGTAGGAGATGGGAATTCTCCTGTTCGCATATATATATATATTGATATGTACCCATGATGTATGCTATATCTAACTCCTATAACATGAACAAAGTATGTTATATATTGATATGCACCGATGATTAGAATCAGTACCTTTTTTGCCAGAAACAATAACAACCTTCTTTTTCTTCTGTGATGTAGATGGAGGAAGAACAACACGAGCTTTCTTCTTCTTCTTTGTAGATGGAGAATCTACAACAGGTGTTTTATTTTTTTCTGATGTTGTTGGTGAATCAACAACTTCATTGTTCTTCTTCTTTTTTGATTTTGCTGGAAAATCAACAGCAGTTTGTTTCATTCTTTTTGATCTTGTTTGAGAATCAATAAATTCTTTGTTCTTCTTCTGTTTTGATTTTGTTGGAGAATCAACAACAGTTTGTTTCGTTTTTTTTTATGTTTTTGGAGAATCAACAACTTCATTGTTCTTCTTTTTTCTTGATTTTGTTGGTATAGAATCTACTGTAGAAGCTTTCTTGTTCTTCTTCGGTGGTGGAGATTGAGGAGTATCGTGTTCTTCAATCACTGTTTCTTTTATACTTCTGTTGATTTTTCTCTTTGGACCCATTTTAGATGGAAAATTTGCAGTAGTATAATGCTGACAGTAGCTTAGGTTTGAGTTGTATAATTTTCAAAGAAATCAAACCCTTCTATTACAGATTTTGATTTTGGTTTTTTGGTCTCTGTTTTTGGATGTTTTTTCAGGTGTTTTCAGATTTTGATTTTGCCCTAGATTTTAAGGTTTTAGTGAGGGAAAGTAATGAAGGTGAGTAATGTGGTTGGAGTAGATGAAACTATTTTTCCGTTAAGAATGCGAGTAGTGTAGGAGGTGGAGGACGTGGGATTACTACACGTGATAGGCAGAATTGTAATTGGGAGTTTTCAAATGGTTTTTGGACTTATGGTTAAATGCGGTTTCCCGGGTGGACTTATGGTTAACTTGGTCCGGGTTTTTTGTACTAGTCAGCAAAAATCCCAGAGATTTTTCTTTAAAAAAGCTGGTTTCACAAAAAAGACAAAAGGATCCCTAGCTCATGTCACGCCACTTGTTGAATATGCACAATATTTGTGTTTCCATAACATCTATTAGTCATTGACATTAAAGTTATTAAGGGATAGGCTATTTAGTACATATACTGGGTTTAGTTAAACCCGAGAAAAAGTTCGGAGTGTCACAGCTTTCCACCCGTTTGTTGAAGTATTGAGCTGGAGTAGTCATCCATTCGTAACGATAGGCTTGAGCGTGACCGTCGTCGACAACGAGGTCTAGTCCCCAGTTTGTCAGCATGTGAGGATGATTCAATGATAAAGAGGCAAATTGGGTAACAACTACCTAAGTACCGAATAGGTTGACATAAGCTGATACGCTCTCGGTCGAGGATTGGTCCCCCATCATGGCTCTGAGAAATTGGTATTCTTCCGGGTACAGAGGTAAGTCCTTGCTCTAGAAATAGGGCGTTTAACTCGAGGCGGGACTTCTGGCCAAGCTTTTATGACGGATGTCGATTGTTGGAGCCAAGCACGTCCCAGGATCATATCGTAGTCGAGCCCCCCTTTGATAATGTGAAACTTGGTACTTGTTTGAGTGGTCCCTGCCGCAAATGTGAGAATGATGTGTCCATAAACATCCCTGGTTGCTCCTGATAGGATTTTAGATTACCCTATATAAATAAACCGCAATCGCACGGTGTCTACAATGCAGACAACGGCAAGTATGGGTCGAACCCACAGGGAGCGGGGACAATACTGCAATTAATATCTCAATTAAACTAATCAGAAATAATATTTTTGGATGTTACAGAAATTCTAATGAACAAGAAAATAATAAAATAAGATAGCTAAAAAAATACAATATGACCAAGTAGAGAGGGCACTAGGATTTTTGATGTTCGCCAATTTGATATATAGAACTCACATTTAATCTCCAAAATTATCGTTTCACCACTGTAATTTTCTTCGCTTCCAAGTTGACATTTCTAAATAATTGCTTATCAATCGAAAAGTATATCACATCTAATGTTATTAAGCATGGCATATCAAATTGAAAACATAAACAATCAGTAGAACTATCTAACCAATATATAGTTTCAAAGAATCAAATGTCTATTTGATTGCATACACTGTCTAAGAATCTAATCCAAGCACGACGTATCAAACGGAAAACATATATGATCAAATTTACTATTTATGCAATAATTAATCAACCTAACAATGAAGATAAATTACTAAACATTTAAACCATTCATTTATAATTTTTCCATAATCAAAATTGGTTTTTACCCAAAACCCTAGTCACAAGATTAATGAAACATGAGGATGGATTTCTTAAAACCCATAAAAATAATTGAGAAAAGTATAAAGGGAAAAGATTGAACCCTTTTTTATTTATGCTCTGGTATCTCTTCACCGACCTGTCAGAACTCCAGCACCGACGTCACCAAAGAGAACAGAACTGAAAAATTGAAAGCAGACGTCAAACTCCTCCCAATCAAGCACTCTCCGCCTGTACACCTACTCTTCTTTTACAATAACCTTCCGCCTAGGTCTAGCTACCACCGTACCTTCTCTAGCTTCCTTTTATTTTGTCTTTTTTTCTCTCTTTCCCTAGCCCTAGGTATTTCTTCCACCTACCAACCTTCACTGTTTCCGCCTCCCACTTCTTTCCACTTCTCTCTCCGTCCTTCTCCTACCTATAACCTACCTCCAAGAAAAGAAGATGCGTCCCCCCTCTCACATCACAATCTCTTTCTTTTTATACCTCTTTCTCTCATTATTCCTTTCCTCCCACGTGCTAGCTACTTTTCATTTTTACTCTCTTACCGTGTTTTTTGTCTGTCCTCCCTTGTCAGTCTACATCTGACCACATCTCCCAAATCAATAACCATTCCGTCAACAACCAACTCTTTTAGTCTATTTCACCGAGCCACCTCACATAGCCAGACCTACCTGCTAGCCACGTCTCTTTATATATCAAACACAAAGGAAGTTGACCCAAACTCTAATGTCTTTCTCTCGTGCTCTCTTTCTGTACATGCCAACTAGTCTGGCTTTCTTTCACTTTACAAAGCCAAATAAAAGACTAGACACTTCCTTCTCCATGTCGGACTTTATCTCGATCAGTTCCACACCAATTTAGTCCATTTAACCAATTTATTTGTAACTTCCGGTTTTACACATACCACCAATTAAAACAATTAGAAACACATTATTAATACAAATTGAAGTACTAGCAAATATAAATTAGGCGATAAATATGTATGTATTATGCCCTTATCAGCTTCTCCAGGGTCTCTGACTGTCATCGGCGAGTATGTAACTTCTGGTCGAGTCACTCCTGCTGCTTTTAAAGTCGTGACGCTGATGATATTGATATCCATGCCAGCATAAACTAGTGTCTTTCTGAACTCAGTGCCTCTGAGGTTTGTCGTAGTGAAGATTCCACGGTCACGCCCTTTATCGTTCTGATTCATCATATCTTTTGTGGGGGACCCGTCTCGAGCGTAAGTATTCTCAACAAGGGATGGTAGGCGCTCACAAGATATAACTCGGTTGAGAGCATTGAACAGGTCTTTACGCTGACCCTTTGAAAAGTGAAGGAGTTCATATCATTATCGACTGAACTGTTTGGTTGACCGGCTCTCTAGAGATGGTAAATATCTTGACATGAAGTGGATCTTTGTAAATCCCTTCAGTACCCAGTCGTAATTCCCCTAATTTTATTTTCTCCTTGAAGATACATCTCAGACCATTGCACTCACTGGTGAGATGATTGACAAACCGATGAAAAAGACAAAACCTTGGGTCGGATATTTTTTTGAGGAGTAGGTAGGCTTCATGTAGGTGGCAATTTGACAATCCCTTCTTGTACCCACGCTTCCAGTAATTCAATGACTTCTTCCATCGGAATTGGAAAATCAGGACAAGTTATGTCAGGCTTTATTTCCTCTTCTTGCAGTTGTTGTCGTGGCCCTTTAGAGGCGCCTTAGGAGCGAGTGATTCGCTGGGTTGGTCCCTGATTCGAAGTTGGAGCGGAAGGGAGACGTTTAGTTTTTGGCTCTTGCTGAGATGAAACTTTTCTTTTGGGTCCATCGTTACTGACAGCACCGATTGATGGTTGGACATTGTACTGTTTGTTTACTAGCCTTCAGTTCCCACTGGTATATCCATGACTTTCTTCCCTTGCTGGTCTAGTTCTCTCCAGGAGGGAGGGAGCTGTTGTGGCGGAACGTTTTGCGGCTTCATGTAACTCGGAAAAAGTCTGAAAATATAAATTTTCTAGAAGAGCACGATAAACAGGAATCATACCATTAATGCAAATTTCCACTAGTTGATGTTCGTCACATTTGGATCGTGACAATCTAGTGCTTGAATTATGAATCTTTTTACATATTCATTAGGGTGCTCATTGTTCCTCTGCAACATTCTTCCTAGGTCTGACAGGGTGATCTGCTCGAAGACGAAGAAGTACTTCTTGTAGAAGGTGTTAACCATGTCTTCCCAATCAGAGATGTTATTGGGAGCAATGTTGTTGTACCATGTGTAGGCTCTTCCAGTGAGGGACTTTGAAATTTCTTTAAGACGTCGTACATGATTGTATTCATGTCCCCTGAGCGATTCGAGAAATCAGGAGACGTGCTCACGAGTATTTCCAGTTCCATCTTATATTAAAAAATTCGGAGAAGAGTAACCTTCCGGCAGAGGGATCCTTTGAATTTCAGGCGGGTAGGGAGGTTGGTGTTGATGGCCCGAGGATGAGCTCTCCTTTTATGGTTTCGTAAGAGTCACTCTAGATCTTCACAGGTTACAAAAATCGGGTTGCTGGTACCTCTGTGGTGGGCGGTCATGAATGATATGGACTCCTTTGTTTTTTTGGGGCCCAGGTATCTCAGCATTAGCAGCCGCTGCAAAGTTGGTCTTGGTATGCTCCGTTAGGCGATGGCGTTGTTCCAGGGAGAGTTGCTCCGTCAGGGTCTTTAGGAAAGCGAGTACTTCCTTTTGAGTAGTGGCCATGTCTACCTGAGTTCTGGCAATAACTTCTTGTCTCTATTTGCCCCGATATTTATATTGAAAGTACTCGAGTTTTGTATTAATATGTCATTTTATTGTATTTGTATGTATTTTTGAAGAATAAACAATGGTGGAAAAATCGGCTCGAAAAGTGATAAAGGCACCCCTATAATTGATAAAGGCACCCATATCCATTTCAAATAAGCATTATTGGCGGGAATTGTTCTTCTCAAAACTGGATATTGTTGTACATGAATTAGAAAAGATATTAAAGGAATTAGGATAAGAATAAATATTCTTTCCTGATTTATAAAGATGTGAACACAAAGTTATTTCCTGGAATCAAATAAAATCTCGTCTTCTACCAAAAAAAGATTCACGAAGTTTGTAACAAAATCTTTGTCGATATCTTCCTTATTAACTACGTCAAAGAGTTTGTGTAAGACTTAAATACCAAGAGAATCAAAAGAGATTTGTGTCTTGACTAAAACAGGGAGGAAAAGATTTTCTCGGGTTTTATTTGAAAATATTCTGTGAAGTAAAAATAAGTGAGATATTATCTCCTTAAGGTTTGAAACATCAACAAGATATTGTTCTCAATCTGGAGAAGGAAACAGAGCCAACAAAATAGAGAAAGAATATCAGACCGAGGAGAAAAGATTGCCGAGAAAGGAAATAAAATATGGAGATCATTTTCATTAAAAAGAGAAGATTCAGAGGAGTTATGGAAAAGATTTGTTGTTGTAATATAAATAGAGGTGATCGAGAACAAATTAGGGGAGGTTGGCATCGGCCAGAATCACTAAAAGTTAAACCAGAAAAGATTGCTGCCATTTTAGTGTTCTTGAGCTCGAGGAGGAAGAAGAAGAAGAAGAAAAATATGCCATAGAATTGTTGTTAAAACCCGTTATGAATACCTTTGTATTTAACGGCTTTAGCAACGGTTATCGTTACCGTAGCAGCGACAGTTTGTGATTTTAAGACACCAAAAATCATGAATAAAATGGTTTGTCCTCTACTTTCTTCCAGTCTTTTAGCCATGAATAGCTAAAATCATCACCTAGGATTAGAGAGGAAGCCCTATTGTGTTTGCTAGTATGATATAATTATTTTTTATAACAATTTCTCTTGGTCCTATTTCTTGGTTAAATTTGATGATGATTTCTTCATGTGTCCGATAATGCTTAACTAATTGATTCATTTATTCTTGTTAGAAAATAGCATTTTCTAGTGAAGTAATTATTAATATTTTGAGAAAAATAATTAATTAAAATTGATTTAATTTCCGAGACGCAAATAGTTGTCCGCAGTCATCTTGAGTATTAATTTGAGAAATTATAGACAAATGGTTGTAAACATCTAGTATGCAAAATAGTGATGGAATCTCAAAATCCTAGGTTTTCTTTCACTTGTGTATCATTTTTAGTATTTTTATTTTAGAATTAAAACATCAAGAACAATTTGTTATTAGCACAATAATTGATTAAAAATTAGAAATATCAATTTCAAAATCCCTGTGGAATGAACCGTGCTTGCATACTGTCTCATTGAAAGTCGTTTTCTTGCGGTAACATTTTAAAAATCACATCAGATAACTCGTGGAAATAGTGGAGTCATAAACCACTATGGTTTTAATTAAGTCAATTCAAGTCAAGTCAAATGACTTGCTATGGCAGTGAGACAAGTTGTGCGACTCACTGGATTAATAATCAGATTGATTAGTGTTGAGTCTAGGAAGTTTAATGGTCATGTACTTGCTTGAAAGTAACATGGCATATTTAATGTCTAAGTATTAGCTCAGAAGCGACTTATCGTAAGTCTGAGAGGCATTTGAGGCAAAATATTGTAGAGGGATCCTTAGGCAAGGAGACCTATTAGTATTCATACAAGATTTGATGTTGGACCCATATTGAGAAGAAAGGGGTATTCCTGAGGGAAGTAGCTAGCAAAGCTAGCACTAGCTACTTAGCGCAAATAAGAATATGCTAGCTCTTTTGATATAAGGCTAATGTGCTAACGTCTCAGGAATAAAACCAATATGTACAACCTCTAATAAATATCAATTATACTAAGGCTAGGGAGCTAGTATCAAGAAGGTTTGGAGTTAGCACTAAGGTTTTAGCATTAATGTACTTGTAGCTAAGTCGTTAAGTATGAGTGTGTTAGGCCAAGAGGCGTGCTACAACTTGAGACTCATTGGCTAAGTTATAGAGGATACTAGGGAAGCATTGGCTACTATGAGGCACGCTAGAGAAGCTAGAAACGCACTAGCCACTATGGGACGCGCTAGCCTTTGGCTAGAGGCACATAGGCCTTGGACGCGCTAGTCTTGGCTGGTGGCGCATAAGAGCTAGGGCGTTGAGGAGTTAAAGCTAGGACGCCAAGGAGGCCATGGCGCGTTGGAGATTGTCGCATAGGAAGTTAGGGACACCAAAGATGCAAGACGCCAAGGACGCTGAGAAGCCAAGGCGCATATGATCTTGGAGATGCGCTAGGCTGGTCGCTAGTGACGTATTGGCCACTAGGAACATGCTTGAGCATGATAGGGACGCATTGGAGCCAAAACGCATTAGGCTAGATGGTTCGGTACTCGGGGACGCGTCAGTTGGCCAAGGGAGTTTACGCCTTTGGCGCTAGGGTTAAGGTTAGCACTTTTAGCGCTAAGGCTGATGTGCTAAGGTAGTGATGCGCTAGCTAAGGCCTCATTAACCCAATATAAGCTAGTTAAGACCGTCTTAGGTCAGTTAGCGCTTCTCAGGTGCTAGGTTTAGCGTCAGGAAAGTTAGCACTTTTAGCACGAATGTGGCTAATTGGTGCCAATGCGGTGCTAAGCCAAACAGTTGGTGCTAACTTGGCGCTAATATGTGAAAAGGCTAAGGATATCCTAGTTCATAGGTTCAATGCGTCTTTTATGGCATTGCTTCTTGATTGTGGCGCATCTGAGAGGAGCGGTGCATTATTTGTAGCTTATATTCAAGCAAGGTGCTAAAATAGCATATTTGAGCTCGAAATAGCAATTTGAGAAGTATTTGTTGCGGATGAAGCGTTAAGCTATAATGTATTTTAGATTTTAAGAATTAGCTATTCCTGAGCTTAATGGATGCTGCTAGAACATCGACTCACATTCGAGGCAAGTTCAAGGAATTCAGTCGTGGAATTTATGCCACTTGAGACTAGTTCGATATTGCATGAATATTATGAGCATTGAGGAGGCTACAAGGCCAATTTAAAATGTTTAGAAAGAACATGTACTCTTAATTCGCTTTCGGAATATAAGTAGAGACACAGTATTCTATATTAAGCATATGCGCATAAATACACACATATATATATATTCTTGTTGCTTTGCGAGTGATAATTTTACAATTCTATCCCTTGTCAAAAATTCACCATCTATACTGCCAAAATTCAGTTTTAAAATTAAAAGAAAGTGGGTGCCTTGAACCACAACATGGGTGCCTATATCAACTCCGTGGGTGCCTATATCAATTTCATGGGTGCCTTTAACACTTTTTCCACAAAAGTTTACTCTTCAAAAATACCTAAAAACACAGAAATAATAATATTAGTACAAAAATTGAGAACTAACAGTATAAATATGAGATCAATTAAGACACAAAAAAGGTGTCTATCATTGAAGTATGAGATGTTTAATAGGAAAACAAAAACGTTAATGGAGAAAAAGAGTTTAGGAGGAAGGAGGAAGTTGGGGGACTGAAGGGATGTGTGTGTGTATGTGTATGGAAACTTTTAAAGGGAAAGAATCGTGGCGGGAAAACAAAGGGATTAGTTAGTAATGGTCAAATAGGGGTTGGTTAGTTATAACCAGAGAAGGGATTTTATGTTGAAGGTATAACGATTTAACAGACGGGAATCCACATCCTATATAATTAATGTAAATATCTAAACTAATTTCATTGGTGGAATTATTAGGATGTAAGTGATATATGGTGTTTGGCCTTGTCTTGCAATAATAATTGAGGTTTCTTGAATGTTATTCCTTTAAATATTTGTGTTAAGTAAAAATACAGAATTTGTTGATAATGGATATAGTAGCATGGAGATAATTAATTGTAAGATCTATCGATGGTTATCATATATTTGTGGATTTGATAGATCAATGTTAGTTATTTAATTTGTTTTTACAACTATATATTAATATACAGTTGTTTATTTTAGAATATTTGCGTAAGAATGATATCTTAACTTCTTCTTGATTAACTTAAATGTTTGATAATTGAAATAGAAATAGGAATTCATTGCTAAATTTGAAGATAAATATGGACATATTAATTATCACTAACTGAACTAGGATAAGTGATGACATTTTGAAACGTTCTAAGTATATTGATTAAGTTAATTAATGTGTTACACCAAGTAATAAGAGTGTTGCCACATCAATAGTAGTATCATGTGACATTAGCCAGTAAGTGGTAGACTAAAAGAGACTTTAGAATCAAAATGTGTAATTTTGTCAATGGTGAATGGATTTCTATGGTTATTAGAAAGTAATTATAAACAGTAGTTATTTTTTCTAGTGATGACGATTAATCTGGTCATCTCAGACTAGTGATCGTGATACCTTAGTCTATCGACTGAGTCACGCTATTCAACTGATTTATTCTCTGATAACTATGAATTCCTAAGTGTTTTTTTATGTTTTGTTATTATTTGTGTCTCATTATATAAGCCTAACAATAATATCTTTAGCATGATCGTGTGTTTATCATTTACTCAATATGAATCATGGAATATGTGGTACGAAAGGTTTGACATCAAATGAGGTGGGAACTCTTGTAACCTTCTTGTAATCACAAATAGTTTATTGTTTATAATAATTATTTGTAAGCATGTTGTGCGTATTTTGATGGGTATGTTGTGTAATATGCTTTGTGTGGTTTCCCACGAGGAGTGTCTGAAATTCCCCACGGTTCCTTTCTAAGTTGAGCAGGGCGGTAATTCATCCGTTTGAATATTATCTAGTAGGGCGGTAATTCATCCCTTTCAATATTATTAGTAGGGTGGTAATTCATCTGTTTCAATATTATATATATATATAATATTAATAATAGAGTGGTAATTCATCTGTTTCGATATTATATATACTATTTTATTTTGGGGGAATAACTCGTATGCATATTATACTTGATCGTTCATTTATCTGGTCTTGATGGTAGTTTCTAGAATTATGGTTTGTATGGGAACTTCATGTGGATGGTGCTATCAATAAGGTTGGAGTTATTTTAACATCTTTCTCCATTGAGTAGGAAGAGGTTAGGGTAACATATTTTTAGTTGCTCTAGCATTCTTTCATAAAGATTGTAGTATGGGATGCAGTCTCTGTAGATGAAAGGTTAGGATAACATTTCTTTCATGAATGTCATATTTACAATATTATGTTGAGTGTTATGTGTAAAAAGTGTTAATTATTTTCTTCTATTGTTGTACTTTAGTTAATTATATTTTAAAAATGTAAATCATGTTAATGATTAATTGGAAGTTGTATGTTTCCACTGAGCACCCTTTAGGATGATGTGCTCACTCAATTCCCACTTTCGGTTTCAGAAAAAGTAGTGCTCGTGAAAATGATCGTTCAGGATATGAAAGCATAGAGGAAATTGAGTCTGTTAGTGGTTACTTTATGTTATGTTTGTTTTGTAATTATATTCTATTTGAAGACTAACTCACTATTGTATATGTATTACCTGAGAGGTATTCTTGTATAGAATTTCATAGAGGGTTTTGGATTTTGGTTAATCTTTATTTAGAACTTTTAATTGAATATTTAAATAGATGTTGTCGGTCGTTAATGCCTCATAATGTAGAATGCCCTCATAGATTTCCAAATAGGTGGATTTTGGGGCGTGACATTTTCCTAGCTGATTCTTATGTATTGTATTCTTTGTTCAAATTTTATATTTTTATCTTTTAGCTATGGCTAAGCACCAAGTCTTGGCCGGTTTTTTCTTTGTGTATCAAGTCTTCCAAACTCGTTTCTTTTCTCTATCTTCTCCGTTTTGTGTCACAATGAACCCTTTTCTTCTTATTTGATTGAATAACCATGAAACTACCAAAGAACTCAAAAACAAGTGAAACCAAAGAAAAATAGCATGAAAACTAACTTCAAAGCAATGAATTAGAGTATCAAAACAATGCACTTATCACTAACTCTTGTTTTGGTATGTTGGTTCGAAATGACACAGGTACTTGCTTAGATTCCAGAGTTGGATGAACCAGAGTTTGCATTTCCAGAAGAAGTTGAGGCTCTAGCTTTACTGGAAACAACAAAATGGGTAGTGAACAAGATCATCACCAATTTACACATAGAGGGAGACTGTCCGAAAATTATCTCACATATGCAAGATTTGTCAAACTCCATCAAATGGAGATGCAAGTATATTCTACATTAGGCTCGATTTATTTTGGCAACTTGTCCTATTTTTTTTGGGTTTTAAGTTTATTCATCTAACTGAAAACATTGTTTCAGACGCTCTGGCTAAAAAAGGAAGGAAATCGCACCTAACTACATCTTGGAAACTTTATCCAACTTCTATCACCATCGACTAGATAGTAGACCAATCAAATGTTGTTGCAGTCATATTAAATTTCTTTGTTAATCTTGTAATGACAACATCAAACTTTATTTCTACTGTAAGCTCCATTTTTTACATGGATCAAGTTTTAACCCATGTAACTTTCGCTAGTTAGTTTTTATAAATTACCCTCTTATAAACAATAAAAAATTCAAACTTGATTTGAAAACGAGTATGACCTGATAACAATGGCATCACAAATTTGCAGCCCACCCAAAATTCTTTAATACCACCCAGTTGCACCATCGGCCACCGAATACTATTATATTGTTATTATCTTTGGGACTAAAAAAGTGTTACCGACACCAGAAATAGTTTGGCAATACAAAGTGATCATAACTAAACATCTTTTCAAAAAGAGATACCGGGGTTCACATCCCCCCTTATTTATTGAGTATCTTAGTTAACAGAACATGTATTTTTTTTTATCAAAATTACAACAACTTCTCTCTCATGACTCATCTTCCCTGTGTATCTGGTTTGTTTTCAATTTCTTCATTGTCCTATTTCTTTCTAGTTTCAAACGCATGCAAAACAAAAAATATATTTGTTTTACATGATTAAAAAGTTTTACATGTTTCTTCCCACCTCGTCACCCTTATAAAACTGAGAATTACTAAATTCCAAGTAATAACATTAATTCTTGCATTCAATCTCATCAAAGGCGGTTACTCCACCATCCATAACATCCACATCCATCAGATATCCACCGAAAACCAAATTATGACTCAACCCATGCTTGATAACCGAATAATTAACCTGTATAAGACCATTAAAATCTTTTCACTTTACATATGCTTTAGCAACACCAAGAAAAATGAATTTATCTTGCACAATTTTTTCTTCCCACATCTAATAAAACAACTCTAAAACTCATAATATAATCACCAATCTTTGAATAACCAATGATCATAGTACTTCAATCCAAGGTTTGAAAAACGACCGTTTTTCCAAGAAAACATCCGTTAAACTGGTCATGTCTACGTAGTATGCCTGTGAGGATCACCGATATCCGTGTCTAAATAACACCGAAAATAGGAAAAAACGGCGTTATTCAGACTTGTTATAACTGTTTCACGCACGTTATGACCGTTTATCTAAAATTGAATTTTACATTTTTTTTCTTCTAAATAATATTTTAGAATGAGTTTTTAGATTGATTTTTCCGTTTTCATACTCATTATAACCGTTTTTAGCAGAAATAAATACAAATATTTTCTTAATTTTTTATTTCTAAAATTAAATATTAAAAATTATAATTAAAACCTTTAAAATAAAAATATAAAATAACCAAACATAAAAAAAACACGTAATAAAAACGTTATTAGACCCGTTATAACTGTTTCCACGCATGTTAAAATAAAATCATATTTCTTTTTCTTTTTCTATTTAACCGTTATAACGCCCATTAAAAAAGTAATAACACGAGGAAAACACATTTTTCTCTATATAAGGCGTTTTTTACCTAAAACGTGCTCACACCCGTCAAAACGCGTTATAACGGTCACTGCTCTATAGGCCATGACTCAACCTGTTACCAAATTTTTCAAACCTTGCTTCAAGCGGTTAAATTTTGTATTGATATTTCATCAAACAGTTTGGGTGCAGTACACCAATCTAATAGTTCACCTGATCTAGTATAAAGCATAAGGTTTTTCATTTGTAAAAATGTGTAAAAAGAAAACCATTAGAGAGAATTATAGTGGTGTTTGTAGGGAAAAACGAATTGAGGGCTAATTTAGGAAATATGAGGTGAACAGGTGATAATTCGTCAATCCTTAAACATTTGTACCGTTGAAGTACTTTGTTTAGATTCGAGAGATCAATACTGTATGTACAATCCTGGCCTAAACCAAGAAATGGTCGTTCAAGTCTTGCTTCAGTCACAAATGAAAAGGAGAAGGGTTGGTCTTATGGAGGGAAACAAGAGAAGGTTGAGGTCAGAGTATCAGACTCTGTGGATGTGATATATGTGAATAACTATGAACAATTCTCTGTGTGAGAAGGTTGAATCATCGAGTTCCACTTGTGTTGTTTTGTATTAGACTTATACTTGGAATTGTGGTATTTCAGACCTTTATTTTTCCTCATTGTTCAATAGATTGAAAATTATTTATATCATAACTATTGTAACCACTTGACCTCTTCCCTGGAAGAAAGTGTCGATGGTTGAGTAGTGGTGAAGTGGAGAAGGTGGAGAAAGTGTTGAAAGCTTCTCCCCACTTAAATTGAGGTTGAATAGTTGGTTACTCAACTTACCACTCCTCTACTCAACTGTTATCGAACTTTCCAGAGTTTCTCTGTAGTGGATGCACTACTGCACCACATGTCGTAGACCACCAGACCAAAACCCTAATGAGTATCCCCCCATTTGTAACATTTGATGTCTCGTGTAAATCATGTAGTATTGAGTACTACTAATATTATTAAGTCGAATGAGACTTACTTAGTCTTTTGACTGAAGATTCTAGGCTGATGATTCTAGCAGACTAAAATAAAATAAATATGTATTTATTTATGTATAAGGTGTCCAACTTACTCAATTTTTCATTGACATGCTTGTTTTGCAAAAATAAGTGTATGCTGCTGAGCATGAGAAATTATATGTGAGGCCACATACGAAAATATACATGTGAGAGGCCACACATAAAAATATATGAGTGAAGCCACACATGTAAATAAATGTGTGTGAGGCCACACATGAAAATAAATGTGTGTGAGGCCACACATGAAAATATGTAATTGTAAAAGGCCACATACATGAGTAAGGCCTAGTGTAGCTTTTGATTATCAAATTAAGATTTTGAAGCTTTATGCTAAGAAGCACAAGTTCATGGTAAAATATTTGAAACGCAGTTAAGACATTCACGTTAGTAAAAGAAAAGTAAAACGCCAAGTTTTGGCAAAGAGATAAGAAGCTCACGTTTTTACTCTTTGTACTAAGCCTCACAAGTTGAGGGAAAAAGAGTAAAACACCAAATTTATCAAGAAGCAAGAAGATCACGTTTTATTCTTTGTGCTAAGCCTCACACGTTGAGGGCAAAAGAGAAAAACGCCAAATTTGACAAGAAGCAAGAGTCCACGTTTTTACTCTTTGTGCTAAGCCTCACACGTTGAGGGTAAAACGCCCAAATTTGGAAAGAAGCAAAAGTTCGTGCTTGGATTTTGATCAGAGATGTGCAAGCTTTACCTTAGAAGCAAAACGCACGAGTTTAACAAGGCGCACACGTTAGGGTTAGGAGAGCTTCCCTTTTCAAATTAGGGTTTGAAAGTATTAATTAGGGTTTGAACTTTGATCATTTGAGACACTTATAAGTGTTGCAAATCCTATTATTAAGCGTTTTAAAACCCTAATTGAACTTTTTTTTCACTCATTCACATTAGTTGTCTCTTTAAGCAATGATAATGTGACTGATGTTGGATTTTTGGCTAGTAGAAGCTATGAAATTATGTCTGAGACAATTTTAACTTTGAATCTAAGTACAATTGTGGTACTTTAATCGAATAGAATCATATATAAAGTTATATAGGCATTTTAGTAGGTTAATATTGCTCAGTTGAGCATGAATATCAACATGGGAAATTTTTAGGAATTCATCTGTGGAATATAGCACCAAAATAATACTCCAATTGCTCTATACTAGTAGGCAATCCATCTAGGAGCTTGAGATTTTATGTAAAAATCATAAAACATCTGAGAATGTTGTAGTAAGCACCAGTGTTGTTCTGATGATTTTGTATAGTAATGAATGTTGATTCAATTTATCAATTTTGATCGTATATGTAGTTGGACATACATATAGATAATGGACAGGGACAAGCACCTGAGAGAGGGTAGGGATGGGCACCTATTTAAGAATTCTTTTGCATAATTTTAAAGTTTAGTATTTTCTCAGACCCGATTCTTGAGAGATAATTTACTATTTTAGCCTTGTCAAAGCCTAAAGCCTACAACGAATACAAGTCATGCAAGATCTGACCAGTATCTAGAAAGCTCACAATGTGATTAGTCATAGATTGTTGTTCAAAACATTAAAGGAAATGTCTTTCCAAAAGATAAGGGAAAAAAAATTGTTCCTGACACAGAGTAGCTAGATTGAAAACATTTGAATTAATAGTTTGGTTGGTAACTTCAAGACTAAGAAGAACAAAAGAGACTCCAGTAAGATCATCATCATTGTTGCTTTGGTAAGAGGCAAGGTAGTATAAAGGGAATATTTGCTGAACAACATCTTGGTATAAGTTTTTGAAGATATTCAGGGTCTCCATGTTGTCATCTTCAATTATCACATTTGTCTGCTTCAACTCCTTTGCCCATTGAAAAGTTAGATTGGCTCCTTCCAGTATTCATCTGGTCCATAGTATCCGAGATATCCTCTAGCCCCAATATATCTCCCTGCAAAATCGTCAGCAATTAGATCAGTGTGGATGGTAGATAGAATTTTATGCTTCATAGAGCAGACTTTAATAGTGATGCCAAAAGCCCCTTTCTCCCTGGCAATAAAATTTCTATTTTGATTTATGTTAGACTTCCTGTAATACATATTATTCAGAATGTGATCCTAAAGATGATGTACTTTGTTGAAATCATAGATATGTCTTTTTATCATAGTGACAGTTTGTTGAAATTCATCTTAGTGCTTTTAAATATGTGCTCAATCTAGCCTTTTATATGTACCAACATCCAGTAGCATAGGTATCTATGCGATGGGAAATCTTATTAGTTGGTTTGAACCATCTATTAAGCCAATCCCCCAAGCTATTCAAATTGTGGAATTCATTGTGATCATCTCCCAAAAGTCCATGGTAGACTTTAGAAGCAAAAGGGCAGAAGATGAAAATGTGAGACAAAGTTTCCTCCCCACAATTGCATGTGTTGCAAATCGGGTCAATGTAGTGTAGAATGCTGGCAGTTTTAGCATTTGTTGGGAGGATACCATGCGCACATTTCCAAATAAACATTTGGATATCTGGAGAAACCTGCAAGTTCTAAATCCCTCTCCAGTTAGCCACTAAAGTGTCATTATTGTATTTCTGACCCACTTTGGCCTTGTATAAGGACTTAACAGAAAAATTCTCATTATTTGTCACTCCAGATAATTTGGTCATCTTCCTCCCAATTGATTTTAGTGTTTATATAGTTTCTTCCAAGAAAAACCAATCATTGATTTTATCAATATTCCAACTACCAGTATCCCTTATAAGATGTTTAACATACATCAGATCCTCAGGGTAGTCATCAGGTGTTTGAAGTTGAGTGCATATCAGAAATTCATTTGTCATCCCAAAGGATGATGCAATTACCTTTTCCAACCTTCCATATACCATATTGTTGAATGTTATCAATCCCATGCAGAATTCCTTTCCATATATAGGAGTCCCCAGACTTAGGAGTAGTGTTCATGTTCAGGATATTCTTGTCTTGGAAGTATTTCTCAGACATTATTTGATACCGAGGAGATTCCTTATCTTGATTGAGTCTCCGGCCAATCTTGGTGATCATGAAACTATTGAATAATTCCATATTTAAGAAACCCAGACCAACCAACTCTACTGGCTTGCAAATAGAATCTCAGGCCTTTGGATAATAACCTTTTGGGTTCTCCAAATCTTTCCTCTAGAAGAAGTCTCTCTGGATCTTGTTCAACTCTTGACAAGTATGCTTTGGAAATCTGAAGCAGTTTATTTAGTAAATACTAAAAGTAGAAGTAACAATTTTGATGAGGGTAGCTCTTCCTTCTGGATTTAGGAATTAATTTTTCTAGCTAGCTAACTTCATTTTTAGCTTGTCCACACAAAGTTTGAAAGAATTGATTTTGCTCATGCAGGTAAAAAGGGAGATCCTAGATACTTATCATTTATATTAGTCACTTGAACTCCCATATGAATGCTGATTTGGTGACTTAGGTCTTCATCAGTATCCGTACTAAAGTAAATCACAGACTTATTGAAATTTATGAGCTGCCCAAAAGTATTGCTGAATATCTTAAATATCAACCAGATTACTGTAATCAAACATATTAGCATTACAGAAAACCAAGCAATCATCAAAAAATAAAATATGGTTAACATAAGGGGTTGTCTTGCATATTATGACCCCATATATGAGCCCAATATCTTCAGCATGGGTAAGAGTTCTAGAAAGAGCTTCTATACATAACAGAAAAAGATAAGGGGAGAGAGGGTCACCTTGTCTTAGACCCCGATATAAGAAATCACCTGACACACCATTAACAAGGACATCAAGATTGGTGGAGGAAATACATTCCTGAATCAACTTGCACCATTTAGCACTAAAATCCATTTTTTGCATAATAGATATTAGGAAGCCCAATCCACCATATCAAAGGCTTTTGCCATATAATTTTGATTCCCATAATATACTTGTTACCTTTTATCCCTGTTCTTGAGTTCATAAAATGAATGATTTCATGAGCAATAACAATGTTGTCAGATATTTGTCTTCTAGGAATAAAGGTAGACTGATAGGGGGGTATGGTTTTGCTGAGTAAATGTTTCATTCTCTGATCTACGAGTTTGGATATGATTTTGTAAGTAGTATTGCAGAGGCTTATATGTCTAAAATGGGCTGGAGAGGTGGGTTGTCAACTTTTGGTATGAGGGGGATAAAGGTGGAGTTTATTTCCTTGAGAAAATGACCAGAAGAAAAGAAATTTTGAACCATGGTAGTAATATCTTCACCCCATAATATTCCAGTTAGCTTGAAAAAATCCTGGTGGGAAGCCATTTGGACCTGGAGCCTTGTTGCCATCCATACTAAATAAAATGTCCTTGATTTCAAAGATGTCAGGTATGGCATTTAGGTTTATATTATCCTGGGTATTGATAACAGTTGGGATTAGGTTGATGATCTCAAACTGAAGGGAGATATGCTCAGAAGTAACTATATTCTTGAAATGGTTTGTGAAAATATAGTAGATGACTTCAGAATCAGTTATCCATGTAGTGTCCTCATCTTGGATGGAATCAATTCTATTCTTGGCAGTAATGTGGAAGTATTTAGCATTTTTATCCTCAACCTTAATGAGTTGATATCTACTTTTAGTCTTCCAGAATTTTTCTTCGGTGTTTTCCTAATATCCTAATTTATTTCTAGCTACCCTGATGCAATGACCTCTGTTGTGGCTGAAGGAATTGTTGGAATATCATTCCAAATCTTTCTTTAACTCATCCACAATAGTTTTAATAAAATTAAGTCATAAAATTTAAGTTAAGGGATATGCTCCCTTATCATCGGAGTGGGTCCCTTAACTAAAATTTTGTGACTTGATTTTCTACTTAATTCCTCCACTGTCAGATGTAAGTGGATGGATGGTTGATTATATTTTTCTTATTTTTAAAAAAAATTATCTTGATTTTAACACTTACATCTCATGATAAAGATATTAAATAAAAAATTAAATCATAAAATTTAGATCAAAAGATCTACTTCCGCATACCATAGACTTTTTTATTCCAAATCTTAAGTTTTAATTGAATATCCTTCAATTTTATGCTATTACGAAAGCAGAAAATAAAATATGTTTCTAAAACGGTAGAAATCCCCGTTAAAGTCGCACTCTTTATAAAAACGTAAATGTCAAAATCACAATCACAATCCGAGCGGACCCGCATTGGTGTTCGGTAGAGAGTCATACTAATACCAAGACAGCCTCTTACATGGGTGTGGGACCCAACCCACACCATAACATTAAAAAAATAAAAATGCCTCTGAGCTGAAGTATCGTAAACCAACGACACATGGGAAAGTGTGCCCTTTGATCTCCTTTTTAGATTAAGATTAGATTATTTGTAGTCAAATTTAGTCATCCTTCTATATCTCAATTCCTAGATTTCCCTTCAGCATTAGTGTGAATTCTTGAAATAATGGAAGACAGACAAGTAGTAGAGGTAATACATTCATGGTCAGCTCCAAGATCTCTCAGTACTAGTCTTATGTACTCTTTTTATCAGGTACCCCATTTTTCCATAATTAGTAAAATTCGTGATCATTTTGTTACTTGCATGTTAATTTATGTTACAATTTAGAAATCAGTAGTTGATTCTGAGATATGGCTTGTTATTAGATAGTTTAGTTTCTGGCAAAATTTGTAAGTTCAGTCAAGTAATACTAGTTTACCAAAAAAAATTCACTTTTTCAGCAAGAAATTTTGGCTAAGTTTGATAAGCAAGTAGTTCTTGGTTGCTGATTTTTATTTTTTATTTTTTTGTTATAGAGGGATGATATTGAAGTTCTTGATGAACCTCTTTATGCGAATTTTCTTCGAGTAACGGGTGCAAAAAGGCCGTACCGAGATGAGATTCTGTCGAATATGGTATGTTTAGAAACGAAGCAAATTGTTTCTTGCTTTCTTTTTGCTCTTGTAAGGAGGTTAAACGAACTAATGCTTTGTGATGGAATAGGATTCTGATGGTAATAGGGTTGTGGAAGAAATGATTTTCGGCCCTGGAGAAACACGATATCGCTTTTGCAAGGTATGTATGAAGTACAATGAAATTTAGTGACAAAATTTATTGTTTAAGCGAATTTTTAGGTCTTCTGAGGTAAGACCATGCATCTGAAATTCTTAGTGTATCATTTCGTGTTTTACATTCTTTACTACAGCATATAGTGAAACAAAGGGTACCAGGATTATCGAATGATTTGATGAAGAAAGGAAAGCACTTCATATTGATACGGAACCCTCTTAATATTTTGGTACAGTTTTCAAAGAATTCTCATTTCTAGGGAACCACATATCTGTATGACTGTGTTGGCAGTAGTTCAATTTACGTTAGCTGTGGATATTTTGGCTTATGGATTCTTATGTTTATTCATGTTTTGTCAGCCTTCGTTTGACAAAGTTGTGCCTCCATCATTTCTTGAGCTGGGTTTAGCAGAGCTAGTCTCCATATACCTTGAACTCAGTGACCTTGGGACAGTTCCATCTGTCATTGATGCCGAGGACCTTCAACAAGATCCAGAGGTAATTATTTCACAAATGAAACAATTCTAGTATCGAGTTCTTCAGTGTTAATTACTCTCTTGGTATTTTATATGTAGGCTGTATTGCGTGGACTTTGTGAAGACTTGGATATTCCATTTCAGCCAGCAATGCTCAAGTATGGAAATGCTATTCTTTTGTATACTAAACAGTGAACTTAGCCAATTGCTCGTTCGACAGTTTTCTGTTTATTATATTGAATATTGATAATCAGTTCTGATTTGAACGTTTCAGGTGGGAAGCGGGTCCAAAACCTGTAGATGGACTTTGGGCTCCATGGTGGTACAAAAGTGTACACAAGTCAACATGTTTCAAACCTGTAAAGGAGTTTCCAGCGGTGTGTTTCACCTTTACCATCAGAAAAGGCTACGGCTGAGTATATTATGTTTTCCATGTCTTTATATATGTTATACCTTTTTCAGCCTCTTCCACCTTCGTTATATGACCTGTTAGAGGGAAGTCTTCCTTTCTACAACATGCTGAGAAAGAAAACTAGGCGGACATGTTCTGTAATTGGACCCTCATTACCTCTTCCTCCGCTACCTGTTCCTGCCAATGATAAGATTCTTGTCTGGGTAGGGAATGAGATTGTACCTCGTGATAGTGCAAAGGTACTCATGATTGAACTTTTGTATTAACTTCTGGATGCACATTCAACAGAATTATGTCTCTCTCTACCTCACTCTTGCTATATGACTGCTTAAAGGTTTCAGTGTTTGACTCGGTTGTCCAAGGTGGTGATGCCGTGTGGGAAGGACTTCGGGTTTACAGTGGGAAGGTTTTTAAGCTTGATGAACATTTGGACCGGTAGGTAAAATTAGAAGATTATCTATTTGTCTGTTGACAAATGTCTACCAGTTGCTTCATCATAAGTAGTAGCATCCAATCATTTTTTTTGTTCACCTTGAATTGTTGCTTATTTTTTTACAGGTTATCTGATTCAGCTAAAGCTTTGGCTTTTGTTAACGTCCCAACACATGAAGAGGTAGAAGACCCAAAAAAATTATGTAAATCTCGAATTTCAAAAAATTTATCTTCTGAAATTATGAAATTTTGATGTGCAGATTAAGAAAGCTATCTTTAAAACTCTCATTTCAAATGGCATGTTTGAGAATGCACATATCCGGCTCACTCTAACACGCGGTAAAAAGGTTAAACATTTTGGAACTTCGAAACCACCTTTCCTGTGGTTGTATCTTACACTTTCAGGTTTAATGTTGTCTCTTTACCAATTTTGGACGCTTATCTTTTCCTTTCTTCAGGTCACCTCTGGAATGAGCCCAGCATTCAATCTATATGGATGTACCTTAGTCGGTAAAATATGAATCTTCCATCTCTGTGACTATCATTTCGTTTCATGCCTTTGAGAGTCCAGCATTAGTTTTTGCTTATTTCTGTTTTTGAGCACACTTTCTTCTGCTGAAATGAGTATTTTTCTATGAAAATGCAGTGCTTTCTGAGTGGAAACCTCCTGTTTATGACAACACAAGTGGAGTTACTTTGGTGACCGCTACCACACGTAGGAACTCACCAAATGTGAGACTCCTATGGTACTTTGTTGCATCAATTAGATACAAATTTATGCTCCGATTTATTAAGACATGGCGGGATAGGCTTGTCTTTCAAGAAAAATACATATAATCAGTCTCAGATTGAAGTTCCTAATGCAAAATTTAAAGAAGCAAAGTTACATGTTTACTATGAAGGATATTATGCACTTGTTGTTGTTTCAAGTTTTAATTACTAATTCTTTAGCTTCCCCTTTTCTCAGAATTTGGATTCGAAGATTCACCACAACAATCTTCTCAATAACATACTAGCAAAGGTTTGTCCTACTCTCAAAGTGGAGACATGTATGTTGTCCAGAAGCGATGCAACATTTACATGATTTAAAGATGTAACACATAACAATTTGACCTGGTGCAGATAGAAGGAAATTTAGCGAAGGCAGATGATGCGATTATGCTAGACAAAGATGGTTACGTTTCAGAGACAAATGCCACAAACGTTGTGAGGACAAACAACTTATACATCTACAGCCGTTCCTAGTTGGCTATTGAGCATTTTAATTCTCCATATTGATGTGTTTTGTTCTGGTTCACGATGCAGTTCTTAGTGAAGAAAGGCAATGTGTTGACTCCACATGCTGATTATTGCCTTCCTGGCATTACCCGAGCAACGGTAAGCTTCATAATTCCCAGAGTCATAATCTAAAAACATAGTGTGTTTTGAGGGCGGTTAAAAATGTATTCTGCTGCTATAGATAATTATGGTGGTATCGATCAGATCAGTTATACATTAATCATTTCTTGAGTTACAGGTTATGGAGCTTGTGGTGAAAGAAAATCTTGTCTTGCAAGAAAGACGAATAAGTCTATCCGAATTCTACACTGCAGACGAGGTTCATTACTAATTCTCTTTGGGCTTTACTACATGTCGTGGGAATGTACCTAATACAGTTTATTTCACAATGCCTTGGTTCTTAAGAATTTCATCATTCACAAATTTTCTAAAAACTGAATAGATGAATAACATAAAACATTTGGATGTCAGGTATGGACAACAGGAACAATGGGAGAACTTACCCCGGTAAGACACTCCAAAAGCGTAAATACGAACATACTTTTACTCTCTCATCACGATCATCTGTAGTTTGCCTCTTCTGCTGGATCATGTCTTCAATGGTGTACATGTACTCGTTACGTGATTTTTCCAGTTCAAACTGGATATTTTTTTTAATGAAAAGGTTGGATATTTTTTAGGTCGTCATGATCGATGGACGCGTTGTTGGAAATGGAGAAGTAGGCCCTATAACTCGACAACTGCAGAATGCTTACAAGAACATGACAGCAGAATTAGGTGTTCCCATTCCCATGTATACTAAGGCTTAATTTGGTCCCAAATGTTGTACTAAGTTTTTAGTGCTGATTGATGCATTTCCTGTATCCTTGAACAACAATTTGGTAATGAACTATTACAAGTTGTTAGAAATGTTCGTCTCCAAGTTATTTTCTTCTTTTGGGAAGGGTGTCTGCAGAAGATCAGCACTTATAGTCACCTGGTCACCTGTAAAGGTGTAAATAAGTAAAATGTGTACATTTTGAGACCAACCTAAGAATCTGCAGCGCATACTCTAATCCATTGCCAGTATGTAGGAAAAGTCTGGAACCACTTTCTAAAATTGTGGGGTGAGGTGGGACTTCCCATTCTTGGTACAAAGATGCATATCTGCTCTGGGAAGCTCTATTTCTGCCCGTGCTGGGCAAATCTGAAGAAAATAAATGGGCTAATCTTGGAAGGTTGGGGTGGGTGGGGGTGGAGGGGGAGGGGGGTTATACAAATTTGTTTTTGGTCAAAATTTGAGGCACCTCTTTTCTTTCAGTTGTAACCAGAGATCGAACGAGAACAATAATAGAGATCGAGACACAGAGATTTACGTGGTTCACTAACTGTTACGTTAGCTACATCCACAACAGAGAAAGCAGAGTTTTATTATAGAGTAAAATACTGAGATACACATATTCTAGATACAACGTATGTATATATATATAGGGCAAAGAAATAAACCTTAATTCGACTAGAAAACAAAAACGGGTCCAGCGATAATACATTACGTATACCGTTTAGGTGAATCTTCCCCGTAGTATTCCGACCAACGACTGATTCAAGGCATATCAACACTTTCCTTCGAAAAAAGAGATAATATATCATTTGAGGGACTTCTTATGGTTGGCTCTAGTGAAGGTAGACATTCTCAGCAGATAGTTCGTGCAGTTTCAGATACTTTTTAGTATAGTGGTATGGGCAGTTAACGTCTTCTTTAACAGGAACAAGTTTCCTAGTTCCTAGTCAGTAGTCATTCTCTGTCTTGGCGCTCATGCAGTAAAAATTACTCACTGAATCTAATATTTGTGATATACCCATATCATTTCTGAATTTTCATTTATCAAAAAGCTAATAGGCGATATTTGTAGCTTTTCACTTATCTATATGCATGTGGTGAAATTTTGCATCTACAAACATCTCCATAGAACTGGGCAGAGTAGGTCAAGTTTCCATAAAACTAATGGTGCAGTAACAATGTACAAATCCATCAATGAAAGGAAAAGATGTTCACCGGGTCATAGAAAGATTAAAATGTCTTGCCTGCTAGGAGTTTTTTTTTCTTCGAATGCTTAGACATCAAATACTGCCACGAACACCATTTACAAGGAATCTTTTCTCC
Organism: Papaver californicum; assembly: GCA_023531435.1. Lineage (NCBI taxonomy): Eukaryota > Viridiplantae > Streptophyta > Magnoliopsida > Ranunculales > Papaveraceae > Papaver > Papaver californicum. Next base: position 2,948,678 of record JAJJMC010016780.1, read on the forward strand.
AAAACTACATCGCAAACATAGAAAGAACTAGATGCTACATCTGATAACGCATTTAGTAAACATAGAAAGAACTAGATGCTACGTCTGATAACACATTTACTCCATATCACAAGGTCCCTTACACCGATAATTTTAACAAGCTGTTAAACCTTCATTTTGATCTTTTGGGCAGCAAGAGCTTCAGCCTCGAGTGTTGGTTCCCACAATAAAGTACTTTCTGCTAGCAACCCTGTCACGACATATGGATCCATGTTTGAAGATGGGCGGCGATCTTCCAAGTAACCTAGAGGAAGAGAAAAACATTTTACATATCAGTATTAACTCTAATAAGCATTTTCAGTACCCAGTATCAGTCCAGTCCAATTTTCCAGAATCTGAGCATGGATGCTTAAAACAGGAGGTAACTGCACACATTAAATGTAATGTAGCAAACATTGATACACACCTTTTCCTTCTTTCTCGGTGTCACGCCCCACACGGATTGAACAACCACGATTAGCAACTCCCTACAAATTAACATTCCAGTGGCTTCTTAGACAGATGTGGTAAAGCTTTTACTTCTGTTTTGCTAGAATTTGATGTTTAAAGTTGCTAAACATACCCATGAAAAGGTGTTAATGTCGGCTGTCTCATGCTTCCCGGTCAACCTTCGTTCATTTCCTTCTCCATAGGCACTAATATGCTCTTTGTGACGAAGAGACAGATTCAGAATTGCCTTCTTTATCACGTCGAATCCTCCTTCCTCTCTCATGCTCTTAGTACTAAGATCACATTGATCACAGATTCACGGTCCAATATTAACAATGAATTTGATTTATAATGTTAGGGAATTCTTCATAAAACGTCTCAAGTCTCAAAATCCATAATAATGGATGGAACAAAAGATACATACCTGTAGTTAGTATGGCATCCTGCACCATTCCAGTCACCCTGCAAAAAGTTAACAATGAAACACGCATATCAATCAATTTAAAGTGATGGTTATAGTCAAGAGCAGAATTGTGTATGACAGATTACCTCAATTGGTTTTGGATCAAGAGACAGAACAACACCAGCTTGTTCAGTAATTCTCTGTCAGAGAGGGGAAAAACAACATAAGAATATAAAATAATATGGTTTAAGTTCCTTCATTACGCTGAAAATAATATACTTCTTCAGAATATAATTAAGTGAATTACCTCAAGAATGTATCTAGAACACCAAACATGGTCTCCAGCTTCAATGCCCACACTTGGACCGACTTGATACTCCCACTACATAAGGATTTTGTGTATTAATATCAATGAAGAATATGAAAAATTGTATCTGCAACGCATAAACTTACAACTGTTTTATAAATCCAGACTACTAAAGGCCAAGTTTAATTTAAATTTTATGTGTTTGTAATAGCTATATTGTAGATATCCTATACATAATGCATTCACTTTATATCTGGATTTCAGGCATGTTTGGTGATGCTATGTATAAGAGAAAGTATGAAGAGTAGAGAGAGAGAAACCTGGCCAGGCATGACTTCTCCATTAGTCCCACTGATGTTAATCCCAGCATATAAGCAAGCTTTGTAGTGAGCATCCGAAATGTCTCTTCCAAAGGATTTGTCAGCTCCAGCTGCACAGTAGTAAGGACCCTGAGAAAGAAATTACAATTGTTAATGACTCATCAAAGAACTGGTTAATAAATATTGAAACACAAAAGACATAGACAAGGTTACCTGAGGACCGGGGAATCCTCCAACAGGCCAACCAAGAGGCCACTTCACATTTGATTGGAGCAAGGTGTATTCTTGCTCGATACCGTACCTATTTTCCAATAACCATGAAAAAGTAAAAATCAATATCTTGAGCTATAAATATGAGTTACGCATATTAAACATCCTATATGGAAATACTGTTACAGATCACGTATTTGTTCATAAGTTAGAGCCTAAAGAGAATTCTTCAAGTTAGAAATACCATCCACATACAACTGAATTTCCTTAAGCTTGTCACTGGTTCAAACTTGAATACATCGTAAGTTGTGAAGAAGTTACCATGGAATTTCGTCAATGACCTTCTGATTACTAAAGATCTGAGCAGCTTTGTAACGTTTGTTTGTTGGAATTGGCTCCCCTTGTGGTGTGTATGCATCGCATATAACCTACATATATTCCAAAGCAATACATTAACAAACTGAAACAGGTCTGTTTTGTGCTATATATCATTCATTAAAACCAATATTCAAGAAAATATCCAAACTTGTGAACCCTGTTTCTTTTAATCACATTTTTGTAACCAATCGTGTTTCTTACAGAAGTCTACACAGACTCACCAAGATATTGTTACCACCCCTGAAAGGATCCTTAAAAATTGCTTGAGGGCTGTAGAAAGTAACAGAAATTACAAATACTAGTTAGCAATTTATCATAGAATATTACAAACATGAGGTATTTTTCATTTTCTTCGGTCGTAGATCTTACTATAGAATCACTTCACTATCTTCTCCTGGGGCTTGCCCAGTACTTGAACCGTCATAATTCCACTTGGGAAGGTCAGCAGGAGACTTAACAGGCTTTGAGATAGTCTGAAGAAAAACCCAAAATACAATGAAAAGAAATGTTAGGTATGAGCTTCTATAACTTAATATTGAAACAGCAAACACAGAAGTACGATCATACCCTTGATTTGCTACGCATATCAATTCCCGTTCCACCAATCCTGATATCAAAATATGTTCATGTGGAGAAATCACTATCGGATAACACTTGCATTATTACACGCCAAGTTTGTGTAACAAAAGACAGTTAGTTTTATAACTATTAGGAGTCAATGAGTCATTAAATTTTACAACTAAAAAGATAACAATACATACACTTCTACAGTTCTACTCAAAGACAAAAGGATACTAATATTTACCAGATGTATTCGGCGATGATCTTATCAGTGAAGGGAGTAGTATCCAAGTTTAATAGATCTTCCATTCTGTTGATGGTACCGTTTTCCGATTTAACAACCATAACTTTGAATTTAGAAGAGTTTTTAGTGAGTCCACTTCTTTTCTGATTAAACATTAGCGAACTCCACATCTTTGTTGTGATTGGGCTTGCAGCATTTGTTGTTGTATTTGTTATCTTCATTTGATATTGCAGAGAAGGTGCTAAAATCTGTGCCATCTTCACCTGCCAATATTTTGGCCAAAACATTTTAGCAAAAAAACTACAGCAAACACAAAAACTTTGGGGAGTTGAGAATTAAAGAACATTAATTTCTAATAAAGCGGAAAACTAAACAAGCTTAGAACTAGGTCCAGCACACAGATAACTCACAAACACTTCAAATACTATTCACAAAAGAGAGAAAATTTCTATCATAGCTTACATCCATGTGTACAGCTATAGCATCTCCTAGAACTTGTCCCACTTCAACTACGACTCTACATAAACTCCTAAGATAAAGGACTCTAGTTTTACTCCTATTTCAAACTATTCCAAAATCAAATTTGACTTTTGATCTACAAAAAAATTCCTCAAGAGACAAAGAAACCTCTTTAAGAACTCTAGCTGAAGTCTAAGAGGGGATGCAGAAGTATAGTATCCACTTTCCAATTATTTCCTCAGCATCAATATTACTCACACTCAAGAAGAAAAATGATTACAACATTTGGCATCAATAGTGGTGCACACATACAACAATGTTGTGGCTGGCAATCCTCCAAAACGCCTCATTATCATCATCCCACATATATTTTATCACATACCTAGTTCTCTTTTGATATATATAAAATATACTACCGCATTTCAATTAGTACCACATGGAGTGAACTTGTATTAACATTCCATAACTCTTAACGAAATCAGATCCAGTAACATGCTATAAATAATATCCTCTATGGAGCGGTATGATTAAAATTGCATTCTCCATGCAGTCATAAGATGCAGATTCAGAGGGCGGTTTAAGTGATAATATCACGGACGTTGAGTAGAACATCCTCACCAAAATTCAGTCCATTTTAAAAATTGTAACATCGTGTCAATTAGCTCAATCACTGTCGGATATTGATAGTGATAATTGGAGTGGCTATTAACTACCGCCAATAATTACACAATGATGCAGTTAAGTTTCTCAAAACACACTGAATTTTGGTCACTCAACATGTTGTTCATCCATTTAGACCCCGCTTGGTATGTAGGGAACATTCTTTAGCAAGCAAATTTTCGTAAACGCAAAACTCTGACATAAGCAAATAACTGCAGCTCAAAAATTCCTATGAAGCAGGGCCTTAAAGAAACTCTTTTACTAGAATCTGCTGAAAAAAACAGAAGATAAAACAAAGCTATCTCTTTGAAAATACTACCTAGGTCCACAAAATAAGTAGTGTGACTGCCAGCTTCCGACCAAAATGGTTCACTTCAATGAAGTGTTCACAAGAGTGTCAGACCCAGACACTATTTCGGATTATACCAAAACAGAAAGATCATTGACTACAAACAGAGATCTGGCACATTTTAAACGTAGTAAGCAGATACTAATCAAGACTTACCGGAGATCGGGGAGAGAATGGCAGGGAAATGAAGTTGATTTTGGTTTTGAACTATTGGGACTTGAAAATGTAGTGCAGAGTTTGGGAGAGAGAGTGAGGTATAGAAGTGGAAAAGGTCGTATAGAAGAGAAGGTTTATAATGAGAGGGAAAGATTCTTTGGCTTTTCCGTAGTGGATAGGGGTAATAATTTGGGTGGAGGAAAATAGACTTTTGGGGTACTCTTTTAAGACACCAGAGAGTTTTATACCTTAAAATAAGATAAGGCTTCTCTCTCGTATGTCATGAATCATGATTCAATATCAACCTTTGGATTTTCATGGACATGGAATTTAGAAAGAAACTAAAGCCACTGGATAGGATTTGAGATTATTATGATAACTTTTGCCTTGAACTAGAATGTCACCCATGCTATCTATACCTGGAGTGTAAAAAGATCTCCAGGAAGCACATTCTGAGAATCTGAGCATTAACTCCTGCGAACAAGACAGAGATGTGATCTCCGGGAAGCAAATTCAAGACTTCTAAGTGACTTCTATTTTTTAATCCGAGGAATTGTACCTGAAATAAAATCATTATTACTCTTTTTTTTTTATGGAAAAATCATTATTACTAATTAGCAGGAAAATATATGCTATGCTATTGAACTTCTTTAACAATATAAATATTAAAAATAATATTAAAAATAATATTTAAGGACGAAAATTTTATTTATTTAAGAGAAGTTCTTACATCTCTAGGAATGACACGACTTTGTTGGTATGCTAGTATAATATTCAAGAAATTTTTTGTTTAAAAATGATAATTTAATATTTTTGTTTGTACCCATTGTGATAATTTAAAGAACTTTCCAAATATATAATTCATAAAAATACGATTTATATTTCAAAAGATATAAAGTTTTTAAGTTTTTAAATTTATTTTTAAAATAATTATGTTTTTGTAAATGTGTAAATATATGCTTAGTATACAATTTTATCCTTGAATATATATAGTATATTAATGATGGTGAAGGTTATTTCTGTAATATCAGGGTTAGACTAACCAAAAATAAGTATTTCCTTTACATTAGTAAGATTACCATGAACATAATAAGCAAAACTGTATTTTTGGGGTTATTTCTAACTCATAGCCAGTACGCCTTTTTGCTCAGTAATTGAGTTGAATGCATATAACTGAATAAGTCCTAACAAAGATTTTTTTGTTTTGCACATTTATGGTTGTTGGTCTAGTCTATTACAACCGTGAGAGTTATCAATTAAAGTTATTTTCAATGGAAGTCTCATATAGGGGTTTACACTTCCAATAGAGAGGTTTTTCATGTGAGGACAAAATAGGATCACTAGATATGAATTTCAAAAAACCCATATCCATTATATTTTCATAACGGGTAAACTATCCTTGTATAGTTAACAATAGTTAATCTAATTAAATCTAATAGATTAGACTAATAATAATTAATCTAAAATAATGTTATATTTAATCAAATCAATCAAATCAAATCAGATTTTTGTGTTCTTTTGGTGGGAAGAAAAAGTAGAGAAAAACGAGAAAACTTTTTGAAGATTCTTGAAAAATCCTGAATTTTGATTCACTCAACCGAAATGAGTGATTCTAGTGACAAATTTAAGGTGGGTGAATCCTTATATGATAACCAAACCAAATTTTACATACCCATTGATGGAGACCCAACTACGGATGATCTCTTGGATGGTAGAGAGGTTTTAACTCAAAGTGGTGATGGTGAATCTCAACCAAATGGAAAAACTAGCCATCAAAGTGAAGATTCGATGGGCGAGAGTAGTCAAGTATACCTCTAACTCAAACTATTGGTCTTTTTATGACTCAAATTAGATGAAATTACGTAAAAAAATATGATTTATTCAGGCAGGTTTACGGTTGGGTTTTCTTCTCGAACCCAACCGTAAATCTTCTTTACGGTTATATGTTCATCCTAAGCTAACTGTAACTGTATTTTCATGGAGGAAAACCTAATAGTAACAGTTTTACGGTTGGATTTTTAGCATAGAACCTAATCGTAACTCATTATGTGCATGGGTATTTATTGCACCAGTTACAATTGGGTTTGACAAAAGAAAATCAAAACGTAAATACACTTACGGTTGGGTTCAACTTTTGATTCCCAACAGTAATTCATTTGTATGTTTTTTTTACGGTTAGCTTTGAAGGCAAAACCAACTGGTTGGGTTCGATGCTCATAAACTAATCGTAAATTTATGTTTTCTAGTGTTTTATTGGCTAATGCTTTGATATTTTTGGTTCAGCGCGAGATTGTACCTCACCCAATGTATGCTCAGCCTCCTCCAAATGATGTTCTAACTAAAGATATTACAGATCATTATTTAAACGACTTGGTAGGATATAAATAAGCTGTTAATTCCTTTGGACAATATTGTTAAGTCTTTTTTTTCTTTTTCTAACTTTGTGTTCTTGGACCATGTAGACATGGGAAAAGAAAGATGATGCAAAGCAATGGGCTAGAGAATATGGCAAACTCATCATGTGTGTGATTGTTTGTAACAATCAAGTGAGTGAGCGTCGCTTCCAAATGGTTTACGAGTTTAGTGGATTCCATACAAGTCATGTGAAGAAGGGTACCGTGTATGAAGGAAAGACGAATAGAAAGAATACTAATTTCGCTAAGAAAAGGGGATGCCCTTTTAAGCTTCAATTTGAGACCAACAACGAAAAGAAGTGGTTTTTATCTAAAGTTGTATGTGGTCGTCATAACCACCTACCACCGGAGAATTTGTTAACGCATCCTTATGCGGCCCGGCTTACCGAGGAAGAAAAGGTCATCGTAGACTCCATGACGCAAAAGCGGGTGAAACCCATTGATATCCTCGGACACTTGAAGCAAAGAAACCCAAAGACTGTCTCTACTTTGGAGACCATCTACAACGCCAAAGCCAAGTTGAAGAGTGACAAATGACAAGAAATGAACCAAATTCAACAACTTATGTACTTGGGGGAGAAGCACGACTACACTATGTTCCATGAAGAAGATGAGGATAAAGAAATAAAACATATTTTATTGTCTCATCCCGAGTTTATGAAGTTAGCACGGTGCTCACATCAAGTGATTTTAATGGATTGCACGTACAAAACTAACAAGTATGAGCTCCCAGTCTTGAATTTTATCGGTCAAACTTCTACCAAGTCCCCGTTTAGTGTTTCCTTTTACTTCTTGAGAGACGAGCTCAGAGAAAGCTATATGTGGGCATTGGAACAAGTTAAATTATTCTACGTGGAAGGATATACCCCTAAGGTGATTATCACTGACAAATAATAAGCCTTGATGGATGCCATAGCAAGGGTATTCTCGGATGATCATAATCTTCTTTGTACATTCTACTTTTGGAACAATATTCAAACCAAGTGCAAATCGATTATTCGGCCAACAAAGAAAAGCGAGATGGGGAGAATTAAGAAATTACCGGTACCTCAACAAGAAAAGGACAAAGAAAAATTTGAGGAGGATGACAAGTTGGCGGAACTAAAATGGGATAGTTTCCAAAGGGAGTGGGAAGCTTTGACATGGTCTATCACCAAGGAAGATGATGAAGAAAATGTTTGTATCTTAGGCTTGCATTGGAGAAATTATCCAAGTGTTATGAAGTATTTGATGGACCATTGGTTGAATCCACACAAAGAAATTTTTTTAGCGGCATTCAAAAACCAATATAAGCACTTTGATAACCAAGCTACAAGTACCGCGGAGTCATCTCACAACCGATTGAAGAAAAAGCTTCGTAGTTGTGATGGTGGGTTTGTTACGGTCTTCAAAGCGATGCACGATTATTTCCTCTGTGACCTTGATAGAGTTAAGGAACTTTTCGAAAAAAGTCGTTGTAGAAACACACCATTTATAAAGACGACCCATGGCTCGAAGAATTTTTTTAATAAGGTGTCTACGCAATTGAGAAGATAATGTACGAAATTAAGCATTATAGGTTGGGCAACTTGCACGGAGAAGAAGAGTGTGCTTGTCCTAACATGCCAAGTTTGGACTCCCATGCCAGCATATGATGGCTAAGTACGAAGAAGACGGTGTGATCCTAATTCAAGATATTGATCCGTTTTGGCAACAATTGTCTTTATTGGGTTTTGCCATATCCTTATTCCTACAACATACAAGCAATACAAATTCAAAGCACATGTTAGATAATTTCCAAATAATTCAACACAAACAATCAAAATTTTAAAAATTTAGATTTTTTTACGTTTGGGTTACACATATCGAACCCAACTGTAAATAAATTTACGGTTGGTTTTGGTTTTAAAACCAAACGTAAACATATTTACGGTTGGTAAATGACATTCGAACCCAGCCGTAAATAATCATCAAAAAAATTTGAACTACCCAGGAAAATTTACGGTTAGTAATTGACAATCGAACCCAACCGTAAAATACTTAAGGTTAGAAAAACCAAACGTAAACGCCAAAATTTTTTACTGCAAATGAATTTAAGGTTGGAATTGAGAATCGAAACCAACCGTAAAATTTCATCTTCATCTTTTTTATTCAAATTTATGGTTGAGTTTTGAAATAAACTAAACGTAAAAAAAAAACAAGTTATGTTTGGGTTCCCAACTGTAAGTTCTTGAGAACTTATATTTACGGTTGGAATTTGAACAGAACCCAACGGTAAAAATTCTGGAAACCTAATTTTTTTTCTTTGAAATCAATCATTCTAACACATTACAATCAAAAAAAGGAGAAAAATAACATGGGTTCTTGTAGAATCATACCTCATATACACCATTGGTTGTGGTTGGGGAGTTTGATTGCCTTCACCACCGATTTATTCTTCAATTTCTTAATTAGGTTGGTTTGAATCGTTTGATTGATTTTGATTCAAATTACTGCTACCTTATATACCTTTAGTAGAATTTTTCATCTTTACTATAGTGTTTGATTGACGATTATAAATTTTTTGAATCGACGGTTAATCGAAGACGATGAATTTGATGGAATAAGGAAGTTATGGTTGGGAGATTGAAAGGTTTGAAATTGAAAATGAACTACATAGTAATGTTTTTTTTAGGTTTTAATAGATTGAAGGGAAAATTATACTTTTTACAGATCAAAGGGTAATGTAGACATTTGTTATTGTCATAGGATATCCCATATCCAACTATTTGGTCACCCTTAAACCTAGAAAATCCCCTTTATTGGAAGTGTAAGCCCCTATATGAGGGTTCTTTCGATGACACTGGGATATCAAATTATTTGTAAGAGCAATTTTAGTGGGATTGGTAAATTGGCCAAAATGCCAATTATAGCTCTACAGTGGGATGGGTAAACCATCAAAACATATTGGTGAACGCTCAAATCAAAGGGTTTGCTACACGCGTCTCAGGTTGAGTCGACTCAACCTGAGACGCGCGTCCTAGCCTGGGCCAAGCCGCGTTTCAAGTTGAGACAAGCATTGTCTCAGGTTGAGACGCTCGACCTAGGTTGAGCCTACAACAACTATATCATCCAACAACTATTATTTCACTCCTTATAAATTCAAACAATTTCAACTCTAAAGTCACACCTTCTCCACTAAAAATATCTTAACTTTCACTTAAATCTTAATATTTTCATCTGAAACTTTTAATCTCAACTTTTTGTAGAAAAACATTCAGAAAAAAATGACAAAAATTGCAACCCAACTTGATTTTTCGGGAGTCATTCTTGAAGTTGTTGTTAGTAAGATATGTGATGGTTATAAGAAAATATAAAATGTTAAAAAAACAAAGAGGTCTTCAAGTTTTAGATGTTAACCAAGTCAAATCTGCAGCTATCAAAAAAAAAAAAAGTTCAGTAGGATCAATGGAATTGAGGTATAATGCAAAACCCTTTCTCTTTTGATATTTTTCTTTGGGTGTTTATTTTGTATCGTTAGGGTTTAATAATTTATTAACATAAATATGTATCTCTGATTAATGATCAATCTTCTCCTTTTAGAAGATAACATGATTAGGTATCACTAGTTAATATTTGAGCATCATCCACCATAAATTCACCGTTAAATGTTTGTTTTAATTTAGATAATATTTTCTGAAATTCTGTACAATTTCTCTTTATCACGTTTTTGATTGATTTAGGTAACCTTGATGGTGTTATAATGATTTGGAATACTTATACAAGTTGTAGATTTGTATGTTATCTTTTAATGTGGGTTGACTTTGTTCAATTTAAGAGTATTATAAATTAACTATGGATATTTTGGTAGCATGATGTAATTTGCCCAGTTTTTATGTTGATCTTATAAAATTAATATCTTAAGTTTGAGTCATTAGTTTGCTGATGAAATTGGATATGTTATACCATAAAGAATCAAAGAAAGAGTCGGCTACAAATAATATGGAATTCAAGGACCGGGAATAAAAGGGAATGGAAACAAGATCCATGGGTGCGAAGAAAGGAAAGAGGAAGTGCTCATAGGAGAATATTCTTACTTCTTGATTTTCCCACCTTCTAAGATTATGTCCATTTTACGAATTTTTGTTATGATTCAGAGATATGGATCACTCCGATGAGCTCCTAAAACCATAGCATTACGTTCTTTGACATAGGTTAAGGGGGAAAGTGCACAACCATTCGGATAGAACACGTCACCCCTGATCTCTCTTCAATTCGAAAGAAGTGATATCAGGAATGTACACTAAAATTTGAAAGCGATCATACAAAGTTATCACCATGAAATAATTAGTGTAAGATGTCTGCAGTTTGTAAAATGTATTCTTGTTTGCATTTATGCTTGAGTGAAATACATCATTACTTGTTTGTCACATGATTTGATAGTATTTTTTGTAAAAATGATTTACAAAAGAAAATGAGTTCATGTTTTTCCGTTAGATGGAACTTGGTTCCATGCTAACGGCGGGTAATGATTCCTAAGAGTGAATGAGTAATGATTCCCAAGAACGTATGGGGTAATGATCCCTTGATCCATCGTTAGTGGTTGTCCGTGCCGAGGTACACGATAGGTGGACGTACGAACCAAGATTTTTGTACCTTGAACTCATGTGTTGAAATAAAATAGGTGAATTGTTAGATGCATTAATTGTGTTGTGACTTGATGTGTTGAATCCTAAATTGGATGAATTATTAGAAATATTATTTGTGTTGTGAATTGATGTGTTGAATATATATTATTGACTCCTAAAAATTATTTGGAATAGTCTTGTTGTATGTTTACTTTGATTCATTGATTTTGTTATGCATCTTTTGAGAATAGGAATGCGTTCTACTGAGCTGTAATCTCACCCCAATTGACATTCTTGCAGATTACACAGAATGTTGGAAGTGGAACTAAAAAGTTAGCTTAATAATTTTTTTTTTTTATAATTGTTTGAAGTGTAAATTGATTTCAGATGTTGCATTGATAATATTGTTAATGATAAATTTAAGCTTACAAAGTGATTATTGTTCCCATTGATTCATCTTGATGTGTTAATTTCATTTAAATAAAAATAAAAGTAAATCTTTAAGTCTCGTTCCGACCCGTGACGCCTTGAGTTCGGATCTCCATATAGGTTTGACCCTAGTCCGAAACTTGGGGTGTTTAACATATCTCTCAAAAAACACACACAAATATCTCTGAGTTAACTGTACAACAACATGTGTTGGAGTGAAAAGTCTCTGATCCCAGTGCCTACCTCACAACTGGACTCTTCATAATCCTTATACGGGTTCCAAATAACATTACGTTTGGTCCTAAGCTGCATTTGGGTTTTCCATAAATGGATATTATCTCACTCATTGGTGTTTTGATCCTTCTCCCAGTTATCGGCTTCATACTTTACTATAATTGGGAAAGACTTTCTAGTGTAAACATGATGTTTTGGTAGAGCAATATTGGTATATGTATACTACCAAATATGAAGTAAACAACATACAATTAGTTTAACTTGCTAAATGTTTGTAAACTTGTTTAAATCCAAAGGAATTTATTATCATATTTAACTCAAGGAGTCCCCATACACCTTTGATGCTTGACCCACTCAAACTAACTTTGACCTTCCATACTCGATACCACTTAGGAAAGGAAACATTTTATATTTTTATGATACACCATCCAAACAAATGGATCTTCACCCATTTAAGGAAAGTATACATTCACCCCTTGTCCTTTTATATAATCTAAGGTTGTCAGGATTTACTTTTGTAATAGAAAAATCTAAGATCGTAGTTGTCCACAAAAATGATGTTTATGATTGAAAGTTAAAAATATATCCAACGGTCTTAATTAGTTATCATATTATTAATATCCCACTAATTTTTTTTATAATAATTTTTTTTATTAATTTCTCATATTATTATTAATTATCCAAATAAATAACTCATAATATTTTTTTAATTGATTTCTTATAATGTTATTAATTATCCATATATATGGATAATGAATAATATTATAAGAAATTAATATATATATATATATATATACTAATAGATAATAAATTTTTGTTAATAATTAAATATATCAATGGAAATTGGTGGTAGTTGTGGTGGTGGAGCCGCTGAGGTAGTGGTGGTGGATGTTGGTGGAGTGGAGGAGGTGATAACGTTAATTAGTGGTATTACAAGACAGGCTGGAGCCAGCCTATGAAAAGGGTAGACAGTTGTCTACCCTGATGGACTGGTTATCAAGCCTAATTTGTTTTTGTTTTTTTATAATATGAACCTCATTTTTACCATCTTGCTTAACCTGAATTTTCTTTTGCATTTCCATAACTAGATTTCTAGCTCCGCCTCTGGTGGAAGAAGTGGTGATACTGGGTGGTTCATTTGGGGTAATGTGTGTTGCTGAGTGGTAGGGGTAAACATTAATTCTCTGTCATTACATCAAAAGTAACATTACACTGGGGTTGATGTATATCTGATCGTTTTTAGTGTTTAGATAAACTTGATTACAATGTAAACGAAAAAAACATGATAATTAAAAAATCACCTAGAACGATTGTCATTTTCTATAATAACAAAAAATAAATGATTTAGGTCAAAATCGACAAACACACACACATATAATATACTTCCATTAATAAATACTAAATTTGTTAGTAATTATATCAATATAGATTAGGAGTGGTTGTAGTAGTGTTGGTGAGTCGTGCTGGAGCCGGTGGAAATAGTGGTGGTAGATAAAGTAACGATAATGGATGGTTCTAGTAGTAATGGTTGTTGTTAGTGCAATAGCAAACAATGTTTATTTTTTGTCGTTATGACACATGTAGTATTTTATTTTGGAAGTTGTGGTTGGCTTTCTTTAAAATGTTAAAATAAGCTCGGTTAGAATACATTTAAAAATATGACAATCACAAAAATAGAAAAAACAATTATCGATCACTCTATATGGTAACAAAAAATGAATGATACGAGTCAAAATTGATACACAATGATAGGGTAATAATTGACACATAAAAAAAATAATGGAAAACAAACAACCCGAAAAAAATGCTTTAAAAACATGTAAACATAAGTCGTTTTAAAACGTAATCACACCCACACCAGGGAAAAATAACTTAGGCCAAGTCCTATATATGCACCCATATCAAATGGGTTAGTTTGTCCAGCCACCTGGTTGGACAAACAGGGTGCTCCACTATGGGAAAAGCTCTAAGAGATGGAAATTATGTCAAGCGACATAGTGTTTATCGCCATCGATCAAGTCTTGGTCGCTGACGATAAACATTATGTCACTCAACATAGTTTTCATCGCCCATGACCGACTCCATATCACTTATAATTAGACAGCCTCTCAATCATATTTTTCACATCCAATTATACCAAAATCCTCTTCAATAAATTTTAATTTAAAGTTTTTATCGTAATTAAAATCTTCTGCCACAATGAGTTTCTTAAGAAATAAAAGAAACAAAAAAGAACAACTAAAGGAAGGCCCAAGGAGTAGGGTGGACTGGGATCAGGATAAAGATGAGGGGTTCCAACAGGTTAGACAGCTTGCGGGCACTGGTGTAGTGGATGGTCATAAATCAGGCCATCAAATGAGAACTCGGTATACCAAGCTAAGAGGTGGGTTAACTGAACTTAGTCTTGCGTATTTTTATGTGGTTTGTAGTTGTGGTAAATAAAGTATCGTTCGCTCGAACTTGCGAAGTCTGATTTAAATTTAATAAAAAAAATTTAAAATAGAAAATATACACAAAAGATTAAAATAATATTCACAAATACTGAGGTTATGGATTTCACCATTAAACAATTAAAGTGATTCAATCTAATCAATATTCATGCAATTCTTTACGTTTAAAGTGATTCTAATATATTACAAAAGTAGATTTTCAAAGTAACAATTGTAAACCAAAAGTATAGAACATCAAAAACCCTAGGCTAAGCATGCTCTACCAAAAGAAATCACAACCGCTTAATAAAAATCCTTAAATAAATTTTTTAATCAAAGCAAATAATCATAAAAGAAATTACAAAAATCAATTAAAATAGAAATATACCACTTTTCTTGGAACGATGGCTTCCTCCATCGCCTCAGCAAAGGGGTTTAGCTCCTCATATTAATCACTTACTCAAAATAATGGTTCATGGCTCAAAGTGTTTACAAACGATGAAAAAAAGTGAAAATAGTGGAAACATCGAGTTTGCAACGTTTATAAGCGTTACAGACTCGCTGTTACATAGGGAAACATGTTTCACTGAAGATAAACGTTGCAGAATGAAGATAAGTGTTGCAAAGTTAAAATCTTTAGCAAAAGAATCTTCAACTTTTTGGCCACGAAAACTTCAACCTTTTAGCAACAATTTCTTCATTTTCTTCATCACGATCATGAGCATATTTTGTGATTTTTTTGATTGTTTTTCTTTCTGGACAGAGCCATACCCCCTCCCCAACTTGTCCCCATTAGCTTCTATTTATACTACAACCACCTCCAACCTCAATAACTCGTGAAAATCTTCTCATTGATGAGAAATCTCGGCAGATCGGTAATTATTATTTTTTTGATTTTATTTCCTTGATGATCTTCTTCTCGAATCTGTTTGAGAATAATAATTGATGTAGTTTCCTTTTGCTTCGCAAGATATGATCCCTAAATTGCCGAGAGATATTTTTTTCTCTTCTTTTCATTTTTACGCAACCCACAATTTTGACGAGAATTTGTTATGATTTGAAGTCCCCAGATCGTGTAAAATTCCTATATATATGGCAAGCATATCTTCTTGTCTTAAAACCCTTAAAATATGTCAAAATATCTGGACCCAAATCTTCACAGCTTCACACATTTAAAGAAAATAAAATTCCCTCTAATTTTGCAATTCGAAAGAAGGGGTGCTTTTATAAAAGAGTTGGGTGCCTTTAACAATTATGAGGGTGCCTTTAACACTTTTTACGCCGATTTTTCCATGATCGTTTATTCTTCCAAAAATACCTACAAACATAATAAAATGTCAAACATAGTACAAAATAAGCACTAACAATATTTAGAATTCAGACAAATCAGACACAAAAATGTGTCTATCATGTATGAGTGGCTCCTTGGTGCAGTTAAGGAAAGAGTCCGTAGATAATATAGAACGTTGTGGGAAGACTACAAATACATTCTATTTTAAGGATTTCAAATGCGGTAATTTTGTTTGTTATCTAATTAATTGCATTTTTGTTTTTGGTTTCATATATGAAAACTTTAGATTATGCAAACATTAGTTTGATGCATACCTTAGATTATGCAAACTTTAGGATTTATAGCCGAAAAGCAATCAACCCACTTCCAAGCGGGGAGATTTCCTATGCGGATTACCGTTTGCTGTGGTAAAATGTTTAAGAATGGGAACGTGTTGATGAATTGGTCGTGACCCCTGTTGACGATGATAGTTATCTCAGTTGGTTCAACAAGATTAGCAAGCCTAACATTGCCATGAAGCCGCAACATGTGGGAGTTATGGATGTGCCAGCTCTAGGTAGATTGCCACTTGATTTCGCGTTTCTTCTATCCCAACCTCCACCAGCAATGGCCACTTCCTTTGTTTATCCCAGTGACCAGAGAGGTTCATCTTCTTCGTCATCTATGCCATCGTTTGAGTGGGATGTGCCAAGTATCAATCTACAAGCGAAGTGTATCAATGTTCCAGTGACTACTCAAGCTATGGAACACACATATCCGCATTGGACAGTAGAAGCTACATAACGATGCGTGAAAGGTTTAACAATTATCATTGGCGATCACAACAAATGGAGAATTATTACATGGGGATCCTGACTCAAATGACGAACATATGAGTCTTGATATTCCATATGAATCCAGTCTAGGTCAACCAAGTCATTAAAGTCATTAAAGTCAACAAGTCGAGGCAGTCGTAGAAGCAGTCAAAGAAGTGCTGACACACCAGATAACGTGCCAGAAACTTATATGACACCTGAGTCCGGAGGAATGGATTTGACGACTCCAGGGGGTAATCAATTATTTGCGAATCTTTATACCCATACTCCAAAACTAGGAGGCTTCACAGAGTATCAGGCGGTTCAAGACATTGCGGGATCTAGTTCTCAACTTCCTTCAGTTCCTTTTGCAGGTTATAATGATGAAATTCAACCTTCTGACGCTACTCAATTTACTATAACAACCATATTAGCATAAGGAACCTACCTCCAAGATAAAAACTGGATCTTTCCTCATCCAGGATATCAACCAGGAAATAATATGTAATTTTGATTTTATGTTTAAATTGAATCAAAAATATGTAATTTTGATTTTATGTTTTAATTGAATCAAAAACTAGTAATTTAATTATTAATGAATTTAAATGCATGAATGTTAAAAGAAATTACATTTGGTCAAAAGTATGAAATAATTTGAGTTAATTTGATTGAACAATTTGATTGTAAATTTAATTAATAATTTGATTCAATTAACTAAAACATTAATCTCTATTACGCTAATCTCTGTTACATTAATTTACTACTATACTACGCTCTTTTGCAAGATATAAACTAGGACAGTAAACACTTAAACACTTCAGTAAAAATCTGTGACAATTTTGGGCCTCATGTTTATCTTCATTTGACGTATCTTCCATTCGATGCGCTCCTGAGATGATTTTCCCTTATTTTTTTGAGAAGTGCTAACTTTCAGATTTTATTTACCCTCATTTTTTTTACCTTGAATTTTTCTTTTTCTTTTCGGCGCGACTTGGTTAACATCTAAAACTTGAAGACCTCTTTTTTTATTCTCTATTTTCTTACAACCACACATATCTTACTAACAACGGATTTCAAGAATGACTTCAGAAAAATCTATTTATGTTGCCAAATCAAGATTTGTAATTTGTGACGTTTGTAAAAAAATTTGTAGAAAAAAAATTTATAGTATAAAGTAGAGAAAGTAGGAAAAATTTTGTGTAAAAGTTTTGGTGTAAAAATTCTATTTGAAAATGGTGAATTTATAGGCGAAAAAGAGTTAGCCTTGGCGGCATAGTCTTAGTCGAGCGACAAAGACTTGCCCGCCAGCAAAAAAAACTATGTCACCAGTGACTTACTCTTTGTCAAGCGACTAAGTCTTTGTCGCTCGACTAAAACTATTTCGCACAGTGCAAACCTCAAATCAGAGCATTTAAAAGGTTATTTTGATTATTTGCTAGGTCTATAGTGACTCATTTCGATCAAATATGATCATGTGCTATGTGCGCAGGAACCGACCTTAGAAGCGCAAAGTACTGACCACCACGTCACATGTTTCTGTCGTGATGAAAATCAACGCTGGTAACATACTAACAATATATTAGGAAGCTCCTTGTAGAAGATTAACATTACCTTTACCTCTCTAAAACCCTTTAAACTCAAAAGCTCACGAAAAAACCCCTTAAATACTTTTTCGGCCTCACTCTGGATGGTTCTTCTCAATCTAGGGTTTCAATAATTCTCTCTCGATTTTTGCTTGATCAATTGTCTAATCAATGGCTTCAGTTGTTCTTAGAAACCCTAATTCCAAACGCTTACTTTCATTTTATAAATGTAGAGGAGCTCTATTAAGCAATCATTTCTCCATCTCTGAGTCACACTCTGGAAATCAAGATTTAGCCTCAGATGTTTCTCCATGGTGGAGATCAATGGCTACATTTACCCGAACGTAAGTAGCAATTTGACTAACTCTGTTGATTTTGTTTGTAGTTATTCATTTGTAGGTTAGACCTGATTATTCACTGAATCACAATATGCGTTGAATAGGTTATTATGTTACTGTTGATAGATAAGTTCTGTATGTTAGGATTTGGGGTTTATGATAGGTTTTTCAGGAGTTGATTATTAGCAGCTAATCTTGAATGACCTAATTAGGGTTTTACTTGATTGCAATGTCCCGATATTAGTACAAAATGGTAGAATCCTTGCCGCTTTGGTTCAAGCGTTCCTAATCACCCTAGATGCTAGGCCTTCACCCTAATGGTGAGAAGGGCATCCACGCGAGACATTCACAGCGTGCACCAATTCCACACTCACCATAGCTAGTTTTATCCTATCTATATATTTTGCTTAAACTATTTTTTTTAAGTAGAATGTACTGTGTCCCTATCTGTTTTGTGTGTGACGGTGAGAGTGGTTTTGTTTTGACATTTTACTTGATGTTTTTCGTTGTTCTGGCAGGAAACCTCACGTAAATGTTGGGACCATTGGACATGTTGATCATGGAAAAACCACATTAACTGCTGCAATTACAAGGGTCGGTAATCTTTGTGCTTACAGATTAGCGGAGGTTTTCGCAATTTGTTTGATCAGCTTCTGCTGAAGTTCTTCTTACTTTGTGTACTGTGTTTGATCATCAGGTTCTTTCAGAAGAAGGCAAAGCTAAGGCTATTGCTTTTGATGAGATTGACAAGGCTCCAGAGGAGAAAAAGAGAGGAATTACTATTGCAACGGTTAGGATATCAATTTTCTCCGCCTAAAGCTTACATGTCTTTGGTTTATGTCATAAAGCACTTCAAATTGCAGTATCTGTGGATAAATATACACTTCTTTTTTTCTTTGAACTCACTTTGGTTTTTACTATGTGTAGGCACATGTGGAATATGAGACCGCTAAGAGGCATTATGCGCATGTGGATTGCCCAGGACATGCTGACTATGTGAAAGTGAGTTTTGTATAAATTTCTACTTTTGCAGTAGAGAAATGCTACTGATGCATATAAGGTCACTTATAAGAACGGAGGAAAAAGTTGTATTAATTTGTGTTGGAGATGGCATTTCACGTACTTTAGCTTGTTTCCTGTTACTCATACTCTAATTGTGTAAGTCTGGCCACTTTATTTATTTTGTTTACCAAGGCTCACAGCGCTACATGCAATAATTTCGTTCTTCATGGTATACACAGAAGTAACCATGTTGTCTATTGAAAAGAAGCTTAGTTTTATCATGCATAAATCACGAAATGTTTAAATCTTTCTTAGGTACTTATGTTGTATGTTTGAATTGCAGAACATGATTACTGGAGCAGCCCAAATGGATGGAGGCATTCTTGTTGTTTCAGCTCCTGATGGGCCCATGCCGCAGACCAAGGAACATATTTTATTGGCACGTCAGGTTGGTAATTTGAACAATTCCTGAAGCACCTATGTTAACATGTGTCTCAAGTAATGCTTTTGAGTGTCTTGACATGCATTAGCCAAATATATCTTTTGCATTCATCCTCATATTAACCCATCTCTGGTTGGGAAGATGGACAGTCCACCTGTAGTTGTTAGGGAGGGTATTGATATATCGTTAATTATTGCATTGCCTAAGTTCTCTAACCACAAAATTTGCTGCTTTAATTTGCATTGTACAGGTTGGTGTGCCTTCACTTGTCTGCTTTATGAATAAGGTTGATGTTGTTGATGATCCAGAGTTACTGGACCTTGTGGAGATGGAACTGCGTGGTATGTTGACCTTCGACTGAACTCTTCATAAAACTTAATTTTTTTTATGTAATTGTGTCTCTGTGGTAGTCACGAACAGAATTTTGTTTATGGCAGAACTTCT
Source organism: Papaver californicum (assembly GCA_023531435.1). NCBI lineage: Eukaryota > Viridiplantae > Streptophyta > Magnoliopsida > Ranunculales > Papaveraceae > Papaver > Papaver californicum. The sequence goes on from JAJJMC010016780.1 coordinate 2,969,179, forward strand.
TAGCTTCTACAAGTTTCCTGGAGATGACATTCCAATTATTAGGGGTTCAGCTTTGTCTGCCTTACAGGGGACAAATGAGGAGCTGGGGAAAAAGGCCATTCTTAAGTTGATGGATGCGGTAGATGAATACATTCCCGACCCTGTACGTCAGCTTGACAAACCTTTTTTGATGCCAGTTGAAGACGTTTTCTCAATACAGGTAATCAAATATGATATTTGGCATCTTTGGTATTGGATGATAGTCTTATAATAAATCATTGAAGTCCCAATTCGGGCAAGCGTGTCACTAAAACAATTGCTTCAGTGATAATTTTATAGAAATTTCACTTTTACATAATTACTTGTCTTCATATATTTAACAACTTGAACCCTAACTATCAATTTCATAATTTTTGGCAATGTGTTTTCTCCTTTCTTGTATTCAAGGGACGTGGAACTGTTGTTACTGGTCGCATTGAGCAAGGAATGATAAAAACTGGAGAAGACGTTGAGATTTTGGGATTAATGCAGGTAATATTTGAACAACAGCTGTTTCGTGTAGGTACCGTAATTGATTAATGAGGTGATATTGCATTTTGACTGTCAATTGAATTCCCTTAGTTCCCCACACCATGATGTTGGTCTTGATAGTGTTTTGCTACTAGTAGAATATTGGTCTGCCTACTTTTGACCTAACAGTAACTGTTTTCTACAGGGTGGTCCTTTGAAGAGTACCGTGACTGGTGTAGAAATGTTCAAGAAGATCTTAGATCATGGGGAAGTAAGTGATCGTTTTCTTACCATATTTTAATCGCCGAGGTTTATTTAATGATGCTGTCTAAATTGTTGAAGTGTCTACACTTTCATAGGCTGGAGATAATGTGGGCCTTCTGTTACGTGGTTTAAAGCGTGATGATGTCCAACGAGGACAAGTGAGTATAGAAGATTTGCACTATATTTTTTATTTATAATTGATGGAAGCTGTCAACTGCATAGAGATCTAAAGTAGAATCCTGTTTTCGTACCGTCCGTGCTATGTTTTTAGAATATAGAAAATACTTGTCAAGAAACAAAAGAGCTGAGTGTCTTAGGTTAGATTTTGGTTTCCTTCTTTACAAATGCTGTTCACATTTTTTAGTAACACTTATGACATCATTATGTCTAATGCAGGTAATCTCAAAACCTGGTGCTCTGAAAACATATAAAAGGTTTGAGGCAGAAATCTACGTCCTCACGAAGGATGAAGGTGGACGCCATACAGCTTTTTTCTCAAACTACAGGCCTCAGTTTTATCTGAGAACTGCCGATGTCACTGGGAAGGTCGAACTGCCCGAGGATGTCAAGATGGTTATGCCCGGTGATAACGTCACAGCAACTTTTGAGCTGATATCACCTGTTCCACTTGAATCAGGTATGTTTCCTTTTTTTTAACAGTGGACTAAAACTTTATGGTAGCACGTAACTTGTAGGGCATCCTTTTTCACCTAGAATGCTTATGGCGGCAACTGCTAGTAGTGTGTGTCAATGAGTGTTATCTGCGTACCTCATATTCAAAATATATAGTTATCTTGTTGTAACTTGTTATCTTCAAGTCATCTGCAGAGTGTATCTAGACAGACTAGAACATAATCATTTTTTGTCAATTTTGTTTATCACTAGTCACTGTTAGATGTACTTTTGAAAGCACTAAGCCTTCTTAATTTCTTGTGCTAATTGTTTGTCAGGTCAAAGATTTGCCTTGAGAGAGGGAGGCAGGACAGTGGGTGCAGGAGTAGTTTCAAAAGTCATCAGCTGATCTGTTCCAACCACGCCATATTTCTGTTATTATCTAATCTTGGGACTGGTGAAAACAGAGGAAAATATTACCTGTTCATGAAATATTGTCATGTGGTAGAAATGTAGTCCACAGTAGATGTTCGTTTTGAGCATTCTTAGAGAAGTGAAAATTGAGATTTTGCATTAGTCTCAAAATTCAAAAAATGATGATATTATGCAGCTCTAGGGTACAGTTTTCTTGGATATGTTAAAATTGTCCTACAGCTCTTTTTACCTGTATCTTGAATAAATAGGGTTCAACTATATAAAGCATTAGACAAGTTGTTTTTATCGTGTTTGCATAAATATCTGAATTTTGAAAATATGAACTGCATAGATTGTGTTGTGTTTAAATTTTTTTTCTTCTGATGAATGTTGTGTATATATGGTCTTTATATTATTGACGAAGTCTGGCCAGAAATTCAGGGGCGAGTTTGAGAACAGTACTAGTAATTAGTATCGAATCCATTTATTGTTGCTCAAATAAATTAAGAAATGAATAAATGCAGGCATGAGCGTTCTCTTTAGTAAAATATGCTTTGCTTGAATTCACGCATCAGCTAGCAGGTCCACTGCTGTTTCCACAAGTGAGTGAATCGTTGTGCTATCTCTGCTCCGACCAATTGTACCCGAGAAAACATTAAAACTCTCAAGCTCTGATGTTATTTCTGTGACATTCTCAAGTTGTTTCTCCATTCCAGGATGCTTGAAAATTTGAATGTATTCTTTTTTCTCTTTCATCATCCAAATAGCCAGTTCAATTGTAAACCTTCTTATTCTAGGAACCTTTATCGGTGGGTAATCATGATGTTCCAGAATTTGAACCAACTTTTTAGCCAATTCAATCGCTTTTATTCCGGTTTCTTCAAATATGATATCTGACTCCAGAGTAGTCATGAACCTGAATATCTTTGCTGCCAAGCCTAACATCACCTCCTGCATTTTGGTCCCTTCTAACATTATTGCTTGAAGTACCTGTGGTAACAAAACGGTAGGAAGTTAGCTTCATTTGTTGTAACAATGGAAGGAAATTGAGTGAAAAGAGAACTTACATAGGATGCTGCAGGAATGACTCCCTTTAACTGAATGAGACAAGCTTCTCCACCATTGTTAGTTTCAAAATGCGACCGCAATTACTTCCGCTCTCAAATGCTAGCATTGCTAATGCTTCACCAGCTGCGACTCTCACAGAATTCTGACTTTCTGATATATCCTTATTAAAGAAAATTTTGAATAGATCTTTGAGAACTTCACCTGTACTGCCAATTCTTTCAGTTGCAATTTCTTCCAATGCTAGACTAGTTAATATTTGAATCCCTAGTTTTTGCAGTATTGTGTAATTCTCTCCGTAACGTAGAATGTCTCTGATGTTGCTAATTGTGAAAACAATCTCTGAAATCTCCTGTCGTAGAAGTTTACCTGTTGCTCCCTTTGTGCTCGAGAGCATCTTGATAACTTGCAGTGATCGTTTCACCGTCATAATTTGAGATTCTGTTACGTGTTTTCCCTAAGAAATCTCTGTCCAGTGTGCGTAAAATCAATAATCTTTGGTAATAGTCCCCTTGTGTTCCCAATCTTGCCGCAGTTATCATGATCACGAGCAAGTTTCTTCAAAATAAGAAGACCCAAATGATTAAATGCTGAAAACTCATAGTTTTCTCGGTCGCAGACGATGTTTTTTTGGCAAATTTCGTCTCCCGCACCTCTAGAGCTTTGGCCAGTATTGAGAAGTGACGATATTGATTCCATTGCACCAGGAATTCCTGCAACCCGAAGGGAGTTCTGTTTTTTTCCGGCAAGTATCGATAATATTTCTGCTGCCGATCGTCGAATCTCTTTGTCTAAGGGGTCCTTCCTATTAAAGGTGGTATAGAAGATGAACTTTATTTTGTGTACTTCATACTGTGTCCAGAACATAAGACTAGAGACTCTTATATGTCTCTACAGTCTGCAATACGAAAGGGAAGGGAATAGATATGCACTAAACATGGTGTGCTTATCTTGGGAAGAAAATATTACAAATATTGCATAGAGATAATATGCAATAAACATGAGAGGATTTGGTGAAGATGTGGTTTGGTTATTTCCGGAAATGAGAATATTGCATATCTTGTGTATCAGATATGAGGATATCTTGTGTATCCAATACTCCCCCTCAAGATGGAGCGTGTAGGTTGCGCATGCCCAGCTTGACGAGTAAAGACTCTAGTTGGTGTGACCCCAGTGCTTTAGTGAATATATCGGCTATCTGCATCTTCGTGTTGACGTAGAGTGGTTCTATCTCTTGGGACTCAACTCGTTCCTTGACAAAGTAACAATCCATTTCAACATGCTTCGTCCGTTCATGAAAAACTGGATTATTTGCAATGTGTCTAGCTGCTTGGTTATCACAATAAAGGGGCGTCGGTCCACTTTGTTCAGCCTCAAGTCCCTTTAGGAGCCAGCGCATCCATAAAACTTCACTAGTGGTGGTTGCCATGGCTCGGTACTCTGCTTCAGCCGAGGATCGTGAGACGACGGATTGTTTCTTAGATTTCCAAGAAACTGGCGCTCCCCCTAGGAGCAAAAGGTATCCAGTTCGTGACCTTCTTGTGATGGGACAACCCAGCCAGTCGGCATCACAGTACGTGACCAAGTTTGTTCCTCCATTTTTGGGAAAGAAGATCCCCTGTCCTGGAGTAGCCTTTAGGTATCGCAAGACCCTCATGGCAGCATCTAAATGTTTCTGTCGGGGATCAGAGACAAATTGGCTTAGCACGTTTACCGAGTATGTGAGATCCGGTCTCGTGGCTTGGAGATACAGAAGCCTCCCTACCAGACGTCTGTACTTACTTGCATCCACACGAATATCTCCATCATCATTCTCAAGTTTTAGATTTGCTCCATGGGAAAAGAACACGGTCTACACCCCAGCATTCCACTATCTTCGAGAATGTCTAGAGTGTATTTTCGCTGGCTTAGGACCAAACCGTCTTTTGTACGCGCAGCTTCGATTCCAAGAAAGTACTTCAGGGGTCCGAGGTCTTTGATGCTAAACTTGTTATTGAGGTAGGATTTTGCTTCTTGTATTTTGTCTTGGTTATTTCCCACAATGATAACATCGTCGACGTATATGAGGGCACTGACAAAAACTTTTCCTTTCTTGTAACTGAAGAGCGAGTGATCCGCGTAGGATTGTTTGAAGTCAAGTTCGAGCAGAGCTGATGTGAAATTTTGATACCAGTTCCTCGAGGCTTGCTTCAAACCATAGAGAGATTTTCTCAGCCTGCATACCTTCGTGCCTCCCCCTTTGTCATAGCCTTGTGGAATCTTCATGTAAACTTCCTCATGCAAATCCCCATGCAAGAATGCATTGTTCACGTCAAGTTGATGAATAGTCCACTCCTTCTTAACAACAATAGCAAGTAGGCTTCTAACTGTAACTAGCTTGGCAACTGGAGCAAACGTATCGTGGTAGTCAACCCCCTCCATTTGTGTGTAGCCTTTTGCGACGAGTCTAGCCTTGTACCTCTCTATTTCACCGTTTGGCTTGTACTTTATCTTGTAGACCCACTTCGAATCTATGGCTCGTTTCCCATCGGGCAGGTCTTCTATGGTCCAAGTTCCATTCTCTTCGTGAGCATTTATCTCTTTTTGTATGGCTGTTCTCCAGTTCTTGTCCTGCATGGCTTCCTTAAAGTTTTTCGGCTCATCATTGGAGCTGATGGCAGCCAAAAAAGCTTTGTGGGAGTCAGAAAATTTATCTTCCCAGCCCAACATTGTTGTTTTGGGCTTCTGTGCCTTCAATTTGATTAAGTGCTAGAGTAGCCGACCCATTGGACGGACCACTTTCTTCCAACGAACATGGGCTTTCGGAAGAATTGATTTCTGGTTCGTTAGGCCTCAAGTCCATCATTTCGACCTGTTCAAGGTTGTTTAGGTAGTCCTCATGGGCTGCGTCTGGCCTGTCGGGCTCATTCTCTACTTGATCATCTATGAATGGGTATTGAAAAATGTTCTCCTCTTTGTGTTCTATTTCTTTGATTTTTGTGGCGAAGGGAAAAACATTCTCTGCAAATTTTACATCTCTGGATATGATATTCTATCGTGACTTGGGTCGTACACTTTGTATCCCTTTGTTCCATTTCGGTAGCCCATGAAAACCCCTGGTCTCCCTCGCATTGCGAACTTGTCACCTTTGGTCTCGAAACTTCGATAGTAGACCATACACCCAAGAATTCTCATATGATCATAAATTGGCTTCTGATCAAACAATAATTCGTATGGTGACTTGTTGTTGATTATCTTTGAAGGAAGTCTGTTGATGGTGTAGGCCGCAGTCAGGATGCATTCTCCCCAAAATCTTATTGGGAGGTTGGCTTCAATTTTGAGGGCTCGTGCTGTTTCGAGAAGATGTCTGTGCTTCCGTTCTACAACCCCATTCTGCTGTGGAGTGTATGGACACGTATTTTCTAAAGTAATTCCTTGTTCGGCATAGAAAGCAAGCATACTGTTTGAAGTGAACTCCCCACCATTATCACATCTTATTCTCTTCACGCTTCTTTCGAACTGTGTTTTAACCATTCTGTGAAAAGCAACCAAGCATGTACTTGCTTCATGCTTGTGTTTCAGTAGAAATACCCAAACAACTCTACTGTAGTCATCAACTATTGTTAGGAAATAGCTGGCTTTAGAGAAAGAAAATGTTCGATACTTTCCCCATATATCGCAGTGTAGTAATTCAAAGACAACATTTGTTTTAGTAGTACTAATAGGGAAAGGTTGTCTTGTCATTTTTGACTTAACGCAAGAATCACAAACATCATTATTTTTCTTGAAAGAAACATTATTAAGGAATTTTATTTGAGATAATTTTCCGTCACCAGCGTGTCCCAATCTCTTGTACCACATATCCAACACTGTCATCATGGATGTTCTTCTACTTGTAGACATCCCCATTTGATATAGACCATCTTTGCACTTACCCGTTCCAATCAATCTCCTCGAACGCAAGTCCTGTATAACAAAAAAATCAGGAAAGAATGTCACTGTACACCTTAAATCTTTCGTAAGTTTGCTAACAGATAGAAGGTTGCATGTAAATTTTGGAATGTGCAAGACCTCTCTCATCTTTATTCCATTTTTCAAAGTGTGATTACCCCTTCCTTTAACTGGAATGACCTCACCATTTGGAATAGTGACTGGTGCTTCATGGCTGGACACGAATTTTTCTTCAAGAATATCAGTTCTATAGGTCATGTGTTCCGTGCATCCTGTATCCACTATCCAATTATTATCATGGTGAGATTTACCTGCCATATTTGCGCTGCGAGAGGTTTCATTCGCCGTCTTGTTCTTGGTAGCTACATGTTTTAGGAACTGTTCATAGTGGTCTTTTGTCATGCTCAAACCTCCAATATCAACGAATCTCTTGACGCATCTGTTTGGTCGACAGAGACTTCTGCACAAGCGGCTCTCGGCTTGAATCTGGAAGGTCTGCGATCATTGGAGGGTTTTGCTGGCCACCAATCCGGGAACCCAATCAATTTGAAACAGCCCTGCCTGTTGTGTCCGGACTTGTTGCAGAAATCATAAAATTCAGCTTGCCTTCCATCCCTCCTAGAAACGTCTGAAGTGCCTACAGCACCTGGGATGTGTCTGCTGCGTTCCGAGAGCAGGCCTGGAACACGCCTGTTTTGCTCGGAGAACAGCCGGTTGCTGTTTCCTGAAGTATTTCTCGCTGGGACAATTCTTACTGTTGAGTGAAAGGCAGCTGAATCAGGCGCGGTTCTTCTTGAACTGCCGGTGATTACTCTTTGTTGCTCATCTTCGGCAACCAAATGATAGGCTGTTGACAGCGACAGAGTGGGTTTCATAGCCAAAATTTGGGTTCTAATGGTTGCAAACTCATTGTCCAAACCCAATAGGAACACATAGAGGCGTTCCTTTTCTTGATTCTCATTGAGAGCTTTACCAACATCACACGTACAGTTGTTGTATTTGCACTTCGGAATAGGGAGAAAGGACTGTATTTCATCCCATAGCACTCTTAGCTTCGTGTAGTAGGAGGAGACGGACATTCCATCTTGCCTTGTATTGGAGATGGATTGCCTTAATTCGTATGCCCGAGGCGCACTCTCTTTGCAAAATCTTTCGCGAAGATCTGACCATATTTCTGCAGCGGAATTGGTGTACTTAACACTGCCTCGAATCTCTCTATCCATGGCTGTAGTGAGCCATCCTCTAATCATGGCATCGCAGTGTTTCCATGCCATCATTTTTGTACTGTTTTCTTCAGGTTTCTTGATACTTCCATCAACGAAACCTATCTTGTTTTTGGCAAACAAGAAATTCTCCATTTCTTGCATCCAATCTAGGTAATTGCTATCCGTCAAGACATCATTCACATGTATTTGTCTTGGGTAGCCTGAAGGGTGTAGATAATAGGGAGAGCTATGGTCTGTAGCATCTCCAACTGTTTTGGTTGAGTTGCTGTCTGCCATGGAGGGACAGAAGGTTTGAAGATTTGATATTGTTTTTGAGTTTGAGTGTGGATTAACTTGGCTCTGATACCATATTAAAGGTGGTATAGAAGATGAACTTTATTTTGTGTACTTCATACTGTGTCCAGAACATAAGACTAGAGACTCTTATATGTCTCTACAGTCTGCAATACGAAAGGGAAGGGAATAGATATGCACTAAACATGGTGTGCTTATCTTGGGAAGAAAATATTACAAATATTGCATAGAGATAATATGCAATAAACATGAGAGGATTTGGTGAAGATGTGGTTTGGTTATTTCCGGAAATGAGAATATTGCATATCTTGTGTATCAGATATGAGGATATCTTGTGTATCCAATACTTCCAATTCAACATCTCTACCAATACCGGTCAGCGAGTCAGGGGTCTAGGGGGGCAGCGTCCCCCGCCTAAACGGTATACATAATGTATTATCACTGGACTTGTTTTCCGTTATTTAGTCGAATTAAGGTTTATTTCTTTGCCCTATATATATACACACGTTGTGTGTAATTCTGTATTTTGCTCTATAATAAAACTCAGCTTTCTCTGTTGTGGATGTAGCTAACGTAACAGTTAGTGAACCACGTAAATCTCTGTGTCTCGATCTCTATTATTGTTCTCGTTCAATCTCTCGTTACAACAAATTCCATTACAGAAATCGAAATCCCAATCTTCTGTAGTGTATCTTCACTAAATCTCTCACTCGTCACAAACTTTTGCAAGATTCTAGCTCCAGTAAGCTGTTCATCAGATGACTCTGAAGCTAACAGTTCCATAGCAAAAGAAACAAGATCCATTTTCAATCCATCAAAGACGCTTCCATTCACACATTTTGAGTAGGCATCATAGAAAAATCTCTTAATAGAGACCATACCAGAAGGATCGAACTCACACTCTCTGTTTACATTTTCCAACAATTTATGATAAATTACTGTCCATTCCCAGTACGCTGTCTCCAACAGAAATAACATAGCTTCAGCCAAGGCTAATGAGTAGAAAATGTTTAGAGCAGATTTTCTGTTTCTCTTGTCAGAATCCCCTTTGCTAATCTCTCCAAAATTTGCTGAACGAACCGAATCATTGATAGAGCAACACATGCAGAAGCTGAAAACAACTGAAGCCAATAAAGAAACTTACTGATGTTTCTTGAAAGAAAAACCCATCCTGTGTATGGAATCAAAGGAACATCTGAAGTTCTCCAAGTTCGTGTCGACTTCTTATCACCATCCTGATTTGTGTATTTTGCTATCTGGGCATCTTTTGTTATTGCTCGATCATGGTGACCTTGTGGACGAATTGTCAAAACAGGCTTAAAAATTGCCTTAACCGTTCGAATAAGGAAATGAGAGCTAGATTTTAAAGCTCGAAAACTAAATTTGCCAGCATCTGAGAATGACCATGTAGCTTGATGTTGCCATTCAAGTTCATGACTCCTACTGAAAATCCTAGCTCCTTCAATAAGAAGTATAACAGTAACAAACCAAAAATCGTTGGTATCGAGAGTAATTGCGAAACCACCTAGAAGTACAACAGTCGCCCATATGAACCCGAGTGTTCCTAATCCGGTTGCCATTTTTTCAAGAATGGCAAGCCGTAGAGCAAACAAGGTAAGCTTTTGTTCCGGTGCACGAACACCTGGTCTTCCCAAAGAACCATTCATCACGTTATTACTATCTCTTCTTTCAATTTGATTAGAACCTTCTCTCCGAGGTTCGAACATAGTTGAAGAACCCCAATTATCACTACTTTGCTTTATTTTATTTATATCTACTCGAACAATCCCATCGCCTTCCATTGGAAAGATTTTTCCAACTGTCAATAACTAACTCGATGTTTTGACAAAATGGGTTCTTTTGGTTCAGAGATGAACTCATCAAGTATCTATTGAATTTGAAATTTTGATTAGAATTATGAGAATTTTGTTATGATGTATGAAGGAAAAGAGGTGGCGATAAACATGAAGTGAATGAACTTTGGGTACATGTTGGTGGTGTGACTAAAAATGAGAAGTAAGGATAACTGGTTTCTCTGTCTTGTCATTTTCCTATCTGTTTTTGTTTGTTTGATTTTTCTTTTTCTTTTTAACTTGATTATGAAGGTTGTTATTTGATTGCAGTTTCCTGGAATTATTTTGTATCTTTTTCTCTACTTGTCTTTTAAGTGTGTATCTCTTTCGTTTGAGTAGCTTAATTGTGCACATAAACTCATTCTTCGGAAAGTCTCTTTTTGCTCTAACTAAAAGGTACAACTTTCCTACTTTGCCTTCTCATTTCTTCACCTTTTCCTAATCCTATATATCTTTAATATAACGACCCCCTTTAATATCTCATCGAATGGCATTCAACTGTCATACCCTAGATTGGAATTTACGAAGATAACAATTTATTTTACCTTCACACGATTTCGGTTAGGTTAAGCTAATCAAGTCAATTGAATATCAAAACTTTAAGAATTAAATCAAATATTTATATAATCTAACAAAACATTCAAGGAACGTAAATAGGTAAATAGATAACTTGAGAGACAAGAGATAAAATATATATAGGAAGATAAAAGTGTAAATGTATGGAGAAAGATTTATGAAAAATAAAATTATTATTTTATTATTACTATTTATATTTTATTAATGTCATTTTTAATAGAAAAATAAATAATTTTTGTATTTATAATTTAAGGTAATTTTAAAAGATTCTATAAGTTTATTTTAAGAGTTTCAATAAATTAGGAAAAGTTGTCTAAAGATAGTAGATACCTTGGGAAACAAGTTTATAGATTTTTAATAAGTTTAATGCTTGTTTAGTATGAGTTATCTATATAGGGAGCTCCAAAAACGAAATTAGGGGAGTTTGATTAATTAAAATTATTTTATTTTCATAAAACTTGTTGAGTTTATTGATTTTGATTTTTATTCATAGTTGGGTTTACCCCGAAGTCTGAATACTAATCTCATATCTATAGTCGTTATTCGTAGTGAATTAACGAAGTCTAGATAACCCCGTAGATTTTAGGATATCTCTTTGAAGATCAACTAATTTCTACTCATTCTACCGGTTACTTTTCAACAATTCTATTCCGCTGCGGTTATTATCATCTTTACACGCTTCCGATCTGCATCAGTTGGTATCAGAGCAACTGATAATAAGAAAGAAAAGAGAGGTTTTGTTCAGACTTCAAATATTCCTAGGAATATCGACTATGAACAACGATAATTATTTAGACTTCGGTTTCCCGACTGTAAATAATAATCGATTAAACTTGAACAAGTTTAAGAAAATAATTCTTACTAATTAAATTCAACTCCCTAAAATAATACATGGAGGATTCTTTTATAGACTTGGGGAAAACCCCTAACTTGCTTGTCAAGAAAGGATGAAAAAACCACTAAACCGACTCAAACTCTAATTTTCGTTTTTGGAGCTCCTTGTATAGATAACTCCTACTGAACAAACCCTAAACTTATCAAAAACCTATAAACTTGTTTCCCAAGGTATCTACTACCTTTAGGCAACTTTCCTAACTTATTAAAACTCTTAAAATAAACTTCTAGACTCTTCTAAAATTACCCTAAATAATAAATCCGAAAATTAATTATTTTTTACTAAAAATAACATTAATAAAATATAAATACCAATAATAAAATAATAAATTTATTTTCCATAAATCTCCCTCCATCATTCTACCGGTGTTGGAGAAGATTCGTCCTTAAATCTTACCGGTACCATGTTCTGCATGTGTAACTCGTTGATGACAATCTTCGTACACATGAATTGATGTTGTAAAAAAATAATTTATGCACCCATAGAAGCATTAGATATGATGGAAGCCCAAAACTGATCTTCATAAGTTGATTCAAAAAATTCTCTCTTGTTAGGGTAGATATGAGAGACCGTTTGTGCATCACAATAATCAACAACTAGCTTATTCTCGGGCAAAGACAACTCATCAATATCTGAAATTTCTAAATCAATAAGTTTATCAAAATTAGATGACTCACCATGAAACTCCATTAAATCCTGTGAAACTTCTTGGGGTTGTTTTTCTTTGTCAGAAACGTGATGTTCTTCGCCTTTTTGAGAAGAAAAATTTCATATCCTCCTCATCATCAGGATATTTATCAAATATATCTCTCAACAATAACATGATTTTGTGCATCATTGTCATGACGGCAAAACAAGTCTTCAAAGTCGTTATCTGTAATATTGTTTTCTTCTATAATCGAGCATGGTTTATATCGAGATTTTAGTGATTTCTTCAAATAATATTCTATCACTTCCAGAATCTCCTTCTTTGATTTGATCAGATATTCACATCTTCTTGGATTTCGTCTTGGTGATAATTTATTAACCCTGACTACTCGTCTTAATAACATCAAATAACCCTAGAATCAAACTTGGCTATGATACCAACTGATGCATCGGATAATAAAGAAAAGAAAGAAAAGAGAGGAGTTGTTCAGAATTCAAATATTCATAGGAATATCGACTATGAACAACGATAATTATTTAGACTTCGGCTTCCCGATTGTAAACAATAATCGATTAAACTTGAACAAGTTTAAGAAAATAATTCTTATTAATACAATTCAACTTCTCACTGAAATACGCAACATGTCGTCCTTCCTGACTCAAAACAGCTCCAATTTCCACCTTCGATGCATCATAGTGTAGTTCAAACGGCTTACTGAAATCAGGTAACACCAATGTGGTGCAGTTATCAGCTTTGTCTTGAGAGCTTCAAAGGATTCGTCAGCTTCCTCAGACCATGAAAACTTTCCTCCTTTCATGCATTCAGTAATGGGTGCCATGATGGTGCTGAAGTGGGGAATAAAACGCCGGTAAAAAGAAGCGAAATCATGAAAACTCCTTACCTCGTGTAATGTAGTAGGTGTAGTCCAGTTTCTCACAGCTTCAACCTTGGACTCATCTACCTTGATTCCATCCTTGGTGATGACGTAACCGAGAAATAAAACTCGATATGTCATGAATGAACACTTTTTGATGGCCCCAAATAATTTCTCCCTGCATAGAACTGAGAGAACTTCTCGAAGATGTTGAACATGCAAGTTCATGTTAGCACTATAAAGAAGAATATCATTGATGGGATTTTAGATTACCCTATTTAAATAAACCGCAGTGGCACGACGTCTAACAAGTAGACAACGGCAAGTACGGGTCGAACCCACAAGGAGCGGGGAAATATTGCAATCAGTATCTCAATTAACTAATCAAGAGTGATATTTTTGGGATTTTTAGAATTACGAATAAAATAAGAAAACAAACTAAACTAATAAAATAAATCAAATGGGAGAGTCAGTAACCAGGGTTTTCAGTATCCACCACTATTTCTATTTAATTACTGAAGTGAAACATAACTCATTAATATTTAGCGCAAATATCACTGGAACGCCCTAAACATGGTGCATCAAAAAGCCCTAGTCTCAAGCATACACCATAAAATTGTGTTGGCGAGAAAATTGTACGAAACTAATTATAGGTCCACAAATAATACCTGGCTATTCTAAGCATACCCCATCAAAGGATTTAAACCAAGCATGAAATATCAAATAAGTAGACATATATATTTGCAACAAGTAGATTTTCAAATAATAATTGTATACAAGAAGCATGGAACATCAAAAACCTAGGCCAAGCATGTACTATCAAAAGACGTCACAATTGTTTAATGAAATTCAATAAATCAAAATCATGGAATTAATCTATTCAAATTATAGTGGTCTGTATCAAATATAACGATTAAATTGATCTAAAATTGTAAGTGGTTTGAACATTAAACCCTAGCTACAAATTAATTAGAACATGGAGATGGGTTTCTTAAAACCCATAAAAATAATTAGATAGAAGAGTAGAAGAATATTAAACCAATATTGTAGCAAAAACGGCGAATTCCGGACTCTCCACTTTATCTCTGTATTCTACCGTCTCCGTCTCTGTATTCTACAGTCTCCGTCTCCCAAAATCAGATATCTCTCCGTCCCCCCAAAATCAGAGCTGTCTCCGTCTGCCCAAAACTGAACTCTATCTCCGCCTCGCGAAGACTGTACATGAGACATTCCTCCCCCTCCGTTGTCAGCCGCCACCTGACCTCTCAAGCAAAACTAGAAAAAGCTAAATAAAACTGAACCGAGAACAACCCCCCCTTTTTAGGTATCTTCTTTCCTTATATACCTACTCATTAACCTATACTCCCTAGGTCTCTTAAAAGCCAAACAAGAAAACAAGAAAACCTAGCTGACCTAGCCTCTCTAGCTCCTAGCTCTTTCCTCTCACCGTACTTTTTTTTTCTTTTAGCCTTTTACTCACTCCACACGTGACTCCACACATCACTCCATCACTTCCTGCTACGCTTTTAAACACGTCATTTCTCTCTCTCTATACATTCCACCGTACGTTGTCTGCTTACCTACCTATCTACTCTTCTTTCTACAATAGCCCCTAGCTCTCCACCTAGCTCACAACAGCTAAAGAAAGTCTGCACACTTAATTCAATCATCACCTGACGCCTACACACTTTCCTTCCAAACCTAGTTTTCGCCTATACGTCTGTACACCAACAGAAGCTTTTATTCATCGCCACACTTCACCGCTTCTATCTCAACAGCCCACCTGACCGTGCAGCACTAGCCGATTTGCTCTCTACAACGAACAACACCTGCCTTGCTTATTGTCTCTGCCATTGTCTCCATGTCTATAAATTAAGCAATTTAGCCCATTTAATCATATTTTTTTGTAACCATGAATTTTACGTATACCACCTAAGATAATATGAAAACACTAAAATTAGTACAAAACGATAATAAGAAATATAGATAAAGCGGTAAAAATGTATCAATTAAGTGCTTATCAAATACCCTCAAACCTATATTTTGCTAGTCCTCGAGCAAAACTAATCTAAAAATAAAATAAATCCTAAAAGAAAATAAAAACAAGAAACTAAAAATTTACCTACTAGATATGTACAGAAAGAATCCCCATACACTAATAACCTGAAAATTTGGGGATCAACCCAAAATACAATATTTGCAAATGACAGTTTCACAATTATATTATTGTGACACGATGACACTGAAACTATCAAAAAGAAGTGATTACCGCCAAACCTAGTTTTCACGACACTCGGAAGTTCGTAAAGAACATAACATGGGGATAAAATAGGGATTGGGGAAATATCAATCGGTTTGTGCACGGTGTCAGGAACAGGCAAGTCCTCTGGATATTTGGATGCAAAGTGATCCAACAAAACTTGAGAAGCACACAATTCTAACCCTAAATTAGGCAACTTTTGGAAGTCTAGGGGTTTAGAAACAACCTCTAAGTCGGGTGAATGATCTTGTGAGATAGATTCATCTATAGAATTAGGAAAATCATCTACACAATCATCCACATGGTCATCTATATACTCTGTTTGGGACAAAGAGTCATTACAAGATTGATCATCATCATCAGCTAATTGCCCGCATTCTTTCAATTTTTGTTCCAAACTAGGCGGTGTGTGTTTATAATACTTCTCATATATCATTAGAGGATCATCGTCACTTACCACATTCGAAAAATCAACCTCATGGTACTGGGGTCGATACTTAACACCTATGACTGAATGATGTGGATGCCAAGTTTCATACATGAGACGATTATAAGTACAAATTTCTTTTTATTCTGGCCCATATATTAATTCCCCATCGTCATCCCCGGCAGCGGCGCCAAAAATTGATGGGATTTTAGAGTACCCTATTTAAATAAACCGCAATCGCACGGTGTCTAACAAGTATACAACGACAAGTACAGGTCGAACCCACAGAGAGCAGGGAAATATTGCAATCAATATCTCAATTAACTAATCAATAATGATATTTTTGGATTTTTAGTTTTATGAATAAAATAATATAATAAACTAAACAAATAAAATAACTCAAATGGGAGAGTCGGTAACTAGGGTTTTTAGTATCCACCAATATTTCTAATTAATTACTGAAGTGAAACATAACTCATGAATATTTAGAGTCGCAAATATCACTGGGACGCCCTAAACATGGTGCATCAAAAAGCCCTAGTCTCAAGCATACACCATAAAATTGCGTTAGCAAGAGAATTGTACGAAACTAATTATAGGTCCACAAATAATACATGACTATTCTAAGCATACCCCATCAAAGGATTTAACCCAAGCATGAAATATCAAATAAGTAGACAAATATATTTGCAACAAGTAGATTTTCAAAATAACAACTGTATACCAGAAGCATGGAACATCAAAAACCTAGGCCAAGCATGTACCATCAAAAGACGTCACAATTGTTTAATGAAATTCAATAAATCAAAATCATGAAATTAATTATTCAAATCATAATGGTCTGTATCAAATATAACGATTAAATTGATCTAAATCTGTAAGTGGTTTCAACATTAAACCCTAGCTACAAATTAATTAGAACATGGAGATGAGTTTCTTAAAACCCATAAAAATAATTAAAAGAGAGAAAGAATTAAACCCAATAATATAGATTGTACAACAGAATTCCGTTTGGGTTGTACAGCAGCCGTTCACTTCCTCCCTCCGTCTGCTATTCAGTTCCGCCTCCAGAAAACTATGCAGGAGAAAAATCTCCAAAATCCGAACTACCCTCTTTACTTTTCTTTCTTTCTTCTTATACATGAAGCTTTTCCCCAAAACTCAAAAGAAATCTGATTCCATCTTTATAACGTGTCTCTCTATCCAATCACCTCCAAACCCTACACCTAGGTATTTTTCCCTTATTCTCTCACCGTCACATGGGCTTGTCCCCTCTTTACTTTTCCTTCTCTCAACCGTACTTCACCAAAAAAGAAAACCAAAAGGAAAGGTTAAGAGCTAGAAAGTCTGTACACCTACGTATTGTACTTCCCTTCTTGACTTTTAACTAGCATACCCTACCTAGGTCTAGCTATGTTTCTCTTGGCTGTTAGCCTCCAATTGCTTTACGCACAAATCCAATTGATGCACCTGGATAACTTGCTGCCACCAACCAGCTCATCGTACCTAGCCTTCAAACCAACATAGCCTTCCCAACCTTAATCCGCACACTATACAATCCTCTCGTCTTGACGCCTGCTCAGTTGATTTACGCCCAAAAGATGCCTCTACTTCACGTGTTGTTCTTGTAGTCGGTCAACACCTTATTCTCTCATGTATGACCGTGTACAGATACTTTTCTTAATCACCCAACATCCAAACTAACCTAGCCTAAACTCCACCTGCGTCAGCCAATCCCAACAGCCAATACTTCTCTTTTGCCGTGAGCATCATTCGGTTGCATTTCGTCGCAAACCTCAATTAACACCTGTTTTAACCATGTTTAATTTATAGTTTTGGATTTTATGTGACCACTTATTAAAACAATAAAATGATAAATTAATATAATCATAAGTACGAACAAAATATAAATTAGGAGATAAAAATGTATAAATAAAGCGCATATCAATCATCGAAATAAACAACCCCAAAAGTACCGATAAAGGGTCTGAGTAATTGATTCATGATACGCATGAATGTACTTGGCGCATTAGTCAACCCGAATGGCATAACCATCCACTCATATAATCCTTCTCGATTTTTAAAAGCAGTCTTCCACTCATCACCTTCACGAATTCTGATCTGATGGTACCCACTCTTCAAGTCAAGTTTGCTAAACACCTTTGCTCAACACAACTGATCTAACAAGTCATCCAACCTGGGGATTGGAAAATGGTATTTGACTGTGATTTTGTTGATGGCTCGACTGTCAACACACATTCTCCACGTTCCATCTTTCTTTGGAATCAGCAAGGCTGGTACTGCACAAGGACTTAGACTCTGTCGGATCAATCCTTTATGTAGCAAATCTTCCACCTGACGACGAAGTTCTTCATGCTCCTTAAGACTCATTCTGTAATGCGCTTTATTTGGCAAGCTTGATCCAGGAACGAGATCAATACGATGTTGTATATCCCGGAGAGGTGGTAGCTCGTCCGGCAACTCGTTAGGAAAAACATCCATAAATTCCTTAATTAAAGGTTGAGCTGCAATGGGAATAATACTTTCATCATGTTGTTCTTCTTTGCCAATCAACACATACAATTCACCTGCGTCTCCTACCTCATCTTCAAACTGCTTAAACGACAAGAGATTGGTAGCTTCTCCAGTAGTTGGTATAGGTGCACTCTCTTTACTGGGTACAAGTACTATACGTACGTCATTCCATAAAAAAACTGTAGGTATTCTTATACCCGTCATGACTACTTTTCCTGTCAAACTCCCATGGACGACCCAAAAACAAGTGACAAGCATCCATACTAGTAACGTCACACCATATTTTATCTTTATATTTGTTACCAATTGAAAAAGAAATCAAGCAACGTTTGTTTACTTTTACCTCATTCCCTTTCTTAAGCCAAGAAAGCTTGTATGGATGTGGATGTGCCTTGGTTTCCATCTTGAATCGTTTCACGACCTCTTCATCAACAAAATTCTCGCAACTTCCAGGATCAATAACTAGAAGAAAAACTTTTCCTTCGACCGTACACGTCGACTGGAATATATTTTTACGCAACCAGCTGTCGCCCTCATCTTTTCGTGGAGTAAGACAACTTCTTTGGACTACAAAGTTCACTCCTTTATCTCCAGCAACTACTTCATCGACAGGGTCAGAATCATCCTCCTGATCCTTTTCGTAGTCAGTTACCCAACAATCTTCTTCACGGTCGTTTTCAGTGAAAAACACCTTGTTCGCTCGTTCTGTTTTTTGACAGTCACTGGCTTTGTGCCCATATTCTCCGCACTTATTACACCTACCTCCAAAAGTGGTAACTGGGGTTTTATTTGGTGTTGACGAAGAATTAGGTTTACTAGCAGTACTAGGTGTTGAAGTACTTCGGTTACTTGCTGGAGATGCTGCCATATTGATACCCCAATTTAGGCTTCTACGCCCTACTTGTTTCTCTATATGCCTTGCTCTATGATGTGCGTCCGAAATAGAGCAGCAATCAAACATATTGAGTGTATCCTGATATTGTTGAGGGAGACCACCTATATAGCGAGCGACTTTTTGCTCATCTGACTCTGACAAGTCGTTAAGAGAAAGGAGTCGGTAAAACTCCTTGGTGTAGTCGTCTATAGAACGTACTCCCTTGCGTAGGTTTTGCAGCTGCTGGTCCATCAATCCAATGTAGTTATGTGGTAAAAACTCTGTTCTCATGTGTTTCTTCAAACTTCTCCCATGATACTAACTTCTGTTTTCCTTTGCGACTGCGTAGCAGCTTGTGTTGTTTCCACCACGAGTTATCCCTCCCACGAAACATAGTCGCTACCGACGAAACTCGTTTGTTATATGGTACTTATTCGAATTCCAATACTTCCTCAACCGTATTCAACCAGGAGAGAGACTCTTCCGGTTCCAAACCACCATAAAATTCTGGGATCTCTACTTTTGTTCCTTCCTTCCAACGATCAAAATCCTCTCGTTGATTTATTCTACTTTCGCCGATGCCTCTAACAAAAGGGTTAGCGTTATCATCTTCTTCTTCCTTATGAAGGTTAAACCGACCCAGCAAACCTTGGACATCTTCAATGAATTCTTCTCTAGATCTCCATGGAATGAAACCTTCTGGACCTCCTCCTCGACCTCGACCTCGACCCTGACCGATTGCTACTCTTGGTGGCATCTTATCAACCCTAGAATCGACTTCTCTCTGATACCAACTGATGCAGCGGATAATAAAGAAAAGAAAGAAAAGAGAGGTTTTGTTCAAACTTCAAATATTCCTAGGAATATCGACTATGAACAACGATAATTATTTAGACTTCGGTTTCCCGACTATAAACAATAATCGATTAAACTTGAACAAGTTTAAGAAAATAATTCTTATTAATCAAATTTCAACTCCCTAAAATAATATATGGAGGATTCTTTTATAGACTTGGAGAAAAACCCTAAATTGCTAGTCAAGAAAGGATGAAAAAACCCCTAAACCGACTCAAACTCTAATTTTCGTTTTTGGAGCTTGATAGACACATTTTTGTGTCCGATTTAATCTCAATTTTATATGTTGTTGGTATTTAAATTTTGTACTTATTATGATTTTTATTGCTTTTTAGGTATTTTTGTAGAAATGTTAAAGGCACCCTTAACTTGGATTAAGGCACCCGTTTTTTTGGATCAGGGAAACCACACCCAAGATTTTGAATCACATTTTGGCGGGAAGAAAATTCTGCTTCACCCAAACAGCGGAAACAGGAAACTATCGACTTTTGGAAGTTATGTGTTTTTGGAAATTTTCTCTTGTTTGGAAAGCAGAATTAAATTGGGTACTAAGAAGGTAGAAGAGAAAGATATAAACACCATTCTCTTAATAGAATCAAATCAACAGAGAAAGAGAAGAAATCAGAAAAAGAAAATTCTGTTTTTAGAATTTTCTTCGGTGAATCATTGAAGAATTAAAAGGAAGTTTTAATGTGATTTAAGGCTTGGGATGGTATAAATAGAGGTGATGATCAATTGGGTCGAGGGGAGAATCGATTGGGAAGCTTAGAATAGATTGAATCAGCGGAAAAAAAGTAAACAGAAGAACAAAATTTCTACTGCTGTTCAACGAAGAAGAAGAACAAAATACACAGAAGAACTGTCGTTCATTAACGAACAGTCCGTAGTTCTTTCCGTTGTCTTTAAATACCTTCTGTAACAGATTGGAAAGCTC
>JAJJMC010016780.1:2990214-3175465 GCA_023531435.1 Papaver californicum
GGTAATGATTCCTATAGCCGAAGAATTGAGTAAGCCAACTAAATAGTTTGTTTAGTGTCGATCCTAAATTTTTCACGAGTCACTAAAATCTGGAGTAAAGGTTTTGTGGGTATACCTCTTGTAAACCCTCACGAGACTATAACTCGTCCACTAGGGACACCTAGGGGTTTAAAGGCTTATTACATATGCTAAATGTAGTCGCGATTCCTGCGAAAGTGAGTTAGGATTTTTATTTTCTAGATTACATTTGCTCGAGGACTAGCAAATAATAAGTTTGGGGGTATTTGATAGACACATTTTTGTGTCCGATTTAATCTCAATTTTATATGTTGTTGGTATTTAAATTTTGTACTTATCATGGTTTTTATTGTTTTTTAGGTATTTTTGGAGAAATATTAAAGGCACCCTCAAATTGGATTAAGGCACCCATTTTTTGGATCAGGGCAACCACACCCAAGATTTTGAATCACATTTTGGCGGGAAGAAAATTCTGCTTCACCCAAACATCGAAAACAGGAAACTATCGGCTTTTGGAAGTTATGTGTTTTTGGAAATTTTTTCTTGTTTGGAAAGCAGAATTAAATTGGGTAATAAGAAGGTAGAAGAGAAAGATATAAACACCATTCTCTTAATAGAATCAAATCAACAGAGAAAGAGAAGAAATCAGAAAAAGAAAATTCCATTTTTAGAATTTTCTTCGGTGAATCATTGAAGAATTAAAAGGAAGTTTTAATGTGATTTAAGGCTTGGGATGGTATAAATAGAGGTGATGATCAATTGGGTTGAGGGGAGAATCGATTGGGAAGCTTAGAATAGATTGAATCAGCGGAAAGAAAGTGAACAAAAGAACAAAATTTCTGCTGCTGTTCATCGAAGAAGAAGAACAAAATGCACAGAAGAACTGCCGTTCATTAACGAACAGTCCGTAATTCTTTCCGTTGTCTTTAAATACCTTCTGTAACAGATTGGAAAGCTCACAGTAACGTTTATAGGCGTATCAAAAATCCTGTTACACCATTATTCAACCTTGTAATCAATATTTTGAGCAATGAAAAGATCTTTTGAGCAAGTTTTCTCCACCATGAGCTAAGTTTCTTTACTGGGATGATGGAGGAGTTTTTTCCTCTCAATTTTATGTGGTAAGTCTATTTTATTTTATTTATTTATAATTCTTTATCTATTAAATTGCATAGTTTCGAAATAGAAAAAAACGGTTTTCATTCAGTAGTGGTGTTTTTGTTTGATGGATCATGCTGGGTTGACGACCATTGATGTTCCATGCTTATGATTTACCTCTGCTTGTTTGCACAAAAACCTATTTTGGCAATATCTGATCTTAATTTATTTAAAAAGAATTACATGATTAATCACATAGTTGTGGGAAATAACTGAATCCTGATTCCTGGTTTTCTCCATATTTTCTAAAAACATCTCTAGTTTATTTTGCTTTGTTTTTATTATTTCTAAAATCATTACCTTCACAAGTTCGAGAATCGAACACTTTTTACCACTATTCTAAAACACATCAGAGCTCCTTGTATAGATAACTCCTACTAAACAAACCCTAAACTTATCAAAAACCTATAAACTTGTTTCCCAAGGTATCTACTACCTTTAGGCAACTTTTCTAACTTATTAAAACTCTTAAAATAAACTTCTAGACTCTTCTAAAATTACCCTAAATAATAAATCCGAAAATTATTTTTTACTAAAAATAACATTAATAAATTATAAATAATAATAATAAAAATAATAAATTTATTTTCCATAAATCTACCTCCATCATTTATTTTCTATGGAAATAAAACTATTATTTTATAATTATTATTTATATTTTTAGTAGAAAAATAAATAATTTTCGGATTTATAATTTAGGATAATTTTAGAAGAGTCTAGAAGTTTATTTTAAGAGTTTCAATAAATTAGGAAAGTTGCCTAAAGATAGTAGATACCTTGGGAAACAAGTTTATAGATTTTTGATAAGTTTAAGGCTTGTTTAGTTTGAGTTATCTATATAGGGAGCTCCAAAAAAGAAATTAGGGGAGTTTGATTAATTAAAATTATTTTATTTTCATTAAACTTGTTGAGTTTATTGATTTTGATTTTTATTCATAGTTGGGTTTACCCCGAAGTCTGAATACTAATCTCATATCTATAGTCGTTATTCGTAGTGAATTAACGAAGTCTAGATAACCCCGTAGATTTTAGGATATCTCTTTAAAGATCAACTAATTTCTACTCATTATACCGGTTACTTTTCAACAATTCTATTCCAATGCGGTTATTATCATCTTTACACGCTTCCGATCTGCATCAGTTGGTTATCAAAGCAAAGTTTGATTCTATGGTTAGTAAGATGTTACTATGACGAGTATTCAGGGTTGATAAATTGTCATCAAGACGAGATCCAAGAAGATGTGAATATCTGATCAAATCAAAGAAGGAGATTTTGGAAGTGATAGAATGTTATTTGAAGAAGTCACTAAAATCTCGATATAAATCTTACTCGCTTATAGAAGAAAATAATAGTACAGAGAACGACGTTGAGACTTGTTTTGCCGTCATGACAGTGATGCACAAAATCAAGTTATTGTTGAGAGATATACAACTCCGATCTTTGATAAATATCCCGATAATGAGGAGGATATGAAATTTTCTTCTTAAAAAGGCGAAGAACATCATGTTTCTGACAAAGAAAAACAGTCCCAAGAAGTTTCACATGATTTAATGGAGTTTCACGGTGAGTCATCTAATCCTGATAAAATTATTGATTTAGAAATTTATGATATTGATGAGTTGTCTTTGCCCGAGTGTAAGCTAGTTGTTGATTATTGTGATACACAAATGGTCTCTCATATCTGCTCTAACAAGAGATAATTTGTTGAATCAACTTATGAAGATCCGTTTGGGCTTCCATCATACCTTATGCTTCTATACAGTGCATAAATTATTTTTTTACAACATCAATTCATGTGCATGAAGATTGTCATCAACGAGTTATACAGGCAGAACATGGTACCGGCAAGATTCGAGGACGAATCTTCTCCAACACCGGTAGAATGCTGGAGGAGGATCTATGGAAAATAAAATTATTATTTTTTTATTATTATCTATATTTTATTAATGTTATTTTTAGTAGAAAAATAAATAATTTTCGGATTTATAATTTAGGGTAATTTTAGAAGAGTCTAGAAGTTTATTTTAAGAATTTCAATAAATTAGGAAAGTTTCCTAAAGATAGTAGATACCTTGGGAAACAAGTTTATAGATTTTTGATAAGTTTAAGGCTTGTTTAGTATGAGTTATCTATATAGGGAGCTCCAAAAACAAAATTAGGGGAGTTTGATTAATTAAAATTATTTTATTTTCATTAAACTTGTTGAGTTTATTGATTTTGATTTTTATTCATAGTTTGGTTTACCCCGAAGTCTGAATACTAATCTCATATCTATAATCGTTATTCGTAGTGAATTAACGAAGTCTAGATAACCCCGTAGCTTTTAGGATATCTCTTTATAGATCAATTAATTTCTACTCATTCTACCGGTTACTTTTCAACAATTCTATTCTGCTGCGGTTATTATCATCTTTACACGCTTCCGATCTGCATCAAAATGTAATTCTATTGAAATAGGTAACTTGAAAGACAAAAAAAAATATATATATAGGGAGAAAATAAAAGTGTAAATATAATTTTATTAAAGATTCTGTCTTATTACAATGCCTTTAAAGATATACAAATTAATATAGGTTTAGAAGACTTGGTCTTCGATTGTTTGACTGGGAAGGCCCAGGTAGTGATTGTCAAGATCACGTGAATCAGGTCTCATCAACTTGCGTCTTTGTTTCTCTCTAAGTTTTCTGTATGTTGTGAGCCGACTTTTCTATTGGTCCTAATAAGTCCACAACTCTTTGAACACTCAGGTTGATAACTCACAGCTCTTTGGACGTTCACGTTATTAGTTCATTTGCAACTCTCAGATTATAAACAACAGATTATTAGTAGAGGCTATATTTTGTTATCTACATATTTGCCCCCAGTTTTAATAAAAATTAGTTTTTAGTTTTGGCTAAACTCTATAGTTCAAGTTTCCACAACTCAAATACCCCCAATGTATCAATTTGAGTGTTTTAAAATTCTTACTCTATCTTGAGCTCTGTTTGCACAAGCTTGGTATCCAATACTAGTCCTTCTTTCCCCTCAAAAATGAAGTAACTTTTTTAATTAGGTATAATAAGATAATTTTTACCTTCCCTGAATAAGCCGGTTACTGCTCTTGCCATAAAAGTTGATTATGGTTAATTCATAAAACGATGTAGTTATACTAGCTGATTATTGGTCTTATCCAAGGAGTATATTTTTCTGCTAGGAAATATCTTTCGAATTATCTAACGGTTTGAGAATGTTGCACGTCTCTGAGTGGGGTTGAGTTTTGTTTACCCACTTTCAAAGGAAACACTTAGTTTATTAATGGGGTTTAGACGTGTTCGTACCACTGTTAGTGGATTATGGTACACATGTTACAACAACTAATATTCGTAAGTGATTGGACGAATGAAATGTAAGTAATGATAATACCATGAAATTACATCGAGGCCTTTTTAGCACAATTGGCTCCAGAGTTGGCAAAAAACTCTACAATTAAGTATGTTCGAACGGGAGTAATCCAGGGATGGATGACCCCCTGAGAAGCTGTTAATGGATGACTGCAGCGGTGCCCGTATAAAACCTCACACTACCGGATAACTGAAGTGGCCAAGTGGGAAAAATATCGTTGGAGGTTCGGGTAATTACAAATTGTAGTAGAGCCGATGATGGGTCACCTATTAAGGGTGAGATAGTACGCTAGACGGGTTGGTCCAGTTACTGGTCTCATGATAAGTGCTTAATTCACATGTTTCTAGTGTCAAATCCATACATATTTTATCTATAATGCTTGCATATTACTTGTTATTACTCTTTTTTTCTATCTTATTTGTCATATTAGGTGAATCGTCCAAAAAGAAGTTACAGAGTGCTAAAATGAGAAAGGAACTGAAGTCTACCAATGGAGAAGGAACAAAGACCAAATTCAAATCATTTAAATCCAGGAGTTCTTAATACCATCTTGAGGAGAACGATAATAAGAATTGAACCCAAAAAGAATGAGGTCATTCCGAGTTCGGACGAAGAAGTTATGGACAAAACAACCGAAGCGAGAAAAAATCATTTATAAAACAACTTTCCACACTGTTCCCAACTATGCCAAAAGTTACACTATTTAGGGTCGTGCTTTTAAGCCTTAGAGTTGGCACAGTTCATTGGGAATCGACTGTGCCGATTGTAGCAAGTTTTGAGACAGAGAACTATAACTATTTTGGTCCTAGAGTCGGCACGGTTCATCAAAATCTACCATGCCGAGTGTGGCAAACTTATGAGGTCTGTTTTGACGTGTTTTGGACTTCTAAATTGATACAACTTGGTCCCAATGGGACTATAATACCTCTATTTGGTGGAAGATATATAATTAGGCTATTTAGACTCTTAAAAGATACACAATACACTTTATAACAAGAAGAAAAGTGAGCTACGGGTTGGAGCTGCGATCAATCATCACGATTTCTAGGGTTTGCATTACTTGATTTCTTTCATATTTTTCATGGATTTTCAGAAATCCTCTATGAACTAAAACTTTCTTATTAGTTAAGGATGTAACCTAAAGTGATGAACGTGTTATTCAATTAATGCATCAGTTCCGTTATTCACTCTCTTGTATATCGTTCAAGTTTTACTATGTATAACAATTATTTAATTGTATTTATATATATGATTGGTATAATATTTTAATATATTTATATAGATAAATCAGTATTTTTGATCATTTTGAAAAAAATAATATATTTGACCATAGGTTTTCCTAGTTTGAAATGAAAAATTTTGAATAAAATTTATGAATATTTAATTGAATAACTACTGTAATTTTTTTTAGTGTTTCGGAGAGGAAATGGTTAGGGAGGAAAAAGATTTTGTTTCTACCTTGTTGACCTAGGTAAACTCTTTTTTTAATCTGAAATCAACTTTTCCCGTAAAAATTTAGCTTTCCTTAATACATAAATCTAAAAGTAGATTTATAACAAGGATCATGGAGAAAGTCGAAATATGACTTTTTCTTTGATATCTTATCATGATATGGCATTGTTGGAAAATATTGGTTATCGATTTCAATAATAATACGACTTGACAATAATACGACTTGTATATTATTTCTGCCAAATCGTTACACCTTTGTAACATTGGTCTTCTTCTATGTATTACATCTTCCATAATACTTGGGTTCCAAAACCAAAAACAAGAAAAGAAGAAGAATAGAAGGAGAAGAACATTTTAGAATTCTTGAACAAACTTACTTGGGTGTATTGAGTCGAGTAATCTCTTTACTTAAGAAATTTAATGCCCTGCCCTAAATGCTGATACAAGTAATGGAATATGTCTCCAGCAAATATCTTTGATGTTCTTCAACAACACTTTGATGAATATAAGAAACGAATGCGAATTGTTGTAACTCAACTCTTTTACATATACTCTCAAAGTTAGTACCAAAAATGCATAGGATTTTCTCTCTATCCTTTTCTATGGTATTCTCCTTGTTTTTGTGTATGTTCTATCCTTCTCTATATTCATTCTCCTTGTCTATGTGTATGTCCATCCTTATCAAAAGGATGGATATTTATAGATGTTGAAATAGTATTATGACTGTTGTTAACAGTCATAAAACAATCACTGTTTTGAAACAATGTGACTATTAGCAATCATTCACAGTTTGAAACTATACGACTGTTGGGAACAATAACGGTTTTGAAACGACGTGAATATTTGAAAATGATGGTTTGAAACCATGCGGCTGTTCGAAACATTTCTTTCCCCTTATGGTTCAACTTACACAATTTTCATTCAACTGGACATGGGCTTGGGTTGCCGTCCCAAGCCCAATTTCCTACAATCCCCCACATGAATGAAATTGTTATATAGAAAAGCTTTATTGCATATATTAGAGAGTTTGTGCGCGGACGTCACTGCATCAAGAGAGATGGTTGTTGGCCTTAAATATTCCATAGTGAATAGTCACTCAGATTATTGGATGATTGGTGTACGCGATGCCTTGAACTATTCAACCCTATGATGCAATTCACACAACTTATTTTCTTACATATTTGGTTCTCGGTTATGTTCTTTCCGACCCTGAACGATACTAGAATTCTATGAGTGCTTTAGAGTAACTTAGCCTTATAGTTCTCATAGAAGAGTCCCCACTTCTCACTCATACAGGTGATCTCCTATTGAAAGTATCCTGCAATACTTTAGTTAATCAAACTAATCAATATGAATCATTAAAAGAATTTATATGAATCATTAAAAGAAATTCTTATCCTCATCAGTCACATGCAACACTGACACTCATCCTAGGAATGAGAAAGAGAAAATGATTTCCTTCAATGTTTTCTGGCGAGTAATTCACAACTAAGTTGCCCTTTTGAACCTAGACCTTGGGATCTCCAATCACTAGGTTGGGTTACCACTTCAACTTACTTTTTTAATAGGCTATAATCTCTTTCCTATTGATGATGCAATTCATGCTCTCTAGAATTTATATCCTTTGTCTACTTGATACAATTCCCAAACATTATTTCTTTCTGATGCGCGCATTTGAGAGCAATTGCTTTATGGTGCCATATCATCGATTTATTTATCGACATGTACCATAATCTCCCAAACTATATGTCCTTCCCAAATAACTGTTTGATCAGAACAATATTTATTTTGAAATGCATATACTCTGTCCCCACGAGTATATAGTCAAGGAAATTTTATATTAATTCTATTTCATCTCCGACTTTGTGTCCAAAGCTTTGGAGTCCATAGTTGGTAGATGATTTCCTTTCCACCGTATTTCTTTAACAAAAAACATATAGTTTTCGGTTTATTTAAATCAATCGTAAGATATCTTTCAATCACTTCTCTATATGCCGCATAGAGTAATTTCTAAAATTATACTCTTTGATATATTAGGATTTTAACCGTGGCGTACAAATTGTCTAAATTATCATACGTCAATCAACCGATGTTCCACTAACATACGAACCACAATTCATATGTTTAGCATCCAAAATATATAGATTTTCTTACTATGTGAAAATAGACCATATATTCCTTCCCCCACATTTCATGACTATTACCAATTTTCATGAAATCACAATCCATACACTTATGTATGCAAGTGCCATGTGTATTAATCACCTTAATCATGATAGACCAGTTTATACATGGTTGAGATCGTTATAGGGTTTTTAAACAAACTACACAATTGATATATTATCAAGAAATAAATTGAAAATACATAGTAAGAAACCATATTAACGCATTTGTCATTTTCTAGTCAGTGCATAACGATTTAGGATTACTATATCTCCCACATAGTAATTCCAAATTGAGAATTTCAAATTAGAAATTCAAGATAAGTTCATGAACTTCAAGTATTATTTTTACTACAAAATCAAAATGTCAATAGAGAAATTGGAAAACAGTCTGAACTAGGGCTGATTTTCCTGCTCTTCAGAATTTTCGCAGGAACAAACTCCAATTTTCGAAATTTTTCAAAATATACTTCCACTAATCCAAAAATTCTAAAATTTTGTGTGGAATATAATCAGGGTGTGCTTGATACAAGGTTATAAGTATTAACCCAAAATCCTTTTCAATTGGGAGATACACCCATTTCTCTAACATGGGTACAGAACTTAACCTTTCTGTTAAGATTTTTTTTGATCCACGCACCACCTTGTTCATATTAGCATATACAAATACTAGACACTAAAATTAGTTCCCTTGTAGTGGTGGAACATCAAGTTCAAACTTGTTCTTTGCTCGAACAAAATTTGAGCACAACCTTTGCTTTGCAAAAACTTGAATGATTATGTTCTCCATCATTGACGTTCTTTAAAGTAAAAAAAAAACATGCTTACATTGTAGAAGGCTAGTATAAACACCATTCAAGTACGGTTTCTATTACTTTCAACAAAACACTAAAATCAGTAACAAAGATTAGTAGCGGTTAAATGTCTTAAGATTAATAACATTAAATGCCTAAGATTATTGGAAAATTTTCATTACCGATTTCGACAATAATACGAATTGTATATTATTTCTTCTAATTAGTTACACCTTTGTAACATTGGTCTTCATCTATGTATTACATCTTCATAGTACTTGATTTCACACAAAAAAAAAAGAATAAAAGAAAAAGAACATTTTATAATTCTTAAACAAACTTACTTAGGTATATTGAGGCGAGTAATTTCTTTACTTAAGACATTTATTGCTCTTTCCTAGATTCCGCTACATACAATGGCATATGTATCCAACATCCAACAATATTTTTGATGTTCTTCAACAACAGTTCCATGAACATCAAAAACGAACGTGTATTGGTATAACACAACTCTCTTTTATATAATCTCAAAGTTAGTACCAAATATGCAAAAGGATTTTCTCTCTATCCTTCTCTATGGTTTTCTCCATGTTTGTGTGTATGTTCTATCCTTTTCTATATTCTTTTTACTTATCTAAGTGCATGCCCATCCTTCTAAAGAGGATGGCGATTTATAGATGTTAAAACAGTATTATGACTGTTGGGAACAGTCACTAAATCAATCATTGTTTTGAAACGATGTGACTATTAGAAAACAGTCACAGTTTTGAAACTATATGACTGTTGGAAACAAGAATGGTTCTGAACGATGTGACTATTCGGAACAATTCCTTCCCCTTATGTTTCAAGTTGTACAATTTTTATTTAACTGGACATGGGCTTGGGTGGCCATCCATATTTTTTTCCTTCCCCTATCCCGATGAGAAGCCCAATTTCCTACATACATCCATGTTATATTTTCTAATAATTAAAACACTTACATTGTAGATGAACTTATGGATGGGAAAAAGTATTAAATACTCAGCGCGCCTGCTTTAGAGAATTCGAGTCTCAGTAATCGAATTACAAGGAAATCATCCCAATTATATGAACCAAACAGTTTTCATCGACTAAAAATTTATTTGGGAATCGAGTCAGTGATGGAGCCAGTAATTTATTTTGGTGGGTCAAATCAAATCTCTTCTATAAATTTAATTCTTAACACACATAGGATTAAGTTTTCCAAAAAACTACATAAATTTTCTAAAAAACTACATAAATTTATACTTAAATAAAAACAAGTGGGGTCTAGTGCACCCGCTTGTCTCAAATTTCTTCCGTCACTGAATCTAAAACCCAATTTTCCATTGAACAACTGATGGGTGGAATAAGATCAGATTCCGTAAAAAGGAGGGATATTCATCATAAACTGATATAATTGCCCTTAAGAAAAACAACTGATTCAAGAAATTTATCTTTATTTTTCAAACTCCATGGGAGCAAAAAAGTATCATCTCAAGATGGAGATATGCCATGTGACTGTGGCGATTTCTTCTTGTAGGTCATCATATGTAAATATTTTCAATTTAGTTTCTCAACTATTGGGGGTATTGAAGTCAATTTATAGAATTTATAGAAAATGCTTCATAAATAATAATAATGTAGAATTAGATCACAGACAATTTTTAGTTTCAATTTATATCTTGTATCATGTCTAGATTAGAGATGCCCTTACAACGAGAGAAAGGGTGAGGAACGATATATAGATGTATAAGCGAGCAAGTATCCCTACTGCCCATAACGAAAAGGAATCCATAATGAAATCTAAGATATGAGTCGTGTTATCATTCGATTACATGTAACACATAATAAAATCTAAGCTATGAGTCGTGTTATCACGCATTCGAGTACATAACAACATGCACTACTAATCCTTTATATTTCACATTTTATCTACTAATTTGAGGCTACTTATTTTTACCCATCTAATAGTGGTGGCTATGGGATGTCCAAATGGTGGGTAAAAAATCGTGTATACCTTTTCACTAAACATCTAACCTAAATAAACTCTTCCTTTTCTCATTTTCTCTCTACCATATTCTTCTTCTCCTTTTCCTTCTCCTACTCCCTCTCATTCTCCCTTTCCTTCGCCTCTTCTTCTCCATCTACTCTTTCATATCAACTTCAAAGAGTAGAAAAACTAAAGCTTCACGACCAAAGGATCCAACATTTGGGTCTCAATCGAAGGGAAAGGAAAAGATGGTGAACGAAGAACGCGGAATTATTAAAATCAAATCGTCAACTGATTCTGACGATATGACTCTCCATCAACTTCAAAAGGCCCAAATAAGGTAAGTTACATCGAACTTTTAGGGTTTTATTGCTTAAGTTGAAGAAATCACAAAAAAAGGATTTTCTGTTACGATACATTATCGGTAGAAATCAAGTTGATTTTATATACCGATTATGCCTCGATTTCTTCATTTCTCAGGAACATCATCCATAATCGGGTAGATCGACTTTTTTTTATCTACCGATTATGACCTGCAATTTGTTTCTGGATATTTATTGGAAACAACCGGTAGATATAAAATCGTTTAATATACCAATTATGCATTGTGTTTTTAAATAGATCAGTTTTAGGGCTACACTCTACTCGGTAGTTAATAGTCGTTTATTATCTAGTGATTATGGTTCAATTCAACAACTAGTTTTCTGTCAAAAACTGATTTTTAATTGGTAGTTAATTTGTGAACCCTAACTACCGATTGTAGATAATCGGAAGATAATAACGACCCCGTCCTACCGGTTGTGAGTAATCAGTAGTATTTTATAATTTTATCTACCGATTAGGTGTCCATTCATTGGTTACTAGATCTTTATTTATTTTCTCACATGCAAGATTTTGTGATTAAATCCTTGAATAATAATTGTTTAGCATGTTTGATGTGCATCTTTTCATTTTGGATGCTCATTCATGTCTCTGAATTAATTCTGAAATAGGGTTTGTATTAAATGTTCTCTTGTTGTTGGTTATTTTTGATTTTCTTGACCATTTGGTTGTCTTTTGTTGTAAATTTAGTTTGATTATTCAACATCTTGATTAGTTAGAACTAAGTTCTTGATAGAAAATCTTTCAACTCATGTATGGGTCTGTTTATGAAGGTATGTACTTACAACTTGTTGCGTATTTTTTTTAGGGATAATAAGGGAAAAGAAAAGGCTACTTCTCCTTCAAAACCTCTTCCCAAAATATTTGGACCATTAATTCCAGTTGATGTTCTAGAAATGATGGTCAAAGATCGGGATTTTATAAGTTGGCTAAGCTCTTGAGAACCGCATTCAATAGACATACGACGACGACGACGACGACGACGACGACGACGAAGAAGAAGAAGAAGAAGAAGAAGAAGACGAAGAAGAAAGAGATGATCAAATTCATGGAAACCATTTGGTTGGAAAGCGACTTTAAGTAAAACTGAGGAGTTAGAGGCTGAGGAGCTAGAAGAAAAGGCTAAGGAGTTAGAACCAAGAGATGATCATGATCCGAGAACTTTTTTCAAGGAAAACGACTTTGAAGGTGTAAACCCATATTACAATGAAGATGGTGAGTACATAGGTTCATCTTAGTTATTACAAGAAAAGGCTGATGACAACAGGAAGTTGTTAGATGATGAGGCTAAGAAGAAGATATGATTCAAAACTGGTGTTTCGAAGAGCAGAGTAACAAGGACTGGAAGAATTGGACGAGGTCGATCTGGTTGATAAGTATGGATGTCTATTTTGCTTTTTATTTCGTTATTGGTAGGTGTTTATTTTGAACAATATTATATACTAAGGGGATGAACCGATTTCTTTTCTTTAAGTTTAGACAATATTATGTTAACTATTAAAGTTTATTTCATTTTAGCTCATCTCAAATGCTAGCATTGTTTAGAAAAGTAGCAGACCCCTCAATTGAAACAGGATCAACCGCAACAACAATCTCCTCAAAAAAACAAGGTAGCCTACTATAATCGGTAGTTAGTGGTTATCACTTTCAACCGATTGTGGAACAATCAGAGGTTTTGTTTTTTACCAAACTGCCGATTGTGTGGTAATCGGTAGAAAACTATCATCAATTAACTACCGATTTGAACCACAAACTAATCAGGTCTCTGAACCTTAAAGAATCCGGTAGATAAATTTGGCTACTTTCTCCCGTTTATGACTGTAAAAAAATAAAAAATATTACAAGTTTGGAAAAAATTTATATTTGGGGCTATTATGACAATCGGTAAATAAATGATTCGCCTAAACCACCGATTGTGATAGTAGTAAAATTATTAATTGTCAAAATTTGGAAAAATTTATTTTTGGGGCTATTTTTACAGTCGGTAGATAATAGATCCCATGAAACTACTGATTGTAAGAGTACATTATCGAAATTTGGAAGAAATACCGGTGTGGGGCATATATTACAATGGGTAGATATTTAAGTTCCCTAGCTACCGATTATGTAAGAACAAAAAAAAATTCGAAATTGGAAAAAACAATTTGGGGCTTATTGGACAATCGGTAGTAATCGATTCCATCGAAACTGCCAATTACGATTGAGCTAGAGTGTATAATCGGTAGATAATATACTCCATTATCTACCGATTCTGGGACATCAACAACTTTAAATTAATGTAAAAATGGAGTTTTTTGGCTAATGATCAGATAGATACGCATAAGAAGTGGGTTTTTGAGTTTTTTAAGTAATGCAATACATGTTTGTTTGATGCATTATTATCTACAATTTCACAATTTAATCACCAAAACCTAATTTTGTTTCAATGGTTTCTCAACTTTTTCTTCGTCCTCTTCTCTAACACTAACTACATAATTAAAATTAATAACTAATTAATCAAAATTAATACTAGTTAACGAAAGACAGATCAACCATTACATAAAATATATGGATAAGGTGATGAAAAATTACTTCCTAGTGACACTATTTTGTCTTATTAGTAAGTAGCCTGAATTAGTTCTCAGCCCCAAAATCACCAGGTTTGAAATACGCATAAGGTGGATTATTAATAAGTTTTGTTTTTGGGTTGCAAGTGTTATTCAAGTTAAAACTACAAATTAAGTAAATAAAAAACTGTCAGAAAAATGTTAGCCCACAGATGCTGAGCAGGAAAAATCAATGAAAAACTACAGAAAAAGCTCCCCCACTCCTGTCAATATGTTGAATCCTAACTCCTAAGTAGCAACCCAAGGTCCAAAGAATCCCGAAACCAGAGCTCTTAATATTCAGCCTATAGCTCAGTTCTCAATTCGCATGACTAGAATAATCCCTTCTAAGCAGAGAGATTGGTTCTCATCGACCTCGAACAGTGGAACTATAATAACATCCCATCACATAAACTTTAGATGCTCAAAACTTTGTTCTTTGTCTTTTCATATACAACTCTTCAATTGTATCTTCTTACAAGTTCTCATTTAATAAACAGTGCTAATATATTTATACCCTCTCACTGAATCCTCCACTCACTCCACAACCACTACTTATACCAACAACTGCACCACCACTAATCCCTGGACTCTCAGGTGTTATAAAACCATGCACCAACTCATCATTACCTTTTGTTCTCAAGCAATCTTCAGCACTGCTACAGCCATTACCGTTGCCGCCCTAAAGAAAATCTCATTGACACTTCTGTCCACCTTCTTCATCATTTCTTCATCTTGCAACCCCAACTTGTTTGGACTCTTGCTAATAGAGATGACACTTTCTCTCAGTTGGTTAACTGCCCACGATAGCCAAACCAAACCAAACCCAAATCCTGTGTTAAGCATTTTTGAGGTGCAGAAGGGTGCCCTCCCCGCCAAAACCTTAAAGACTACAAATAATAATACAGCAAGACCAGTGCCGGCAATGCTAGCGGAAAATTGGGTCAACAGCTGAGGAAGTTCTGGAGCAGGTTTCTTCAAAGAGAGGATTGCCATCTTCCCTTGTCTCTTTCCTAGAATTAGTGATAGAAGGCTCTCACATGAGTGGAGATCGTTTCTTCTATGTATATCTCCCTCTTTTCCTGCTTTCCTGCTGTTTCTCTTTGTTGGGGATTGTTTTATCTTGGTTCTCTTCGGACTGGATTGCAATGGAAGAATAGGAATGAGGAAGAGAAAAATTTTCTACTGATCAGGGATAATGCTAGAAACACAAAATAGCGGGAAATGGGTAGTTCCAAAAGCAACGACATAAATTAGGAATCCATCAATTCATGCTATTATATAATAACCTTCAACTCTACATATCCACCATGTGAACGCGTATCATGTGTTATTGAATAAAAGTCGGGTGTAAAAGATTGTAAAAAGATACCTCTTCACAGGAGCAACCATCACAGCTTCCAACTTCAAAGGAGATTCACAGACATTTGTCCGTGCTTCACCCATGTCCAGTCTATGCAATAGATTGGTAATCAAGTTAGCTTTCGGTACAATAGCAGTGATGATAATGTAAAGAAGAAACGATTGAACTTCACAAGAAGAGGGGACAACAAAGCATACCTAGTAAAATGAGGAACTAAAAATGGCATTTCTCCTCTCTTAGTTGAGGTGCTCGCAAGGTAAAACTCTGCAATGATAGACGTTAGATCTTTCATTTCAATCCCACTTCCAGTGAATAATACCCTACCATCTGGGTGCATAATTATTCTTGAATCACTGGACAAATCCCTTACGAAATCCAAGACCGGCTTTGGAGCATAAAATCGGCTCTCCGGATAGATAAGGGAAGGGTGAAACTCAACCGCTTCACCATCATCAAGCGAAACTTCATCGGTCAAGAAAGGTACTGGCTGTGGATTCATGCAGATTGCCAATTCTTGAAGCCCCGTGAGATCAGATGCAAAAGGAAAATTTACACCTTCTCTTGCTGGTCCACTACACTCAGACATGAAGAACTGAGAGATCTTCTCATGTTTTGTGCACCGTTCCGCAAATCCATAATTCAAGAGTGATGAGTCTGGACGGCTTTCTGCTGACAAAGTAAAAACAGATATGAATATATGAGAATTACGGCACTACAGACCAACAAAAACCAAAACTAAAGAAAAAACAAAGAAGACGGCAATATTTAAGGGCAGTATCTACAAACATGCACATAGCTAAACTGCACATCTGCACAAAATTTGATCCACCAGATAATTCTAACAATGCAATATAAAGCACTACCGAACTGAAAACCGAATGAGGGAGGAATCCAAAAGTTGAAAGATAAGCTGGTCAGCCTTTTTCACTGAGAATTCACACTACAACAACTCCCCTAATTTCTCAAAATATGCAAGTTCTGTGTATTTCTTGAAATGCAGAAGCTTACTTGACATACTCTATACTGAGTTCTGATGAAGTGAAAATAAAAATTCACAATTTCTCTTTAAAAATACGAACAATAAAAATGATTACAAACCTTGTACATCAACAAGCACAGGTCTCCTCATTGCTGGGTCAAACTTGACATACTGATTAGAATCTGAAGACCATCCCATATGTCTGCGTGAATCTTCGAGCTGATGTGGCATGAGATTCAAGCCATCTGCTCTTAATATGTCCTGCCTTGATCCAGTACCTGGAACAACTGACCGTAAATCCTGCACCAGCCAAAAATTCCAATAAAATGATCACCAAAAATACCTAAAAATTAGACTAGAAAAGTCAGTCCAACAAATACAAACCTAATTCCAATTGGATCAAGAAAAGCGAATACAAGAAAATCCAACATTTGCCCCCACAAAACACAACAACAACATGATCAAGAGCACCCCAATTCAATTCACACAACGAACCCAGATCAAGAAATCTAACGAAAACCATAAGAAAATCCTTAATTTACCTTAGAAGTCCTGCCAACCACCTGTTCTTTACGAAAAACAGCAATTGGGTATGTTGAAGACGCCATTAAACAAAGCTCAACCATAACAAAATTCAAGAACAACCCACTTCAGAAAGCTAAGTTCTTGAATAATAAAAGTAATCCTTTATCCACAAGACTCCATGAAAATGAAATTTAATCCTTCCCCAAACCAGAATTAATATTTTTTAGTTTTATTTACGGAGGGTTTTTGAGTGGTAGCAAGACAAACAGAGAAAGAAATCAATAGATTCTGGAAGTACTAGCAGTTGGTTTAATCGACATGTAGAATTTGTGGTTGGCAGAGATTCTGATATCCCAATTTGGACAGTAACAGAGAATCTATTGGAACCACTAAAAACTAGGTTTTGTGTTTGTTCTTCTTTTGTTTTTACCTTTGATTGATTATTTTAGGAGCAGTCTTACGGTTTACAATGTAATTTCAATGTTAAAAGTTATTTGATCGCAGCCGTTGACGGGACGATAATCTTGACTTGAGACGTATTATATGAACGATTTTTGTTGGGACCCTTCAGTTTACGAAGGACCATCCTCAAATTTGGATAAGGTATTGTGTAGTAAAAATCAAAAAGTCCTTATTCATATATTTTAATTAATGATTTTTTTAATTAGTTAAATTAATTGAAGATCAGATTAGTTTAGAGAATAAGATAATAGATTTGAGTTAGTGTTGTTTTTAAATTAAAATTATTAAGAGAGAAAAGAAGAAGGAGAAGAACTCCAAGGAATTCGATTCTTGAATTTAAAAAGAGTAATTCTAGTGACAATTCCAAAGAATTTGATCCTTTAACTCGTAGAGTAAACAAAGTATTTGTTAATCTTTATAATGATCCAGTAATGAGTGATTTGTTAGATGGTGAATGTATTCTTCCAAACTCAATCTTAATCTCAAAATGATGATTTTAATTTACGAGCCATACCAGGATCAAAACGAAGAAAATGAAGATTATAATGTTCGGGATAATCAAATATACTTGTTAATGTGTTTTTGTTGCTTGAATTGGCTAAAATTTGGTGAAAATGAAAACTTTTATAGCTGAGAATCGGCTAACTCGATATAAGTTTGGCTGGAACTTAGCTTAATGGAGTTTTGGACTAAGTTCGGCCACTTAAGTCAATTATTCTTAGCGGAAGTTATATTTTGGGTGTACCAACAGAGTAATGTTCAGCTAGTTTGATTCCAACATATTCCTAGCCGAACTCTAAGTTATAAATTAGCGGGAAAAATAGATGTACTTGGTTCGGCTAGCAGGGTACATTTATGACTTTGAAGAATTTTATTTGTTGGCTTCCAGAAGAATGTTCGGCATGGTAAAGTAAAAAAGTTCTTAGCCGAACTTTT
Source organism: Papaver californicum (assembly GCA_023531435.1). NCBI lineage: Eukaryota > Viridiplantae > Streptophyta > Magnoliopsida > Ranunculales > Papaveraceae > Papaver > Papaver californicum. The sequence goes on from JAJJMC010016780.1 coordinate 3,008,402, forward strand.
CATGTTCGGTTGGGTAAAAATATATCGACCTAGTCGAACCTGGTAGTATTTTTCGTCGCAATTAACATCATGGTATATTTCATGGATCCAGTCGGAACTTGTATTGATGGATGATTAACCTTATCCTGCAGATATTACGTACGAAGATACATCCCATCATTTTACGAATGACTTGGTAGGTTACAATTTAATTTTACTTAAATATCTCAAAAAAAATTATCAAGTTTTGTAACTTTATATTTTGCTCCATGTAGACATGGGAAAATCCTGATGAAGCAAAAAATTGGGCTAGAGAATATGCAAAAAGAGATATGTATGTATTAGTTTTAAATGCTAGCAAAACCCGCTTTGAAATAGTTTGTGAGAGAAGTTGTAAGCTCGAAAGTCACAAGAAGAAGGATTATGTGTATAGCGAAAAACCCGAGAAGGAACCAAGTTACATTTAGGCGCTACAACAAGTGAATACAATCTTCCAAGGTAATGATATTATAGTGACCAACAATGAAGTCAAATTTATGAATGCAATAGAGAAAGTTTTCTCATTAACACAAAATCTTCTTTGTACGTTCCTGTTTGTGGTTAAAAACTAATTAAAGGGTAAAAAGCGGAAAATGATGGAGTAGGCTGATGCTATTGAGAGAAAATCGTCTAAATCCAACAAATGTACTGTATAAGTACTTTCAGATTCGACAGATCAATCTGTACAAAATTCGCCTAAACCAAGAAATGGTCGTTCCAATTTTGTTTCTGTCACAAAAGAAGGAGAAAGATCGATCAGTAAGGAGGGAAGCAGAGAAGGTATTGAGATCAATGGAATTGAATGCCAATGATCGGATGTGTTGAACTTCTATGAATATGAAAATAAAATTATCTTGCGTAAGTCTGAGTTTTCTAGAATGTTTCTAAGATGATTGTTTTATTATTGTCATTAGGTTAGAGAACCTATTTATAGCAATGGAAGTTAACTCATTGATCTCGTAAGTGGTGAAAGTTGCCAAAGAAGTGGAAGAGTAGAGAAGTGTAAATGAAGGTAAAACCAGTTCCGCTTTGTTAGGGAGACTCGGTGGTTGTAAGACCACTATTCTATTTACTTTTTCAACTTCCAACACGACTTATTTACTTTCTCATCGTAGGTGTATTGCCACACTGCACGTATTATAGGCCGCCAGACCAAAACCCTTGTGAATATTCCCCCATGTGACATAATTGATTTCTCGAGCATGGTTATGTCTATTTGTAGACGTGTATTTATTTTGTCAATTGACTTAGCTAAACTGATGTTAGTCTTAACACATTGATGAGTCTATCATACTTCTCAGTGGTTGATGCGTGTCGTAGGTGCACAGATTATTTCACTTATCCTCTACTTTACTAATGAATAATATATCAGTAAATAAGATTTATTCCCTCAAGGAGCGACATGTTTCGGTTGTTTAAGGTGTCACTAATGGGGGTTTGCTTTAGGTTTTAAGCAAAGTAAATAATAAAATAATTAAAAGATTAGGTTGTAAGCAATTGAGAGAAATATGATTGAGGAATCCTCATTTGTTACTAAATAATCATTGAATTAATATATCATCTACTCATTGTTAATCATAGATTATCATCAACTGTAAAATAACATCTAGATCAGTGTTATCCCCCAAATTCCTTATATCACTGGATACAAAAGTTCGCTACCAGATTCTATTCATCATAACCACCTAGTAGTAGATCACTCAGGGTATAATTTGGTCGAATACTTTACATTTTGTGAATTTATAGGTTAATCCTAGCAGTTAGACTCTTAGATCAAGGTCCACTTACTAGTGTTGTTCATACACACAATTTCTTCACAGAATCCCTCTACAAGGTCTCATGTTCTCTACATGTGTACGAGTCAATGTAATATTACTTATCTCACAACTCAATACTAGCATTAGATTAAATCAACAAATCAATTCAGTTTTCCACCTGACAATCTATCAATCAATCATAAACATTCTTTATAGTGTAAACAAACGATAATCATATAAAGAACTCAAAATCAAATCATATATTAAATCAAATCATGTTTAGAACTTAGAATTCATCCTCAATCAGTTAAGAAATTAACTAGACATGTTGGAGTTTATGACACAATTGAATAAAAGAAAAAAATTAAAATAATAACACAAACCGAATTATCGCAAACGCCAGGATGAATGCTCTTCCTCCTACGCTACTCGATTGCGCCTCCAACCCTCTTGTTTTTCTCAGTCTTTTTTTTTTATGTTTTCTGTGTGAAGTTCTCTCAAAGTGGTTTTTACGTCCCTATTTATAGAGGTTTAGGCACCGCCTCCTCTTAGAATTTTAAACCAAATAGTATTCTCAATACCACCGACCAAAGCAACTTAACTTAATAGACACGGATTTTTGCTGGCGTTATCTTGAAATTCTCTCCCAGATATCTCGCCCACGCCTAACATATCTTTTCTCGATTCTAGTCTTTGTAACTCATTCAAACTCTTCTTCATCCTTCCTTGACTTAACTCTCTCCAGAAATTAACTCCACTCAACTCCAACAGATTCAACTACCATCATCTCTCACTTCCATGCTTGAGAATGACAACCACCACCAAGTTCAAGCTCCATAATCTTCATTATCGATTTCAACTGATGAGAAACTTGCTCAGACCTTTGGTACCTCCTCAATATTCATTAACAACACAATGTCACCATCAAAACATCAGCTCTTTCTTCATTAACCATCATGGCAAACCCACCTAAACCATTGCATTCACCATCAAATCATCAAGAGTTGTCCATCTAACTCTTCTCTAGATCACTGCAATGATCATCACAGACTTAACACAATCACCATGAATCTTCTTTTCTTCGACTGCTATCACTACTCCAACCATCACCTCTCATCAATCACCGAATCCATTAACAGCATTAGTCATTGAAACTGCCTACCACTGCCATTAGTATCCATCATCACAGGTTCACTCATCATCACAACTCGAGCAATCATCTCTCTAAACTCGATCACTATGTCAACTAGTCACATAATCTCGAGCTCCTCCTCTTTCTTCCTCACATCCATGATCAATCACCATCATCTCCATCGATCCACATCTCATTTTAAAACTATCTTCCGAGAACAACCCATATCATATAATGATCCCGAGAACCCAATGACCTATTCAAAATCGAGAATCTCTTCAGACAATCATTAATCAGATCAGCATGATTAATCAGGGAAAGCTTCACCATCTCCATTCTCGATTGCAACTCCATGTATTCTAATTGTCTCAGCCGTGGTAGCAACCACATACCAATAACCATCAGTGCCTTACCTTCCATCTATCACTGTCATGAAGTCTCTGTTCTTACAGAGATTTCTCGAGGAAGAAGATGATAGGTCCCTTATCAGAATGGATGGTGCCATTAGTGACTTTCTGATAGAAAATTTTTTGTGTCTAAATTATTCTCAATTATCTATATTGTTAGTGCTTAATTTTGTACTGGTATTTTATGTGTTTGTAGGTATTTTTGGAAAATAAATTTTTGTGGAAAATTGGCTTAAAAAGTTGATAAAGGCACCCAGAACTGTTATTTATTGTTGTTACATTTTCTTTTGTAATTGACAGCGCCCAGAACCAATCGTTTATTCATTGTGTCAGTTTATCTTTTTAGCTGCACAGATAACACTCATTGCAATAGTTATATTCGTATATGTTTTCTCTGTTAATTTCATTTTTTTCTTCTTTTTGTAACTCTTTGAGCCATGATTTATTATTCTGAGAGAGTGTACAACATGAGGAGCTAAACCCTATTGCTGAGGAAACGGAGAAAACCATTATTCTAATAATAAAATGGTATATTTTTTATTTAATTAATTTTGTAATTATTTTTATGATTTTTGCATTGAATAAAATTGAAAAAAAATATTTTTTATTAAATAGTTGTGATTTCTTTTGATGGTTCATGTTTATTCTAGGGATCTTGATGTTCCATGCTTTGGATTTACAATTATTATTCTGAAAATCTACTGATTGACAATATTTTAGAATCAAATTGAATGTCTGAGTTGTTGTATGATTATTGTTCTTAATTGAATCACCTAAAAATTGGTTGATGGTGGAATCCTTAGTCTCAGTTTTCTCTATATTCCTGAATCAAATTTTAATTGAATTTTTTCTATTTTTGTATTTAAATTAGGTCTAATTTTTTTTCACAAGTCCTATCGAATGAACTATTTTTACCGCTTTTTCTAAAACGATCACTTTCGAAGTTGGCAACCCTTAATATAAGAGTTGGTGCCTTTAACAGTATTTAAAAACTTGGATAGCGTTAGTAAAATACCCGACTGTGTTTAGAAGTTCTCTTGAAACATGTTTGTCCCTTAACGTACGACGGGTAGAAGTTTCCTTAGAAATGACCAATTTGCCATTAGTTCTTGTTTTGCTTATAACGTTCTCATACGAAGTCAGAATGACTTCATTCTTTCGCCGTTGGCTTCGTTTCTTCATTCTCTATGAGAGGATGAAAAGAAATCCTGGATTTGGACAAGTTTCAGTTGTAAAAAGTCTTTAAACCCCTAGGTGTGCCTAGTGGACGAGTTAGAGTCTCGTGAGGGTTTACAAGAGGTATACCCACAAAACCTACTTCAACTTCAAAGTCACAAGAATCCAAATAGCTATGAGGACATAAAGTTTCTGTACACTAATAATAAGAAGTTAGAAATGCCAAAGAACATTATTCTCATACTTAACTCTTGAGTTAGGAGAAAACAACCATATGAAAGAATCCAACCTCGAGAGCGATCAAATAAGCATTCCGCCTCGACTTCTGCATCACCAATTGGGTTTTATGAAATTGACACTCAAAAGACGCACTTTATAGTTCTCATGTGTGTAGGAAGGAATAAAGATAGAAATCCTGCATATGTTGAATGACGGGAAGAAAAAGTAACCTTCCGAATTATATGAAGATGTTATCCATAGACGTGGGACGAAAAAGAACCTTTTTTTTCTTTTTCTAATGATCTCTAAGAAAGGAAATCAACCACTATGTGAGTGTGGGAATACCTTCTCACCCGGTCTACAATCAGCACCACTCTCACATCATTCAATATAAACGTCTTCGGTCTCAAATGTTGATGATGAACTCTTGAACTTCGTAGAACCTTGACAATTTGTAACTTTTTTCCTCAATTTCTTGTTGCTTGAAACTTCTTTATATATTTCTTCTTTTCCATGTCCTTAACTAATGAATAACAAAATTAACTACAAAATTTAAATGTAATATCATTTATTATTATTTTTTTCATGTATTTTTTTTCTTTTTAAACTAAAAGATAACAACTACAAAAATAACGAAACTGAAATTAACATGACTATGGGGAAAGGACTTAAGCAGCTGATTTTTCACAACTTGTATTGCCTTGGTATCATAAACTTTAATACTCTTATCTTTTATTGATATTCTTCGCTCTTTTACTTAGTCTTCAAGTTAGATATGTAATTATACTCCTTGTATTGTTGCTTTACATGCATCTGAATTTATCTCTTTCTTGTACCTTTGCTTGTAAACCTTGATCAACGTCTTCAACTTTCTTCATGATTTTGATGTCGTTCTGCTTGTTGAGGATAATGTGCTTATATTGCTCCTTCATCGAGAGAATAGTATCAACTGCAAATAAGACTACAAGATAGAGTTAGCAATTCTGATGACACCCTCATGATTGATAGAATTAGCACTCAAGATAGTAAAAAGTAGAGCTGAAGGGGTGCGAGGTTGGGTAGCTCATCATTCTACCCGGAATTAGCGTAAGATGACAGACACTCTAAAGGATAATTTTTGAGTCATCTACAAAGAATTGAAGTTCTGGTGCCTCACCTGATGTAAAATGGGTAGTCTCCACTAATGATTGACCAGCTCCCTAATACTATATTCTCTATCAGCAGTTTAACTCCCTTTTTGTCAGCTCTAGCCTCTCAACAACTAAGCAGCCAGAATGTAGTTCTCTACTACTTCTAAGTTCAGTTATTTCGGTAAGAACTCCATATGTAAACATAGCTAGAAGTATACAATTTGACTCTAAAATATCTAAAATTTGGAGGTTTTCATGCAAATATGTACAAAAAGTTTACAAATTTACCTACAAAAGTGAAAACTCTAGGTAAACACTAAAATATCGATATGCTAAATACTCCCCCAGACTTAAATTTTACATTATCCTCATTGTAATTGACTTCTCCAATGTAAATCAATATGGGAAATCCTAATATGAAATGCAAAACTAATACAAATTAAAAGATAAAGATAGAAATACAAAACCAATGGGTTGCCTCCCATGCAACACTTGGTTTAAAGTCGTCAGCCTGACTTTCTACTCGCTCGTATTACTCCTCCATAGGGAGCGAATCTCGAAACTCAAGCACATCTACATCCACATAAGCGATATTTTCATAGTACAACTTCAATCTATGTCCGTTGACCTTATAACTTGTCCCATCTCTGAGACTAGTGATATCAACTGTACCATGAGGATACACATTAGTAACAATATACGGTCCAATCAAATGGGACCTTAACTTTCCAGGAAACAGTTTAAGACGAGATTAAAATAAAAGAACTTTCTGTCCCACAACAAAATTCTTTCGATAAATCATCTTGTCATGGAAAAGCTTAGTTTTCTCTTTGTGTATACGGGAACTCTCGTAAGCATCATTATGGATCTCCTCTAGGTCATTAAGTTGTATCTGTCTTTGCTTCCCCGCTTTATCATACTCTATCTTGCACATCTTTATCGCCCATAAAGCCTTATGCTCAAATTCAACCGGGAGATGACAAGCTTTGCCATAAACCAACCTATATAGAGATATGCCAATCGGTGTCTTGTATGCCGTTCTATACGCCCATAATACATCATTGAGACTCAAGCTCCAATCTTTCCGTGTAATATTAACAATTTTCTCTATAATAGACTTAATCTCACGATTTGAAATTTCAGCTTGCCCACTAGTTTGTGGGTGGTAAGGCGTACCAATCTTGTGTGTGACATTGTACTTCTTAAGAAGAGCATGGAAATATTTCTGAAAGTGTGAGCCTCCATCACTGATAACCACACATGGTGTGCCATGTCTAGTAAAATATTTTCCTTCACAAACTCACAAACAACTAGAGAATCATTAGTAGGGGTGGCTTTAGCTTCCACCCATTTTGAAACATAATCCACATCAAGAAATATGTAAAATTTTCCATGCGAATTAATAAAAGGGCCCATAAAATCAATTCCCCACATATCGAATATTTCTACAACAATAATCGGTGTGAGTGGCATTTGATTTCGAGCACCTAGATTGCCCGTTCGTTGACATCTATCACAAGATTTGCAAAAAACATAAACATCCTCAAATAGTGGGCCAATAAAAGTCTCTCTCAAGAACTTTGAGAGCAGTACATTTAGAACCGAAGTGGCCACCACAAGCATAACAAATGACAAAAATTAAGAATGGATTGAAATGCATAGTCAAGTACGCAACTACGTATAATCTGATCAGCACAATATTTCCACACGTAGGGCTCATCCCACACATACTACTTGGCTATCTTCTTAAGCTTCAACTTTTGAGAACTAGACATGGTACTAGGTACCTGCCTCGTAACCAAGTAATTCACTATATCAGCGTACCAGTGGGTGAAATATTCTATTGAGAAAAGTTATTCTCTGGGAAACGATCTTGTAAGGGAAGTTCTTCCTCGGACACAACATGTCTGCTAAGATGATCTACCACTGTATTCTCAACATCTTTCTTATCTCTAATTTCTATGTCAAATTCTTACAATAACAGAATCCACCGTATAAAGTCTTGGCTTAGCTTCCTTCTTCTTCAACATGTACCAAAGTGTTGCATGATCAGGATATATAATCACCTTTGTACCTACTAAATAAGATCTGAATTTCTCTAATGCAAACACTATAGCCAATAACTCTTTCTCAGTTGTAGAATAGTTGATTTTTGCATCGTTTAGTTTCCTAGATGCATAATAAATTACGTGTGACCGTTTTTCCACTTTCTGACCCAAAACAACTCCGACTGCATAATCATTTGCATTACACATCAACTCAAATGGCAAACTTCAGTTAGGTGACTTAATAATTGGTGCAGTAATCAAAAATTCTTTTAGTTTGTCAAAGGTATCCTTACATTCCTGGTCGAAGTTAAAGGTTACCTCCTTTTGCAACAATTTGCATATTGGCATTGAGATTTTGGAGAAATCTTTGATAAACCGCCTGTAAAAACCTGCATGACCAAGAAACGAGCAAATCTCCCTCACCGAAGTGAGGTATTGCAAGTTTCTTATCAAGTCTATCTTTGCTTTGTCAAATTAGAGCCCCCGAGAGGATACACTATGACCGAGCACTATACCATGGTTCACCATAAAGTGACCTTTCTCCCAGTTTAGAACAAGATTAATATTTGTGCATCTTTTTAGCACAAGTTCAAGATTTTCTAAAAAACTATCAAATGAATCAGCATAAACACTAAAATCATCCATAAATACCTCAATGATGCGTTCCACGTAGAAAAAAAATATACCAACCATACATCTCTGAAAAGTAGCAGGTGCACTACAAAGACTAAACGACATCCGCCTATATGCGAATGTACCAAAAGAACAAGTAAAATTAGTCTTCTCTTGATCTCCCGGTGCAATAACAATATGATTATAACCCTAATAACCGTCCAAAAAGCAATAATGTGAACGTCCCGACAACCTCTCTAACATCTGATCAATGAAAGGAAAAGGAAAGTGATCCTTTCGGGTAGCAGAATTAAGCTTTCCGTAGTCTGTGCATACTCTCCATCCTATTTGAAATCTTGTAAGAACAAGTTCTTCATCTTGATTTCTGACAACGGTGACACCTGACTTCTTAGGTACCACCTATACTAGACTAGCCCATTTACTGTCAGAAATTGGGTAAATCACCCCCACACTTAGCAATTTGAGGATCTCTTTCTTCACAACCTCCATCATTGGGGGGGTAAGCCTATGCTGAACATCACGTACTGGCTTGGTATTATCTTCCATTAATATTCTATGCATGTACATGGATGGACTAATGTCTTTGATATCAGCGATCGTCCAACCGTTTTATGCTCTTTCAGAACTCTAATCAAACGTTTTTCCTGTACCTTTTCAATAATGACCGGAAGATCTTCCTTATCACCCAAGTAAGCATACTTTAAGTGCTCGGGTAGAGGCTTCAGTTCTAATTCAGGTTCCTTCACAACAGAAGGTAAAGGAACTTCATTAGTTACAGGAAAATAGATGTATGAAATGCTACCCGTTTGAGCTTCTTGTAATGCCGTTAAAGCACCACACATCTCCACCAATTCTTTCGAAATATCTACATCCAAGTTAGTCATCCCATGGACATCAATATCAATATTGTATCGTCACACAATCCCAAGTTCGTCTTCACGACTCAAATCATGCATTTGCTAATCAATAACATCAATAGAGAATACAGAATGGACATCACTTGGATAACACATATCTTCAAAGATATTGAAGCGTATAATTTCTTTATCAAAATCCATAGTAAGTGTCCCACTATCGACATAAATCTTCTTCTTTGCAGTCTTCATAAATGGTCTACCAAGAAGTAATGAAGTAGATGAAAAATTATCTCCATTCTGCATATCCACAACATAAAATTCAACCGGAAAGATTAACTCATTTACTTGAACTAACACGTCCTCCAAGAGTCACTTAGGATATATGTTGGACTTGTTTTCTAATTGAATGATAATCTCTGCCTCTTTTAATGACCCAAGATTCAAAGAATCATAAATATCGGTTGCCATAACACTTATGGATTCTCCCAAGTCGAGTAAAACACACTCAAACCTCTTGGTACCAATAGTAACTGGCACTGTGAAACCCTATGATTACTGCACTTTGAAGGCATCTTTTTCAACAACATAGCTTAAGTACTTTCATCCACCTACGTAATCTGGTTTACAATCAACTTATCCTTTTTTGTGCATAATTCCTTCATAAATTTAACATACCTAGGTACCTTTCTGATGGCCTCAATAAATGGGATGTTAATTTGGACTTTGTTGAAAATATCCATAATTTTCTTATTTTGAGCTTGCTTATTGACTTTGCAAAACGACTAGGAAAAGGTGGTGGAGTAGTGAAAGTAGGAACCGTGTCCTTAGGTTGTCCGGTTGAGGTTGGATTTTCCTTTGGAACTCTTCATTTTCGATGTCGCCACTAACCTCTTCTCGCTGATTTGAATCTTCTACTTTCCTTCCGCTCCTTAAAGTTACTGCATAAACATACTCTCTTGGGTTTACAAAAGGTTGTGATGGAAGTTTCCCTGAAGTTTTTGATTTCATCTGATTCAATTATGTAGCTAGTTGTCCCATCTGAATCCGCAAATCCTTAATAGATGTTTCATGTTCCTGGTGGTTTTGCAACATTATTTATTTGAGACTTCGTGTTACAGAAGGTGACACCATGCATGATTTGCATTAGGATGTTGAACTTATCATCAATAGAAGACCCCTTCTCTTTAGGTTGTTGTGGGTACTGGAAAGGTTGCTGAAAATTATTTTGTCTCCCATAAGTTGGCATAGGAGCTACGGCTTGCTTGTTTGTATAAATAAAATTTGGATGACTCCAACCAAGATTGTAAGTATTTGAGTAGGGATCATACCTTGGCCTTTGATTATGAAAAACAACATTTACCTCGGCATCCTCTTTATATGAAGGAACAACTGCAGAAGCTATACGTTGTACCATCTTTTCCACATTACCCATCCGTTGCTCTATATGTGAGAAATCTCCCATCTCGTTGACTCTTCTGATACTTAAGTAGTTTCTTGTGTAAAATTGCTGAGCATTCGATGCCATACTCTCAATAAAAGTAGTTTCCTGCGAGATCATCTTTTCAGTAAGTGAACCACCCACGGATGCATCAATCAAATTCCTCTGTTCCGGAAGTAATCCTTCATAGAAGTATTGAATGATAAGAGTTGAGGATATGTTGTGGTGTGGGCATATTGCCAATAATCTCTTGTACCGTTCCCATTATTCATAAAGAGACTCCCTAGTAATCTATAGAATGATACTAATCTCTTTACGAACATATGCCGCATTGGAAGCAGGAAAGTACTTCTCCAGAAATAACTTTTTTCATCTCAGTCCATATTATAACAATTCCTAGAGGAAGGTAATACAACCATTCTTCTGCTAAATCTGTAAATAAAAACGGAAAGGCTTGCAGCACAACCCTGTCACCATCTTCGGTACCTTGCCTAAGACTTGTAATGGTATTCTGGAACTGCTGAAGATGTCGATTTGGATTCTCTCCTGCATGTCCCTTGAACTTAGGTAGGTGATAAATTAGATTCGACTTCAACTCCACTGGGTTGGTCATAGTAATGCACAATGGTTACGAATCTAAGCATGGAGATGCCAACTCTCGCAACTTCTTCTCAGAAGGTTGAGGACCACCCATCTCTTCTAGTGGTGGATCTTGTAGAATTTTTTTTTGAGGTTCTTGTAGTAATGTCCCCTTGTGATTTTGAACTTTGCACCTTGGGTAATCCCAACGTTTGGGTGCCAGAGATCAAGTACCTGAACCCAAAAGTAATCTAGAAAACAAAGTTAAAAACTAAAAATAACCCTAAAAACAAAAATAAACAAAATTAAATAACAACTAAAACAACCTGCTCCCCGGCACCGACGCCAAAATTTGATGCGTGTCATAGGTGCACAAATTATTTCACTTATCCTATACTTTACTAATGAATAATATAGCAGTAAATAAGATTTGTTCCCTCGAGGAGCGAGGTATTTCTGTTGTTTAAGGTGTCACAAAGGGAGGTTTGTTTTAGGTTTTAACCAAAGTAAATAAGAAAAATAATTAAAAGATTAGCTTGTAAGCAATGAAGAGAGGTATGATCGTGGAATCCTTCTTCGTTACTAAACAATCATTGAATTAATATATCCATCTACTCATTGTTAATCATATATTATCACCAATCGTATAATAACAACTAGATCAGTGTTATCCCCCAAATTCCTTATATCACTGGATACAGAAGTTCTCGACTACCAGATTCTATTCGTCCTAACCACCTAGTAGTAGATCACTTAGGGTGTAATTTAGTTGAATGCTTTATACTTTATGAAGTTATTAGTTAATCCTAGCAGTTAGACTCTTAGATCAAGGTCCACTTACTAGTGTTGTTCATACACACGATTGCTCCACAGAATCCATCTGCAAGTTCTCGTGTTCTCTACTTGTGTACAAGTCAATGGACTGTTATTTATCTCGCAACTCAATAATAGCATTATATTAAATCAACAAAATCAATCAGTTGGTCACCTAAACAATCAATCAATTAATCATAAACATTCTTTATAGTATAAACAAACGATAATCATATGAAGAACTCAAAATAAAATCATATATTAAATCAAATTATGTTTAGAACTTAGAATTCATCCTCAATCAATTAAGAAATTGTCTAGACATGTTAGAGTTTACGACAGAATTAAATAAAAGAAAAGAATTAAAATAATAACATAAACCGAATTGTCGCAAATGCCAGGACGAATGCTCTTCCTCCTTCGCTACTCGATTGCGCCTCCAACCCTCTTGTTTTTGTCTGTCTTTTTTTTTTATGTTTTATGTGTGAAGTTCTCTCAAAGTGGTTTTTACGGCTCTATTTATAGAGGTTTAGGCACCGCCTCCTCTTTGAATTTTAAACCAAATAGGATTCTCAATACCACCGACCAAACCAACTTAACTTAATAGACACAGATTTTTGCTGGCGTTATCTTAAAATTCTTTCCCAAATATCTTTCCACGCCAAACATATCTTTTCTCCATTCTAAACCAAGGTCTTTGTAACTCATTCAAACTCTTCTTCGTCCTTCCCTGACTTATCTCTCGCCAGAAATTAACTCCACTTAACTCCAACAGATTCAACTACCATCATCTCTCACTGCCATGCTTGAGAATGACTACCACCACCAGGTTCGAGCTCCATAATCTTCATTATCGATTTCAACTGACAAGAAACTTGCTCAGACCTTCGCAGCCTCCTCAATATTGATTAACAACACACCGTCACCATGAAAACATAAGCTCTTTCTTTAACCATCATGGCAAACCCACCTGAACCATTGCATTCACCATCGAATTATCATGAGTTGTCCATCTAACTCTTCTCTAGATCACTGCAATGATCATCACAGACTTAACACAGCCACTATGAATCTTCTTCTCTTCGACTGCTATCACTAATCCAACTATCACCTCTCATCAATCATCGAATCCATTAACACCATTAATCATTGAAACTGCCTACAACTGCCATTACTATCCATCATCACATCTCGAGCAATCAGCTCTCTAAACTCGATCACTACGTCAACTACTCACATAATCTCGAGTTCCTCATCTGTCTTCCTCACATCCATGATGATCAATCACCATCATCTCCATCGAGCCACCATCTCGGTTTAAAACTATCTTCTGAGAACAAACCATATCCTATAATGATCCTGAGAACCCAATGACCTATTCAAAACCGAGAATCTCTTCAGACAATCATTGTTAGAAATAATTTAGTCAAGTCAGGTTTTTTGTTTTACTATTTCTGACTTGATTATGTTTGACTACTAAAGTTGTTATTACAGTATATAAACTTTGTAATAACTCTCTTTGGTTTTAATGCAATACACTTTATTTGGTGGTGCTCCAGATTATTTTCTTCTTAAAACTTTTGGAATTGTTTGTTATATTTGTCTAGCACATTCAAGAGTTGATAAATTATCACCTAAGTCAATTAGGTGTGTTTTCATTGGACATAGTACTTTGCATAAGGGGTACATGTGTTATAATCCTATATCTAAGAAGTTGCATGTATCAAGACATGTGGTATTTAATGAGTCACAATTTTATTTTCATTCTTTAAGTTCAAGTTTTGCAGATACAAATGGTTTTAGTTATGAAATGGTTTCTGAGTCTTCTAATACTTATGATATTTTGCCTACTAGTACTATTATGATTAGGTCATATAATGTAATTACAAAATCAAAGCAATTTCCTGATCATGTTTTTTATTCATCTGTCAAGCATCCAGTTTTACATTCTTATAGTGCTATGTTAACTGCTCTTTCTGAGCCAAGAGCATTTCAGGCATCTATTAAAAATCCTAAGTGGAAAGTTTTAATATAGGACGAGTATGATGCCTTAGTTAGGAATGAGACTTGGATTAAAGTCCCACATGAATGTATTAGGTTCAAAATGGGTATATAAGATAAAACAGAAATCAGATGGTACAATAGACAGATATAAGTCAAAATTGGTAGCAAAAGGCTATGACCAACAAGATGAGGTAGATTTTAATGAGACCTTCAGCCCAGTGGTGAAATGTGCTACAGTTAGAATTGTTCCTTGTTTGGATATAACTAAGAACTGGCAGATAAGGCAATTAGATGTTAGCAATGCTTTTCTGCATGGTTATCTAGATGAGAATGTTTACATGGCACAACCACAAGGTTTTGCCGATCCTGACAATCCTACACATGTTTTTTATCTCAATAAAAGCTTGTATGGTTTGAAACAAGATCCTAGGGCTTGGTTTCATAGATTTAACACTTTTCTAATTTCTTTTGGATTCAAGAAGTCTATCTGTGACAACTCCATGATTGTTTATACAAGTCGGTTTGATATGTTGGTGCTGCTGTTATATGTTGATGATATAGTTTTAACTGGTAGTTCAACATCGTTAATGGATACTCTTATTACTTCTTTGAAGACTGGATTTATAATGAAAGAGTTGGGAGCCTTGGGATTTTTCCTAGGAATTGAAGCTGTTAGGAAGATAGATTCAATAATTTTAACACAAAAGAAATACATATTGCAGTTGTTAGAAAAAGCTAATATGCTAGAGAGTAAACCATGTGTTACACCTGTTGTTAAAGCTACAAGGGCTTCTATACATGATGGTCAGCTGTTATCAAATCCTAGTGAGTACAAAATAATAGTAGGAGGTCTACAATACTTAACTGTCATAAGACCAAATATTTGTTTTGGTGTTAGTTATGTTTCATAGTTCATGCATTGTCCTACAAATGTACATTTGCAGCTTGTTAAAAGGATTTTAAGATATTTGAAAGGAACAATTAGATTGGGAGTTACTTTAAGAAGTGTTGATCTCTGTAAAGTACAAGCTTTTACAAATTCAGATTGGACAGGTTGTCCAGATACTAATAGATCAACTTCAGGTTATACAGTATTTTTTGGATCAAGTTTGGTATCTTGGTCATCTAAAAAGAAACAAACTGTTTCTAAGTCCTCAGCTGAAGAGGAGTATAAATGCTTATCTATTGCTGCAGCTGAATTACAATGGATTTCTTATCTGTTAACATGTTTGTCCCTTAACGTAAACTGTTTCAGGCATGTTGACTCATTCGTGGGTGAATAAAATGTATGCTGACAGTGAGACAAGCAACGATACTTAATATACCATATATGTAAATAGTATGATTGGTATTGACATTGGTAGTTGTGGCATATCATAGTGTCATCTTAGGCATCAATGATACTCAGATGATCTTGTTGAATTGGTAAGAACAAATCTAATGAGATTGCTAGATCAGTCAAAGATATCAAGCAACAATATGTCAAGCATTGACAGGAATTCGTATGAGCATCAATTAAAATAAAATGCTAATGTCAGCAATAATTGTAGAATATTTAGTTTCATCTTACTATGTCAAAAATGGTTTGAATAGCGAAGTGAAGAAACTAAAATATAAACTTTGGTAGCAGGACCAAATAAAGTCTTGGCGGCAAGGCCATTAAAATATTGGTAGCAAGACTAATTTAAAATTAGGTAGCGGGACCTAATCAAAATGGTGTCAGGACCAATTAAGATATTAGGTAGTAAAACCTAATTATGGCAGAAGAACCAATCAAAGAGTGGAAGAGGGACCCACCAATTTAGTGGAGAATGACCAACCCAAATTTTTTGGAGAGGGACCGACCAATTTTGGGTGATGAGGACCGACCAAAATTTGTGGTAGGGGTCGGCCATGGTGCTAGCGGGACCATCCCAGGTTATTTTGTATCTCTTCGTCTCTCTGGCAATATTTTGATTTTTTTTTTGTAATAAAACCTAGGAGAAAGATTTTTAATGTAAAGACTAAATAGGATTTTGATGTGAAGACCAAGATTTAGAAAATATTAAAATAATAATATTTTAATATATTAAATGAGATAAAAACCGGCCAGGATGGTAGTGAGACCATCCTAGGTTGTTATATGTATCATATAGTCTTTATAGTATTGTTTAGATAAAACAGAATCTCAAAGAATCTTGATGGAAGGAGAAAATGCTAAATTGTGGAGATTAATAATAATAATAATAATAATAATAATAATAATAATAATAAATATATTAAAACTAAAATAAAATAATATAAAAAATATAGAGGAGTGGGGACCGACAATGCACCGATCCCACTTTTTTCTTTTCTTTTTTAATTATTTATTTTGATTTTCTTCCTCTTTCCACCATATGCTCCTGAGGCCATAATTTGACATGCTCTTAAGACCATTCTTTTTATGTACATCCATGTCATTTTCTCGAGGATTTTCAGTGTTATCCCATATGTCTGAAAAGGCAAACATTCACAATTAATTTATAGAATTCAGCTGAGAAAAGCTATAATTTAATTTAGTGATGGACATAGGATAATTTCTAAGAATTCAACTTTTAGAATATAGCAGTAGAATTTATTTACGTTTCGTTCTACACTAGTAGGCAATCTATCTAGGAGCATTAGTATCCATTCAGGAACAAGAACGTCTTCTGGATATTTAATATGTATAGTCAGAGAACATCTGGAGAGGAATTGCAATCAGCACCAGTGACATTCTGAGGACAATATTGCTCTATATTAGTGATCAATCCATCTAGGAGTTGTCCAATCATTGTAGATTCAATATAGAAGGGAGCACTGATTCATACAATACTAATATTATCTATTTATATAAAATATTGAAAGCTCGGCCGGGCGAGGCTCTTATACATATATTTCAGAAAGGCTACAGGGTCAGCTTGAAATGCCTGTAGCAAAAGCTATATATTTTAATTCTCTTGAAGAATATAAAATATGAATTATATATTTCCGATGCCAGGACAGTGACATATAAAAGTCAATTATTTATATGCTTCTACTGCCAGGTATAGGTGATTTTACTATTTTAGCCTTTGTCAAAAATCCACCATCTTCAGTTCCACATATGGTGTAATATGATGAATAAGTTCAAGCCTCTAATTCTACCACCAAAGAAAAGATCATATGATGCGATTAAGAAGCTACCATAAAATAAACAAGCCAAAGAGAATGAGGAATATGATAAGCAATACGAAGTAAATGAAGCTAAATGGGTTTGTTTCTCCGGTAAATGTGTCTCATTGACTTGGTCTTTCACCGAAAATGATTACAATCTAAATCTTGCGACATTTATCGAACATTGGACTAGCCCCGAGTATCCTGATATTATACCGTATTAGATCGACCAATGGTTGGAATAACATAAAAAGAGATTTTTTATATGCATTTACCAACCACCATAAACACTTTGGAAATCAAGCAAAAAGTCTGGTAGAGTCGGACACCACCGGTTGTAGAAGAGTCTTTTTTGATATGTTGATCATTTTGTGACCATTTTTGATGCTGAAAATTACTTCATTTACGACATTGATAGAATTAAAAAGAAGTTCCAAAAAGTCCCAATCTTTAAGATTGAGAAATGGGCGGTTGAACGTTGCTAAAAGGAATCCATTATAATGTGTCACACATGCGTGTATTAAGAAGTTGATTGTAGAAGTGAAGTTGATTAAGGATTGGGACACCAAGCCGGACGAGGTGTGTGTTTATAACATGAAGAAGTTTATGGATTACCTTGTCGCCATATTATAGTTAACAATCAACATGGTTTGATTCCTATAAGACACATTGATCCATTTTGGCAACAATTAAGTTTCACCCCTCTTCCCATGGAAAAGTCCGGAGAAGAGTTTGAGGATACCGAACTTGGAAGAACCGTACTGGAGATGTACCGTAATATGAAAAAAATGCAATAATTTTTTTTGGGGATGACATGAGTACAATCATTTATCCACACACTTCGGAGAATGTTAACGAACCAGAAAAGGGAAAGCCCAAAGCTAGGCTAAGCAACAAATAAACAAAGAAACAAATAAGAAAGAAGGCAAAGGTGTTGGCTAAGAAACATGATAACATCAACGCTAATCATAGATATCCTTCACCCCACAAACACAATGCGACGATGTATGCAGAAGAATCAAAGAAACAGGTCAGAGTAGTGATGGAAAAGACGAACCAAGTGAACGAGATATAAAGAAAAAAAGGTCTGATATTTCCATCGCCACCAATAAAACCAACTTCTTGAGATGTGAATCTAAAGGCTCCCATGTTTCCTAACCAACAAAAGAGTCAAGCATATGATAAAGGCAATATTTATTTAGACATACCTCAAATCATTCATGAGTACCTCATATCCACCGACGACGTCCCTCCGGATGGTAATTTTGGTCATCATATTGCAGTTGGACTGCCAGTGCCATTTCTAAACCGTGCCAATGAATACAATGGGCGTGAAATCACTTATTTGAGGCAAATGTTGTTGACCAAACTACGGGAGAACCCAATATTTTACAAGACAATAATGATAGGGGGGGATTATGGAGTGGACAATGAGTTTGTTAAATTTCAACGTCTTCTAAATGGGGACAATCCTATTACAAGGGCTCATGGGATGCAAATCCCGGTTTGTGGGTACTTAATCACATCCGCATTCAATTATGTGTTTCATTATTTCTAAAAAGGTCATAGTGTTATATTCACCCAAAAATCAAGCATATGTGTCAACAGCCTTAAACATAGAAAAGCAGTGATTGCATGGTTAGAAGCAACCACTTTATCGGTTTCCGGTTAAAACTCGATTGTCTAATGCCTCAGTTGTGAAAAACTTCTTATCGGGAAGGATTTAACCCCGACGTAATAAAGAGTTGGTGTAATTTGTATGAGAAAAATATAAAAATTTCGAATGCTTTGAAAATATCAGAGTAAATAATATTCCAAACCAATTGTAATCGTGTAAATTAAACATGTAATTAAACTAAATGTGCTTTGAACGAATATTTTTGTTGAAATTATGTTTATTTTTTGTTAATGAGTGTAGATATTTGTCAAAGTTCGGCTAGGAAATACAACTTCGATCTTTTTGAACTTGTAATAACAATTTTTTTTTAAGGTCTAAAGTAATGTTCGGCTAAGAGAAGTAATGTACAAGGTAGCTGAACTTGTAGTAAAAAAACTTTATTAAGTTCCATAGTAAATTTTAACTAAGAGAAATAATGTATGAGGTATCCGAACTTAGTAAATAGTTCCATATAGCCCATTGGTTCGGCTATGAGATATAATGTCACAGGTAATCGAACTTGATAAAAAGTTCCAGGCTTGATGTTATCAAAAGTTTGTCTATGAGGATAAAATTTGCAGGTAGCCAAACCTGGTTTTTTCTACCATGCTTTATGTTGTCATCAAATCGGCTAGGAGGTGAAAATTTACAGGTACCTGAACTTGGAAACTTTTTACCAGCCTTATAATCTACCAGGTTCGGCTAGAAGATGTAATTTCGCAGGTATCCAAACCTTGAATTTTCTTACCAGGTTTCCAAAAGTTCGGCTAGGTGTAGGAAATTTATTGTTAGCCGAACATGGAAACTTTTTACTATGCCTTATGATCTCACATGTTCGGCTACTTTTCAATTAACTAGTCCTAGCTGAACCTATAACATAATCTGAAAAACCTTTGGATTGTTCTAGGTTCGGGTAGTTCTCAATTGACTAGTCCTATCTAAACTTACCACTGACCTACAGTTTTTGGACTTCAAAAGAACAAAAACCAAACAAGGATTTAAAATAACGCGCCAAGTTAAGTATGTTATTAATACTGGATTACAAAGCTAGAAACCAATATTTCTACTAAGACTCAATTAGAAAGATATAAACCAAATACATAGTTTGCTACTAAAATTTAATTACTAATTCTCATCATCCTCAATATCCAATACGGGTTATGAAAAACTCCTCAAGGATGTGAAAATGAGCTTCGTATTAAATATATATATGTTTTCCATCTTCGCCATCCTCTCAAAATCTCACTACAACTTGAAAGGCGGTTTCACCCCTAAGTCGATATCGGTTCAAAATCCGAACTAAAGCTATAATTATTTAACTAGGTTTCTTATATTTCCAAATCGACATAACAACGATGCACGATCATGATTATGAGGGTTACCAGTGTCACTGTAGAATTTTTCATGAATTTTACGTCAATAACTCTGACTGACTAAACCATTTATCCATGGTTTCTCACCCCTCTTTGGATAGCACACTACATAGTTTCTGCAAATAGATAAATCTTCATCCAGTATAAAATTAGGTTCATACATGGTCATTTTTAGGAGATATGATTTACAAATATGAATTAATAGATCGATATATATATATAACAGAGGTGTATAAGGTGTAAAACAACTATATTTTTGAAAGATATAGTCGTTGGGGTAGTTTTGAACATAATTTAATATAGTTCGACTATGACTAAAAAATCAGATGCTTGACCAATTTTTGAAATACAAATTTGTTTACAACAGAGCGATGTTCGGCTAGGAAAAGATAATTTTGACCTAGGCGAGCCTCCCAAATTTCAAAAACTGGCCACTATATATAAGGTTCGACTACCTCCAAATTTATTAAGGTAGTTAAACTTTACTCTGTGACTTCAAATTTTTTAAGTTTGTTTAGTTCAACTAGGTCAAAACTTCCTTCTTCTAGCCGAACCTGTTACTTGGATACATTTATTGGACAGTTATTCTACCAAAACCACTTCAATTGTTACCAACATGGTTTAAATTAAGCATAAAGGTCTAAACCAAACAAAACTATGGAATTTATGAACTAAAACTAAAAGATCATAACCATCAAAGTGTACTACAATCAAACATACAAAATGCATAACTAAAATGTACCTCAAGCTTAAACTATCAAAGTATACTAAAAAACTCATTAAAAAGAGAAAAGATCACTAAGTAGGATTTGTGTTTCAAACAATCATTCACGACGACCACTACGACAAACTCTTTTACCACGTCTCGGAGAACGAGTTTGTTCTTTCACTTCCTCGTCAGTCTGGGTCTCATCTCCAGTTGGTTTACTCGTAGTAGCAGCAACTCCACTTGAACCTTCGCCTGGTTGTTGGATCCTCTTGTCCTCCTTATGCTTGATTGGCTCCACATTATTGTGCCATAGTCCTTTATTCTATTGGTTGTAAGGACGGTTTGTTCTTCTTCGACATTGACTCTTTTATGCGAATTTTAATTATCATTTTCTTTAAGAGCTTCTTACTTGCCTTAATCTTTTTAAAATTAGACTGAAAAATAAGTTATTTTATTTCATACTTTATAACACCTTGAAAAGCATAATGAGAATAAAATCTTCTATCACCTATCAAATAACTTCCCCACATATTCGCCAGAAGTAGGCATCTTTTAGGGTTTGAACTCCCTTATCCTTCGCTTCCATCTTCTTTACCGTCTCCTTCGACTTATCAGTATGAGCTTGACTTTCTCTATTTATTACAACTGGATGAGTAATACCTAGATACCATTCCATGTATCCTTTGCCAGTGGAAATTAGGTTATCCTCCAAAGGTATATACTTACTAGCCTCAATAAGGTAGTTTTCCATTTGGTTCCAGTGATATACCATTGGAGTTGGGTTATGTTTAGGATTAAAAAAAAAATCGGTGTTCTTTGTTCCCTTAACCACAAAACTAATTTTTCCATTCTTCACAATTGGTATATTTTGTACACAACAAAGTTAGCTTAATACTATTCGAGGATTATAGATTAAGTAACCACAAAATAAAACAATAGTCTGTAGTAACCCGAGACATGCAAAAGCTCTTGCAACTCGTCTTCACCTGATTCAAAAGAGTAGGATCGAAAGTTAACTTGTTCGAATTTCAAATTATCCAAGTCCTCCCTCAAATTTTTCAATGGATTCTCTTTAGACTTATTTTGCATGTGCTTGAAGAAGTATTATTTTACCGTCGGCTGCCCATAAACCCAACCTTCCTTTGTTGAAGCCAAGTTCAATTGAGGGAAGTGGTCTTACACCCACATTTACGAGAACAAGATTAAAAAATAAACAAGATTAAGAAAATTTCGGCTAGCACATCTATGAGAACAAGTTCAATTCTCAACCGAACATTACTATGTGATTCAGAATTTATTCATGACATTCAAAGTTCGTCTACATAATAAATGTTTGGATACCATCGAAAAAGTCGTCTATAAAGAAATTTTTTTTCACAACCGAACATTGCTCTGTTAACCACGATTTGTAAAAAGTAAAATGTTCAGCAAAAAAATATATGTTCGGCTAAAAAAACCAAAATATTCGTCTACCCATATTTTTTTGTTCTCAACCGAACATTGCTCTGTTAACCATGATTTTTTGAAAAGTAAAATGTTCGGATAAAGAGTATATGTTCGTCTAAAATAACCAAAAGGTTCGCTTACACATATTTTTTTGTTCTTACCCGAACATTGCCATGTTAACCATGATTTGTGAAAAGTAAAGTGTTTGGATAAAGAGTATATGTTCGGTTAACAAAAACAAATTTTTTGACTAGATAGAATTGTTTATTCTCAATCGGCAATTGATGTGTTAACTATGTTTCACTAAATTAAAAGGTTCGACTAAAAAACACTAAAGTTAGGCTAGTTCACATGTGTATTGGTAATTTTGTTACTAAAACCTTATACAAAATTGATGGGTATGTCGAAGGTTACCTTAAAGAGAGTGTAGTAGCCTCCGAGTTGTGAAGTATTAATCCTAAAAGCTTTCCTAAGTTGGTATTGAAGGAATGCAAGCACCACATTACCGCAAGAGTATTCATTGACCGCATCAAGGTCTTCCATAAGCTGGAGATAATTGGCGTCTACCTTATTTCCAGAAGTTCAAGGAAAATAAGGATGCCTAGATGATACAAAATGTAAGCGGTTGATAGACACATTTTTGTGTCTAATTTTTTCTCAATTTCATATTTAGTTGATACTCAATTTTGTACTTATTGTGTGATTTTATGTCTTTGTAGGTATTTGGAAAATAAATTTTTGTGGAAAAATCAGCTCAAAAAGTGTTAATAGCACCTGAGAAGAATTACTAAAGGCACCCGAAAAATTGATAAAGGCACCTAGGAGTTAGATATAGGCACCTGCACATCGGATAAGGGCACCCCTTCTCTTCCGTTCAAATCCAAGAAAAGAGGGAGAAACAGAAACCTAAAGGGATAACCACACGTCAATTATATCCAAGAAACAGGATGGAAATCGAGTTTACTGCCGAGTAATTTTTTTTCTCTTTTCCGGATAAACAAGGAATCAGAGTTGGTTATGGATAAAGTTTGACTCCTTGTTGAAGGATAAGTTGTTAGGGTTTGTAGAACATATATAAAGCAAAGATATCGAGTAAAAAAGGAGGGAGCTTCAATTGAAAAAAAAGAAAAAAGAAAAAAGAGTTGCTGCTGCTGTAGTGAAGAACATGGAATAGGCGACGATTTCTTCAACTGAACAGCAACGAATATCTTCGTCTTTGCTACGTTTATCTTCAGCTGCGATGATTTCTTCAACCCATATGTAACGAATATCTTCAAAACAACAACGTTTATCTTCAGAGGAAGTACTTTCTTTTCTGTAACAATGGAAACAGTTGTCTGCAACACCATTACACCATTGCAAACTCTTTGTTTACACAATTTTCACTCTTTTCATCTTTGTAAACAACTTTTGAGCCAAGAATACACATCTTGAGAGTGTTTACAACATTTGGATCTGACCCAATTGCTGAGGCGACGGAGGAAGCCATTTTTCCAATAATAAAGTGATAAATTTTTATCTAATTAATTTTTGTAATTCTTTTATTATTATTTGCTTCGAATTAAATTTGAAATAATATTTTTTATCAATTAGTTGTATTTTCTTTTGATGTGTCTTGCTTAGTTTAGAGCTATTGATGTCTTATACTTTTGATTTACAACTATTATTTTGAAAATCTAACTTTGGAAATATTTAGAATCAATTGAATGTATGAGTTACAAGAAAGACAACTCTGATCACTAAAGAATGAAAGAAAAAAAGGATTCACAGTTATTCACCCGCGGGTAAAACGGCTCGATAGGGTCAACAAAAAAGAAGATCCAGATGATCATTTCAAGTTCCTAGTCACTCGAGGGGCACTCATTTTCTCCTAGATAATTATTAATACTAAATCACTTGAAAAATTGGCTAATGGTGGAATCCTTAGTCTCAGTTCTTTCCATAATTTTAAATTAATTTTAATTTAATCTTCTTTATTTTTAGTATTAAGAATTAGGTTTAAAAATCAAATCTTCACAAGTTTGAGTATCAAATCTTATTTACCACTATTCTGAACCGATTAGTTTTTGGCGTCGCCGACGCGGATTTGTTTTTAAGTTAGATTTTTTGTTTAATTTTTTTTAGTATTAGTTTAATTTTTAAATTTTTATTATTTTGTTCTATTTTACGTTTTTGGGTGTTTCTCTTTTGCTACAGGTTTTAGAACGAAAACGAAAATAAATTGAGCCAAAGATTTTGGTGATTAAAAGACTTGGAGTAAAGTTCAAACTAAAAGAACGGAAAAGAAGACAAAAAGTTTATTTTTATTTAATTTTTACTTTTTAGGTTGTTTATTTGTTATTTTAATTTAGAAAAACTGTATTAGGAAATCTTTAATTGTTTTTATAAATTTCTTTTATTTTGGACATTTTGGACACTTAGGGACATTTTTGGAAATTATTTTTATTTTTAAATCCTACGGAAGGTTAGTATTAAATAAACTGCACAGGGAAGGACGACAATTACGATATTGTCTCAGCCCTTTGGGTTCGTACACTGACACAAGAGTCAATGGCCCGAGTCGACTTCAACGGTTCATCGCTTGTCTGGTACGGGAGGTAAAACTCTATCAATCCATGAAACCCCTTCAAGTGGATTTTCAGTATTCCTTCGTAACGCATATATGTTAAGGACTTAAGACGGATTAATTTTCTAGTAAAGGGCAAGAACTGGCCATACAAGATAAGGACTCGGATTTCATCACCGTTTCCTTCTTGCCCGCTTTAGGAACACGTTACCAAACGCGAACCTAAGCTTAAAATTTTGACTAGAAAGAAACCGATAGGGTAACGATCATATAGGAAAGTAATTCAAAATGACTGAATTGGTTACTCTGTTAGCCTAATTCAAATTTCAGGAAGATTATTTTAAGAAGATTTGAGCCGCCTTGTAACCCAAGGAAACGCTGCCAAAGAGACAGGGTTATCAAAGCTCCTTAGAGATTATCTTGTTTCTATTCGATTTAATCTAATTCGGATCGTTCTACGAGGCTTGTTAAAACTGTAACTAGTTTTCTTTTGAAATAATATAAGCTGGTATAGAAACAATCTAAGTGGAGCCATCATGCTTTTAGTTTGCTAGATTCAATAGGTTTGATTTGGTTGAGTCATCCTTGCTTGTGATTGTTTACAATTCCCTTCCAATTAGGATTTCTTTTTAATGTATTCCAAGACCGCACGAATTCATCACTGAGTGGGCTTAGGAAAGAGACACTCTAAGTCGTTTGATTAGTGACAAACCTAGTAGTTTGTCCCTGGAAACGAGGACCTCGAAGACTCTTCTTTTGAGGGCCATGTGTTTGGAAATTTCAATTTTGAGAACTTGACACTGTGTGAAGAAGTTACTCTTAGTCCTTTGATAGCGCCATCAATGGCAACTTTAAAAGCTTTGTTGAACCCGACTAGGACTTCTCGTCCATCATGTATCAAGTTAGATGAAACTGAAGCAAACTATAAGTTAAAACCTGGGACCATACAGATCCTCCTAATCTTCTTAGGGAAAGAAAATGAAAACCCCTATTTCCATGTTAGGGATTTTGAGGAAATATATAGTACCATCAGGATTAAGGATCTAGATGATGAAGTATTGAAACTTAGATTGTTTCCTTTTTCACTAAGAGACAAAGCCAAATCTTGGTTATATAGTTTGACTTCTGAGTCCATTGAAACCTATGAAAAAATTACATCTGCCTTTTTCCAGAAGTTTTTTCTAAGCACAAAACATCATCTGTTAGGCAACAGATTTGCATATTTGCTTAACAAGAATCTTTATACAAGTATTTGGAAAGGTTCAATGACTTATTATCACAATGTCCTCATCATGGTTTAGAAAAAGTAAGGCTAGTTCAGATCCTCTACGAGGGTTTAGATTACTCGACAACAACCATGGTTGAGACTTTATGCACATGTGGGTTTTAAAATAAAATTGACGATGGTGCGATGACATTTTTGAATGAAATCGCCAAAAAAAACCAGCAATGGGAAAATAGTAGGGAGCCTCAGAAAATAATTCTTCTAAGTAGAGCACGCCCATGCTCTTTATTATAACACTAGATTTGATAATCATCAGAAGTTTGACCCTTATTCAGAAACCTTTAGCCCTGGTTGGAGAAATCATCCTAACCTTTCTTGGTCTAAGGGTCAGAGTCAAGGTCAGTCTAGTAATTCTAAGGTTCCCCCAGGTTTTGGATATACTAAGAATCCTTCAGGACTAGCATAGTTTCAGAATCCGATAGATAAGACGATCATGATTTTAGCAGAGTCTCTCGCCTTATTAACTCAGAACACTACAAGTTTTCAGCATTCAATCAACCAAGGTTTATAAGAAAATCAAAAGATTGTTCAGGCTAAAATTCAGGCTATTTCCAATTTAGAAACCCAGGTTGGTCAAATCGCTGAGTCTCTGAGAGAAAGATAAAAAGGCAAGTTCCCTAGTCAACCATAACCCAATTTTAGAGGAGTTCATGAAGTATCTTTTGGTGAGAAATCATAAAATCATGTGAATGCAATTAGAACCCTTAGGAATGGTAAAGTGGTAGACAACAAGGTAACCATGCCTGATAGTGAACATATTGTAGTTCACCCTTCTGATCCGATAGATGAAGAGACTGATGAAGTCTCTAAAGAGCCCGATGTAGTTCCTTATAAGCTAGATTTTGTGTCTCGAGACCCGTTCCCATAACTGTTAGCACCAACAAAGAAGGAATCCAATTTTAATGACATATTGGAGGTTTTTAATCAAGTCACTATCAACCTCCCTTTATTAGATGTAATTAGGCAGATTTCTACTTATACTAAGTTCCTTAAGGATATGTGTACGCGAAAGCGAAAGCTTAGTGCATAAAAGAAAGCCTTTTTAGCTAGTCATGTGAGTTCAATTATTCAGAACAATACAAATCCTAAGTATAAAGACCCAGGGTCCCCAACCATTTCTTGCACAGTAGGTAACTATCGTGTTAAGAAAACGTTACTTGACTTAGGATCCAATATGAACTTACTTCCGCACCATGTGTACCTCTAACTAGGACTTGGTGATTTGAAACCTACTCAGATAACACTGCAATTAGCTGATAGGTCAGTGAAAAATTTCTCATGGTATCATAGAGGATGTTCTTATTGAGGTCGATGAGTTTATTTATCCAGTGAATTTTGTTTTCCTTGATACCCAACCTGTCCCTGACCCAGAGAATCAGATACCTGTGATATTAGGTCGCCTATTTTTAGCTACTTCGATACTTAAATGTCGAAATAGTATTATGAACTCATCTTTTGGTAATATGACTATTGAGTTGAATATTTTCAATATTAGTAAGAAACCACCTGAGATAGATGACACATGCATTGAAGAGGTGAACATGATAGGAACATTAGTTTAGGATTCATTACCAAACACTCTGTTAGAAGATCCATTATAAAAATCCTAGCCCATTTTGGGTTTGATTTTGATGATGATAGTGTAATTAATGAGGTGAATGCTTTGTTAGATTCAACCCTTTTGATAGACACTAGTAATGGATGGAAATCTAAGTTCGGACCACTACCAGTTTCTAAGTCTACCCTAATTCCTTCTTTGGAAGAGCCTCATAAGTTGGACCTTAAACAACTACCAGATACCCTGAAGTATGTGTATTTAGGCCCATCTGAGACTTTGCCTGTGATTGTAGCATCCGACTTGAATAGTAACCATGAAAGTAGGCTAGTGACCGTGCTTCAAGACAATAAGGAAGCTTTAGGGTGGACCGTAACATACATTAAGGGTATAAGTCCTACTGTTTGTATTCATCAAATTCATTTAAAGGATGATACCAAACCGTCTAGGGAGATGCAACGTCGACTTAACCCTAACATGAAAGAAGTAGTTCGATCTGAGGTGCTTAAGTTGTTAGATGCGCGTATTATCTACCATATTTCAGACAGTAAGTGGGTCAGCCCTGTTCAGGTTGTTCCTAAGAAATCAGGTATCACTGTAGTCAAGATTGATAACAATGAGTTAATCCCAACCCGAGTGACCACGGGGTGGCGTGTTTGTATTGACTATAGAAAATTGAACAAGGTCACAAGGAAGGACTACTTTCCACTTCCTTTCATCGACCAAATGATTGAGAGATTAGCTGGACATAGCCATTATTGCTTGCTAGATGGTTTTTCTGGTTATATAAAATTTTTATTTCCCAGAAGACCAGAAGAAAACAACTTTTACCTTTCCTTTTGGTACCTTTGCATATAGACGCATGCGTTTTGGGTTATGTAATACACCCGCTACTTTTAAGCGTTCTATGATGAGCATATTTTCTGACATGGTAGAACGGTTTTTAGAGGTCTTTATGGATGATTTTTCAGTATTTCGGTCATCTTTTGATGAGTGCTTGCATCATTTGACATTAGTGTTGACTAGGTGTAAGGAAAAAAAGTGTTTAATTTGGAAAAATGTCATTTCGTGGTTCGATTAGGAATTGTTTTAGGGCATATCGTATCTTCTAAGGGTATAGAGGTAGACAAAGTCAAAGTTGACCTTATTAAGACTTTATAGGTTCCCAAAATTGTACGAGATGTTAGGTCATTCTTAGGGCATGTAGGTTTTTATCGTCGATTCATTATGGATTTTAGCTTGATTTCTAGACCTCTTTGCAATCTGATTGTAAAAGGTGTTAAGTTTTTCTTTGATGATGCTTGTTTAGAGGATGAGAAGCTTAAGACCTTACTCACTACCGCCCCCATAGTCTAGGAACCTAACTGGAACCTACCCTTTGAGATAATATGTGATGCTTCAGATTATGTTATTGGTGTTGTGTTAGGTCAGCGAGAAAGCAAATTACTTCATGTGATTTAGTGTGCTAACAAAATTCGAAATGATGCCCAACAGAACTACACCACCACAAAAAGGAACTGTTAGCTATAGTTTTTGCCTTAGACAAGTTTAAATCCTATCTCTTAGGTTCTAAAGTTATAGTCTTTACTGATCATGCTGCTTTGAAATACCTTATATCTAAGAAAGATACTAAACCTAGATTGATTAGATGGATCATTTTTTACAAGAATTCTCTCTAGATATTAGAGACAAAAAGGGTGCAGAAAATATAGTAGCAGACCACTTGTCTAGACTTGTTGTGGATTCCCCTGATGATTCCCCTCATGTGAGAGATAGTTTTCCTGATGAACAACTATTATTTGTTTCCCAATTACCTTGATTTACAAATATAGTGAATTATCTTATTACTAGTTGAATGCCTCAATACTGGGGTAAACAAGATCGTTCTAGATTTTTAGATGAGGCAAAGCATTTCTTTTGGGACGATCCTTATTTGTTTAAGTATTGTCCAGACCAAATTATTAGGAGATGTATACCTGAGAGTGACCAGTCTATTATTATTTCGTTTTTCCATGATCATGATTGTGGAGGTCATTTTAGTACTAAGAAGACTACTGCTAAGATATTGCAGTGTGGATTCTACTGGCCTTTATTGTTCAAAGATACCCATAGTTATTGTGTTGCTTGTGAGCGTTGTCAGAAGTTAGGAACCATTTCCCGTAGAAATATGATGCCTTTGAACCCTATTTTAGTTATTGAGGTCTTTGATGTGTGTGGCATTAATTATATGGGTCCTTTTCCTAATTCCTTTAGTTATTTTTACATTCTTATCGCTGTAGACTATGTATCTAAGTGGGTAGAGGCAGTTTCGTGTAAAACAAACGACGACAAGGTTATGGTCCAGTTTTTGAATGATAACATATTTGCACGTTTTGGTACACCGCGAGCTATAGTTAGTGATGGAGGGTCACACTTTTGCAATCGACTGTTTAATCTTTTGATGAAGAAATATGGTATTAACCACAAAGTAGCCCCATATCACCCACATACTAGTGGTCAAGTAGAGGTTTCCAACAGGGAGACAAAACATATCCTAGAGAAAACAGTTAATCCTAATAGAAAAGACTGGTCGTTGGGGCTTATTGATGCCTTATGGGCTTACCGTACTGCGTTTAAGACCCCCATTGAAATGTCACCTTATCGTCTAGTTTTTGGCAAGGCCTGTCACCTTTCCGTCGAGTTGGAACATAGAGCATATTGGGCTGTAAAGCAGTTAAATTTTTCACTTGACAAGGCAGGAGCTCACAGGAAGGTCCAGCTCAATGAGTTGGAAGAGATTCAGAAAGATGCATATGATAGTGCTAGGGAGTATAAGAACAAAGTAAAACTTGTGCATGATATAAATATTTTAAGAAAGTCATTTTCTCCAGGTCAAAAAGTTCTTCTGTATGATACTCGTTTGCATCTATTCCCCGGGAAGTTACACTCTCGGCGGACCGGTCCTTTTGTTGTTCGCACTGTTTTTCCTCATGGTGCAATTGAGATTGAGACTCAAGATGGTAGAAATCCTTTCAAGGTTAACGATCAGAGATTGAAACCATTTTTAGAGCCTTTTTATACAGGTGATGTTGAGGAGGTCCCTCTGGAGGACCCTGTTTACTTTGATTTACCATCAAGGTTGTTTTTTGTACATTAGTTGATTTTTATATGTTTTTATTGTTCGTTTTTAGGTTTTTATTTTTGTATTATTCTCCATAAAAGGGTTGTTACGCTTCATCCATGTACTATCTTGACTTACCTCTTTATTCATCTTTTTACTTATCTATTGGTACTGCTCTTTATTTTGAAACATTGAGGGCACTGTTTGATTAAAGTTTGGGGGTAAGGGAGAAACTTTTTAGTGCAATAATAAAACTCCAATATTTAGAAGCTTATGAACAATTCAGGATGACACTAACCATTCTAGGTAAATGGAACTTAGCTCTTTTTCTATAGGAATTGATGTGCCCAGTTAAATAGTCTATTCGTAAAAGGAAAGAGTTCAGGTGTTATAAATAACATCATAGTTGTCACCATATCTCGGAGTCTATCTCGACCATATTATCTTATGTTTTTATTTTTGCAATTTTTTGTGTTTCTCTAAGTAATTTGGTGAGGCACCAGTATCGAATTGTTATCGCCGCCAGGATGAAGTAGAGTGTTTAAGATCAAGCCTCATTATTGTATTTTATTTGGAAAAAATTATATTATTGACACTTTGATAGCAATCCCTTTCCCCGTCGCCTAAGCAAGCGTGGAACGCAGGATCTATGAGAACTATCATGTAAGATGCTGATAAGGACCATGCACTTGGATTCAATTTGATCCAATCATGTTATCAGTACATTTAATAATATAAATAATTATTTTAATTTTAATAAATCGATCTCTGGGACCCTTGTATATACCAGTTGGGTCGGTATTAGTATAAGGATTAAGACCAGTGGGAGCGTATCTCAATCCATTAGGATTCATCCTGGCACTGACCTTCAGAAAAATATGAGAAACACCGTTCACCTTAGTCAACACGCGCAAACTTCATTTTGTCTATATCCATCTTCTAAATCTTTTCATGTGATTGTACTTTGATAGATTCTGAGTATCGTGGATGAACGACTATCTAAATAGAGCTTTGTTTTCTTATATATGAATTTTAGTATGCTGAGTGCAAACTCTTTTACATCAATTGGACTCATATAGGGTAATGATTCCCATAGCCGAAGAATTTAGTATCTAACTAATTAGCATGTTTAGTGTTTACCCTCAATCATTCACAGGTAGCTAAAATTTGGAGTAAAGGTTTTGTGGGTATACCTCTTGTATCACGAGACAAAACTCGTTCACTAGGGACACTTAGGGGTTTAGATTAGATTTTGTCGAGGACCACCAAATAATAAGTTTGAGGGTATTTGATAGACACATTTTATGTCTAAATTGTTCTCAATTTCATATTTTGTTGGTACTCAATTTTGTACTTATTGTGTGATTTTATGTCTTTGTAGGTATTTTTTAAAAATAAATATTTATGGAAAAAATCGGCTCAAAAAGTGTTAATAGCACCCGAGAAAAATTACTAAAGGCACCCGGAAAATTGATAAAGGCACCTAGGAGTTGGTTATAGGCACCTGCACATCGGATAAGGGCACCCCTTATTTTCCGTTCAAATCCGAGAAAGGCGAGAAGTATAATTTCATGCGTGAGATTCTGTTGAATTTGGTTAACGGATTACATGGGATTAAAACGCGTTTCTATTACTCCAAATTGAAGCAGAAACCTAAAGGGATAACCACACGTCAATTATATCCAAGAAACAGGCTACAAATCGAGTTTACTGCCGAGTAAATTTTTTTTCTCTTTTCCGGATAAACAAGGAATCAGAGTTGGTTGTGGATATATTTTTGACTCCTTATCGATCAAGGATAAGTTGTTAGGGTTTGTAGAACATATATAAATCAAAGATATCGAGTAAAAAAGGAGGGAGCTTCAATTGAAATAAAAAACAGGAGGAAAAATGTGTTACTGCTGCTGTAGTGAAGAACAGGGAATAGGTAAAGATTTCTTCAACTGAACAACAACGGATATCTTCGCCTTTGCTACGTTTATCTTCAGTTGCGACGGTTTCTTCAACCCATCTACAACGGATATCTTCAGAACAATAACGTTTATCTTCAGCGGAAGCACTTTCTTTTCTGTAATAGTGGAAACAGTTGTCTGCAACACCATTACACCGTTGCAAACTCTCTGTTTGCACAATTTTCACTATTTTCATCTTTGTAAACAATTTTTGATCCATGAATACACATCTTGAGAGTGTTTACAACATGAGGAGCTAGACCCCAATGTTGAGGCGACGGATGAAGCCATTTTCCCAATAATAAAGTGGTATTTTATCTAATTAATTTTTGTAATTCTTTTATGATTATTTGCTTTGAATTAAATTTAAAATAATTATTTTTATCAATTAGTTGTGTTTTCTTTTGATTTACAACTATTATTTTAAAAATCTAACTTTGGCAATATTTAGAATCAATTGAATATATGAGTTGCAATATAATTATTAATACTAAATCACTTGAAAAGTTGGCTAATGATGAAATCCTTAGTCTCAGTTCTTTCCATAATCTTAAATCAATTTTAATTTAATCTTCTTTATTTTTAGTATTAAGAATTAGGTTTAAAAATCAAATCTTCACAAGTCTGAGTATCGAATCTTATTTACCAACTATTCTGAAACGATTAGCGGTCACATGGTGCTTAATCATATCCTCGTCCATCATCAAATCCCATTATATACTCTCTTTCTCTCTTCAAAACCACCAACTTAAACTGCCTCAACTTCTTAAATTCCTTGCCTATTTCATCATGGGTCATATGTACCAGGTTCCATCTCTTTTACATCGCATCTGAACTCCAACCGTGTCTTCTATCTGTTCCACCATAGATTCTTTTCAGCCAATACTTCAAGATTTTCAAAACTTATGGGGTCAACATATCCTTCTTGAACACATTTCTCCTCCACTCTAAGGCCCGTGATCCTGGAAATATCATCAAGAGTGATACACATCTCACCAAATGGGACATACATGGTTACCGTCTCTGGATAATATCTCTCGACAAATGTTGATATGGTGACACTGTCAAACTCAGCGTGTGCATATTGTATCACAGACCATAATGCATATGTTTTAATTTTCTGTACCACCTCATCATACTCCTCCATAACCGCATTGTTATGATCCTACAAAGGAAACATAATATAATTAATACTTAGAAAATATAAGTCAAAAAAATATCTATGGTTAAGATTCAATACCTTTGTCACATAGATTTTGCAATCCCATGAGTGTCTGTAGCTAAACAACACTTTCCCTCCATCTGCTGGCGTACCATGAGGTGGGTTACGAAGATTTAAACACAAACATCGATAAGGAATATATGTGTATCTAGCACAAGGCTTTTTAGGCTTCGTCTTCTTTTTAACAACAACAATAGCAAGAAATTACTGTTCTTTTTCTTGTTCCTCTTCTTCTTCCTCCTCAACTTCCTTCTC
The DNA here is from genome assembly GCA_023531435.1 of Papaver californicum. Taxonomy (NCBI): domain Eukaryota; kingdom Viridiplantae; phylum Streptophyta; class Magnoliopsida; order Ranunculales; family Papaveraceae; genus Papaver; species Papaver californicum. The sequence goes on from JAJJMC010016780.1 coordinate 3,042,889, forward strand.
TATCTCATGGTTCACTCACGGATTACTACTCCCGGTAAAGACCCCCTTTCTTAGTAATTATTGTTCCATGTTTACCTTCCCCTAAGTGTTTACTGTGGCGAGGGCTTGGAGTTCTAGTATCTGCAACTATAAATTCCTTACCTTTCGACTTGCCCCTATAAAAGTAATCAAAATAAATTAACTAAATTTGGCTAAGAAATCATTATACTCGGCTAAGTTATCATAAAATTTGGTTAAAACACTTAAAGTTTGGTTAAGAAAGATGTAAAACACGAGACTCTGAGAAATGTTCGGCTATCAAAACAAAGTTGGAACTTAGACAAAATCAATGTTGTTTTCGACTTGAAAGTTAGTCTAGGACAAACCTATTATTGACTTAAATATTTCTTCCTAGCTGGACTGTTCTTCATGTTCTTCCTTAATGTGAAGTTCGGTTGGCTCGACTAGGGTTTTTTAAGAAATATCCTAGCTGAACATCACTATGGAATAACCTTTCAAATTCTTATTTTGATGATCACTGCTAGATTTATCAATAAAAAAACGTATAGTAGTTAAGGGGTTTGTCATAAATTACTTTCTAATGTATGTATTGGGCTAATCATATTTGATTTTTTCGCTAAAGTCTTGATTTCGGCTTCAACTTATAATGCAACTGGTTCTTCAACTTGTGGCTGATTTGCTTGATTTGCTTTATTTGAAGTGCCTGGAATCCCCGAATGTGGTACTAGATCTCTATTATAATGTTTTATATGACCAATTTATAAACGAGATTAATCGAAAATGATTTTTTTTATGAATCGACGATTAATCGTTTATGAAACGATTATGGACGATGAAGAAGGAAGAAGAAAAAAAAAAGAAATTTCAAAACAAAATTCAGCTAGATTAGGTTAGATTCTTTCTTGTGTGTGTTTTTATGAGTTAGATTTATAATTAAATTTATAAATATAATTACGTTTAGGTGGTTATTAAATTAGGTTAATTTAAATAAAAGGTAAGTTAGTCATTTCCTCTTATTTGGACATCCCTAGACGAATTTCTTAGGCACATCATGGTCCCCTCAAAAAAGGAAGGCTACTCAAAATCTATTTTATAGGGCGACTACTAAGTCGTGAAATTTACGGAAAGTCTAGGTGGATGGGCAAATCCCAAGTTTCACCATGTGAATATCAGCTAATTTTTAACTAAACGGCCAAAGCTTTTACAAGCGTTCAAGGCTTGACTAATGCTCAAGATCTATATCCCCACTAACATCTATAAAATGACTATATTTTGATATTTATAGATTCTCCCCTTTCAAACTTGTTGATGGCTGATTTTGACATTAGGCAATATATATTTGTGTCCCGTACCAGAAATATAGAATTGTGTATATATTTTTGTCCCGTAGAAGAAAAATACACTTGTATATTTTTCATTCCGCAAGAGAGTAAAAATATATGCTAATACGTACTCATGCATATGACTCTCTGTATATGTGAAACTGTATATTTGCTTCACACAGTCGAACTCAAGAAAATATTATATATATATATATATATAATATAGACATGCATTGTTACTGTTAACTCAATATTTACTTACGAGTAAAATTCGCAGGATATTACTCGTGCTATATTCACAGATATTCTCTTATTTTTATAGAATAAATCTCAGACTCATAGATGGATTGCCCACTAGTATAGAGCAAATGGAGTATTTTCTAGTGTTATATTCCACAACTGAATTCCTATAAATGGGCTTATATCAATATTTGTACTCTCCTGAATGATATTGATTAACTATAATGCATGAACAAGCTTATACAAAAGCACGTCACAAGTCGCGCATAAATGCATAAGGTTGAAGCATCGCACTGTGTCTATATACCAGGTCAAACTCGCGCCAAATACAAAGTTAAAGATCTAACTTAGTGTTGGATAAGCTTAGAGTATGCATCTCCTAAGATAGTCACGCCAAAATATCAATAATGGGAGAAGTACACAAAAAACCCAAACTTTTGGCCATGAACGACTGACATTGTTTGATGCATGTTGTCCTCCTCACTTGACCGACCAAAATCTCTCTTGTCCTCCTCACTTAGCCGACCAACTTGGTCGGGCAACTTTTTTTCTTGGTTAGCTAAGTTGGCCATCCCAAAAACGCCAAAACCGTCATTAATGGCGTGTTTTCTTGTCCGACCAAGTTGTCCAACCCAAAACCATGAATATGTGGAATTGGGCCAACTATCGTTAAAAAGTATATCCGTAGCCTATTTTATGTGGCATATTATATGCCATATTATTGTAGTGACATAAACGATACATATAATCTTATTTTACATAAAAAGATTTAGATTTTACGACAAGCCTACAATCATTTTTAATATATATGGCTTACAATATGCGACTGTTTTTACGTGACATATTATATAAGGCTGACCATGAACGTCTTGGATAAAACTTATGTGGTAAGTCTAATTTTATGAAAATACGACTTGCCACAAGCGACATGCCACTACCGCCTTAACATGTTAACTTATCCTACAACTGTCCATGCATAGGTTACTATATAAAAGTTGACTGTCAACATTTGGCATAATTATGACCAACTTTTTGTGTCCGACCAACTTTTTATGTCTGGCCAACTTTCGTATCTGGCTAAGCGTGCGCACCTGTTCTGGTCCGCACTTCGGATCACCAAGACTCATCAGTCATGTCTAGTCAGACATGCTAAGACTCAAGTAAACTGACTGACTAACTAAGTCACATGTGACTTCATAAAAGTGGTATTTAACTCTACTAAAATTATACGAGACGACAAACATGTCATAAATAGGGGGGATATATTTTAGGGTTTTGATCTGGAGGTCTACGACATATGTGGTATAGCAATACACCCATCACGAGAAATTGACAAGACATGCGAACGGTTGACAGAGTAGAGAAGTAGTAGGTATGTAACCGTCCAGTCTTCCCTGACAAGACGAACACGATTTATCACATTCTCTACTATCTCAACCCTTCAATTACTTCACGACTTCCACTTCCTACGACGCCAGTGTGTACAACTATTATTATAAATAGGCCATCCAACATATTCACAAATAAAAAAAAAATAGACAAACAGAATTTACGTACAAGTCTAAAAAACCCTGATTTCGTAGAAGCCTTCTCTCGATTATACATAGAGAACTCTTTACTTACTGTAATAACGACAATCACTCTAAAAAGAGTCTTATACTTTGATGTCAATATTTTCTTTGCTTCCCTTATTAATACTAACCCATTTTTGACTGAAGCAAGACAAAAACTGTCATTTTTTGGTTTAGGCCACTTATGCACGACTTGATCTCTCGAATCTAAGTACTTCTACAGTATATTCTTTTCACCTTGAAACAAATCTTTCAACACACACCTTCTCTGTTTTTCTGTTATTCATTTCTACTAATTTATTTTCTCTAATTATTCATCTACTTCACCAGAGTTGTCTCAAGACACTACTAGAGGAAAAAGAACTTAAAACCCCCCAGTCATAAACAACTGATGCCACTAGTGATTCAAAAATGTATTTCAAATGATGAAATGATAATGAGTATAATCATCCCAGAAAAATGGCTAATCGAGAATTATTCTAAGGTCAAGGTTACATTTCTACAAAAGTAGGGCGAGATAGCTCTCAAAAACCAAGAAGTGGCTTGTATGAGATTAAAAAGGTTCATGTACTTATACTTGAGGGAGACAAATATATTATCTAAAAATTTCCTTGGCGCACTTCCTACTATGTAATCCCGAAGACACGTAAAAACCAATTTTTGTATATATTGGTAGGACGTTAGTGGCCAAGTTCACACACATTGCACTTTGGAGACTTTGAAATATGTATGTTAACATTTTTATCTTTAATTTATCATTTCAATCATTCAATATCAAGATGGAAAACATATTAGCCCATTTCTCGGTTGAACCCACATGCGTTGGTATGCCAAGTATGTTATCAAGTTTAGATACCAAAACTTATGCTTGAACTATTTGCTAAAGTCAGAAATCGAAATATATTGATTTCAGGTTATAGAGTCGTAGGTGGAATAGTTCAAGTTACCTCTGAAGAATTGAAGACAAAGCTGAAGATTATACGAAGACATCTTCCGTCGTAAAGGTAAATACTTTAAGATTTGATTTCCTTCCTTTGATTATCATCATCTCTATTTATCCATCAATTTATGAAAGAAACAAAGTATCAAAAAAAGTTAAGACTTTTATACGAAAGACTTGATCCTTGAATATGATAAAAATATCGAATGAACAAAATACAAAAGTTTTCTACTAACTCACTATACAGTTTCGAACCTAGGCTTGCCTAAATTTTGAATAAATCTTAGTAGGAAAACATAAGATGCTTAACTCATCACTCTAGAACTTTCAAATAAGAGATCTAACTTTTGGAAATTGCATAATTTTCAAAAGTCCATACTCTGAACTTTCAAAAGTGGATGGTCAAGTTAAGAACATTGCTCGCATAATTTTAAAAAATCAATCCCAATAAATTTTGGAAGTGGGGAAGTGGACGTGTTTTAATGCTGGCTTTCGTACTTTTGAAAATTAATCCATTAGCTTCCGAAAGTTAGACAACAACCATGTTTTGCTCGCTTCCAAAACTCCGAAAATCAGTTCCTAACTTCCAAAAGATGACTACTTTAACATAACTTTTGAATTTATAATGGAAACATGTTTGAAACCTCTAAGGCCAGAAATCGTGATTTATATCTTTAAGTTCATAATTTGATGAGATCTTTGTTACTCAAATATATGAAGTTCTAAACAAGTCCTACTAAGTTATTCATGGCTATGTTACTAACATTAGGGCTAGATGACATTTCTACCTTAGGGATGGTCATCTTGATTATGTATAGTATATATCATGGGTAAGTTAGTGACAACTAATGATGACTGTATAGTAGTCAATTACAAGTTGTCTACAAAAATAACTGGGAAACAATATCCTTCAAGAAGATTGTTGCTGCTACTTTTTTGTAAAGGAGAGGGTACCTAGTACACTACCTATATTTTTGTTGTGAACTTGTATGAACAATCCTTATACGATCAATATATCAAGATCTTAATACTATAATAAAAAATCTTGACAAGATTCGCATTCAAAATTGTAAGTACAAGGTCTACCTAGTATGTCTCGAAACTTCAAGACTCGTCACAAGTTGTCTAGTCATTGCTTTATTGATAAAGAAGACTCTAGATAATGTTGAAAGGTTACTCAAGGAAACCAAAGAAAGAGGATTTACAGGAATGTTAGGAAGTGTAGATTGCATGTGTTGGAAATGGGATAAATGTTCGTCAGCGTACGCAGGGGCATACACCAGTTATAAAAGAGACCCAAGTATTGCGCTGGAGGCAGTGGTGTTATATGACTTATGGTTTTGGCATGCATTTTTTGGGATGTCGAATTCCAACAATTATATTAATGAGATGGACCGTTTTTATATTTTTCGAGATCTTGTCAACGGAAGAGTAGCACCAGTGAGCTTTTTTCATAAATGGAAATCAAAATAATATAGGATATTATCTAGGTGATGGCATATATCCAGAGATTGCACCTATTGTGAAAACCAAAAAATGAACCCATACACAAAAAATTTATACGGATGCAAGAGAGGGCCCGAAAAGATGTAGAGCGAGCCTTTAGAGTACTACAACTGCAATTCACAATTGTTAAGCAACCTGTTAGGATATGGAGTCTACATGTGCTTGTTTATATCATGCAAACTTGTATTATTTTATATAATATGATAGTGGAGGATGAACGTCGTCCAGGTACATGGCCACATGACTATGAATCCCATCGTCCAACAACACTCGTACAAATTTCAAGAGAACATAGTCAAGAACTTCAGAGATCATTAGTTCGGGAGACCGATCACACAATCAATCTTAACTTGAATTTCCTATTGTCCAACTTTTTTATTTCTTCGTGTTCTTTTTTTTCTAACAACTGCAATCGTGTGTTCTTTTAATGTTGTCGTTTAGTTTACACTATGAATTATGTATTTAGACCATCTTTTTTTTTGTGTCCTTCTTTGTCCGGTTAAATTGTGTGTTTATTTAATGTTTTTTTTTTAGTTTAGACTATGTATTGTTATTCCTACTCTTTTGTAGTGTTTGTAGTGTACTTTATGTTGAATGAAAAATAAAATTAAGTTAACAACAAGATTTGATTTAAGAAACAAAAAACATATTTGATTTAAAACTAAAACTGCAAATAGTTAAACAGAAATTACAAATACTGAAACTGATAAAAGAGGGGTAAACTTTTGTTGAACTATTTCTCTAAGTTATAATTTTGATTCTTACGTTCATAACTTGCTAAGATGAAAAGGTTGTGCTTTTAAATTTTATGTTTCTAACTATATATCTAGAAGAAATTTATCAATTAATCGTTTTTCTTAAGTTATGTTTTTGATTCTTAAAATAGTAATTGGATAAGATTAGAGATATACTTTTAACTTCTAGGTTTTTCGCTGACTAGAAGAGAAAATGGTTAAAACTTAGTGGAATCATCTTAAAAAGTTAGTATGTTATAGTCTCGATAATCTCTTCAAACGTAGTTCATTAAGATCTTTATTCTTGAAAGATTTGTGAATTTGTGACAAAAAGGGGGAGAATTATTTAGTAACAATTTACTAAGACATATGGCTTTCCGAACCAACGTCTAAAGGGGAGTGAATTACTTGTATGTGTAAACAACAAACTTAGCAAAAAAAAAAAAAAAAAGAGTAAAGACTAAGGGGAACACATATCACTATGGTATTGCTTTAAATTTTTGGTACAACGAACTTTAAGCTAGGTATAGGTACTACGTATTGGCATAACAACTTGAGTAGATTGATTATTCATTCTATACGCTCAAAAAAGAGTATTCATATAAGTTGTTGAACGAATACATGCAGAACCATAAAAGAACGAAGAATTCAAGAGATGTTCAAGATTCAAGAAATCAAGAAGCATTATGGAGATTGAGATGAAATTTTATTTTTATTTAAATCCATATGTAATTGATAGTTTTGTCACTAAAATTGACAAATGGGCAAATTGTTAGAGCATGACTCGGTAGAACCCACAAGTATTGGAATGTCAAGCTTGTTGTGATTGTTAGATAACCAAAACTATGTATTGATTTATAGTCTATCAAAGTAAGCCCCATACTAGGATTAAAGCATGGTAGTTGAATATCAGAGTTATTCACCAAATACACTCCAAGATTGAAGACTGAAAAACAACAAAGATAACAATGAGAACTTCCTCAACAAAGGTATGTGAAGATTGATTATCCTATTTACTTATTATTTCTACCATTCTATCTTCCGAGAAAATGTCGTATGGCTTTAGTATATGTTGAGTTACAAATAAGAAGTTTCGAGTTCAAGATAGTATTTGACTATTATAGAAACAACATTGGATGTTCATAGGACTTATCGCTTTTGAAGCTGAGAACAATTTTTATTGTTAAAAAAACTATGTCTGCGAGATAAAATCTTAAAAAAAAATCAAATTGCATTATTGTTCAAGAACTGAATTTTTTGTTCGCGAACTATGCATAAATGGATGTTACTAAAATCCAAGGTGCACAAGATTTCACGAATTGATTTTTCCGTTCGTGAACTATGCAATTTAAAGACGCTCTTAGACACTCTGTGAATTTCTTCTTGTGTTCACGAACTGAATTTTCAGTTTGCGAACTATGAACTTTTGGATATTTTCCCAGAACTTCGGAATATTTTGAGTTTGCGAACTGGTATGTTTTTGGGTGTTACTGAACTCCAATTTTGTTTGATGGTTCACGAACCTTACATGGTTATTCGTGAGCTAACATTTTTTTTTTGATGAAACGTGAGCTAACTTTTTGTGCGTTCTTTTATCGACAAATAAACAGATGCACATTCTTCTTTGTATTACAAGGCCAATATATCACATACTTACATGGTTTCAATTTCTTGGTATCAATTTATATAGAGAAGTTAAAGTTTGCTTTGGATAAAAGTAATTCGTAAACATGGAAACTAGTTCACGAACTTGCTTTGGTCACAAGAAAAAATTGCTTGAACTTTAAGCAACCTAGCATGTTTCATCATTATAAATAGAGGACTCTCTGCAACTTTTAGAATTTTAGTCCTGGTACGTTGTATTCTAGTTGTATCTAGAGTCTTCCTCTAAAGACCTAGGTTTCTTCGAGAAACATTATTAGGTTACGACTTTAAATTATTTACTAAGGGATTCGTGAAGCCCGGTCATACTATATTTTAAAATTAAGATCCTTGATATCCAGAATCTTATATTTATTACTGTAGTTCTTATCTATTATGAAGGTCCGTTTTTTCTTCTATACGGTCATTCAAGAACTATTAATTGAGGAATAAGATTGATATAAACAACAAAGGGTTTTTCGTCTCTGACTTTGTAGTTTGGAAAATAAATATTAAAAAAAAAAAGTATGATAAATCTGGGTGCATTCTAGTTAAAACTGAGATTAACTCGGATTTTCATCCTTGTTTATTCTTAAATGATTCCGGATTCATCTTCTTTAAAGTTTTCACCATCAAGAATTCCATAACACACGCAATAACTAATTTAACATCACCACGAATTTGTGTCCATCAATTTCCTTCACCACCACCAAAAATACTAGTACCACCATCAACACCTAATCGAAACTAGAATTAAGAGAACAAGGAAAACAAGGAGGAACATAAAAAGATTCAAAAAGTAAAAAATGAACCTTGGAGTGATGAGCGTGCGAAATATGTCTTCTATAGAAGTCACTTTGATAAACTACTTCGGATAGAAAAGTACTCGCCACTGGTTGACTACTCATTGTCTCCAATTCACTTGGATAAGAAGCAAAATCTACAGTTACACGATATGGAGTAATTATTCTATAAATTGTGGCTAAAACACGATAAAGATATTTTCGGTTTGGTAACAACATCACGAGATATTTTAAAGAGAAATAAATTTTATTTAATGAGAAAATCATATCAATATAATATAATGGAAGGTATTTTAGACCATTGTTATATGAAATAGTTATACTTAGTTAGAGCATTGGTATGTCAAGCTCTACTTAGGTTGTCAATTTTTTGAATTGTAATTGTCAAGAAGTCTACTTCTTCTATAATAGAGTTATGTAGTAGAGTCACAGGTCATATCCATCAACACTCAGTTACCACCAAATATTAAAGACTGCAGAGTTCACGGTCACATATATAAAGAACTTAGTCATCAAGAAGGTTATTAGTACCATGATTACTGATAAATCTACTTGTATTTCCACCTTCTATCTGTCTCCAAAAAGTACCACTTTTCGGATCAAGACCTATGATGGCAAATATGTGTTATTGTATATATTATCTGAAAAGAAATGAGTCTAGACTTTAATATAGATGTCCTTGATCAATAAATTAATCAAAATATCGAAGGAACCAAGCCATGAAATAAAGTTAGAATTGGTTTTAGAACCTATAAAGGCTGGTTTTGAATCCTAGAATGTTCAGAATTCTCTGAACACTATTGTTAAATAACGGTATTGGTTCCGAAACCAAGCAGAAAAACGTGGTATGTTTTCTCAGTTTCCTTTTACAATAAAGCACTTATTTGTACGAACTTAAATTCCATTTTTGGATATTTTAAAGTGTTATTAATTAAGGATTTACTTATTCATAAAGCTTGATCGTTCTTGTCTAGGAAAGTGTTGAGAAAGTGTAACTTAGATAATTCAGTTTCTTTATATTAAAGCTAGTTTTTATCTTTTCGTAATATCTCACCTTAAGACTTAAGCAGTATGTTATTTAGTAATCCATATATTTTTTTATAAAACTAATAAAACTTGGGAATCAAGTTAGTTGTATCTAAGTGAAAAAATATATATTTTTAAACTCTAACTAAAAACTTTCTTTGGAAGTAAATTTAGCTTGAGATCTAAGTTGGGTTTTCAATCTTTGGAAGTAACTTAGGTTAGGATCTAAGCAAATCATATGGACATTGTTATACTCTAAACAAAGTATATATGTCTTTACATATTCTCATCCCTGATATTCCTTGAACATAAGTCTCCTTGACAAGGATCAAGAGCTTGATATCACCATTTTAGATTTCCTAGTTCTCCAAAACTAGAGAAGGGTAATAACCTGGTTTTTCTTTACAAAAGGTTGAAAGATACTACTAAGTGGTAGGTATAATGCCCACTTAAGGATCATAAGTTAGAGGTTTGAGAAACATTTGGTCGGTAAAAACAAACTTTGGAGGCTAAAGAATTTAACTCCTAAGCACTAACAAACTAGTGTAAGGAGATTCATGTTCGTCCACAGAGACGGGAGGCATAAAGGTAACTCTAGAGCGAAGTAATTGAATTATGAGTTGTTGTAGGTTGTAGTAATTAAAGAAAATATTCAATTTTAATCTCTATGTTTAATAATTATTGATTATGGACTAGGTCCCGAGGTTTTTTACTAGTTGATAGTTTTCCCTAGTTAGCAAATTTTTGTGTTTTGGTACTATTTTGCATAAAATATCATATCTTTATAATTTTAAAAGCAGTGTTGATTTATCAAAGTGTTAAATATATTTTTTCCTTTTATGTATTCTTTTAAGAGATATATTATGTTAGAGCATTGCTCGGTTGAACCCACCAAGCGTTGGCATGACAGGTTTGATTGTCAAGTTTAGTTCCAAAAATAGGTCGTTTGAATTGGTAAATAAAGTAAACTTTGATAGGTTAGACTTGATGTTGAGACAATCTTTAGTTACTCATTCAAGAGATGAAGACGTGTTGAAGACAAACGAAGACATCATATTTCAGATTGAGGTTAGTAACTATTGACTTGTTCCATTTCTATCAAGTTCTTACATCCGTATTCATTAAAAACATAATATGTAAAGTTTATTCACATGGATTTAGTTGTTTAGATGACTTGATTATTCATATGATTTAAGTGTCAAAGGAAGGATATATACTAGTAGTTTCTAAAACTTATTGTAGTGAGTTACGTAGTATAGTTTACTATACTTTCGTTCTTTCGACATAACACTAATATGATTTATGATTTGTGTTGAACTTACGGTAACTAGATATGTTTATCAGTGGTAAATCTGGACTTTAAACTCATGTTACAGAAACAACTCATTTTTTTGGTATAGCTTAACTTCATTTAGAGTAGAATTCAGTTTCTATGTATAGCATGATTCATGACCGATCCTAAACTTGCAATTTCGAAATCTCTATCTCAATTCAATCTCTTTAAGATTTTGAAAGGTGAGCAAGTATGAATAGGAAAGTTCTATGTCAATATTGAACACATATTTAACTCAAATATATTATTTTTTATATTTATTACTTCGATACTTAAGGCTTAGATCCTAATTAATATTATGAGAAATATTTTCGAATTCAAGTTTGGAATCGATATTGATGTGCTTTCCTTTCCCAAAAGTTTGCACATAACTAGTTTTCTAATATATCAAAATATATGGATATGAACTATCTAATATCAGTTGTCATACTAGTATGATTTCTCATATATTAGTTGGAAATATATTCTCAAATATTATTACAACATTGTGTTCTAGTAATATCGAAATAATATAAAGAATATATTATTTTCGGAATTGGTATTAATAAAAATATCTTCGAGAATTTTGAAAATAGGTTTCTTGGTTTCCAAACAAGACTTGGTCATAACACTATAAATAGTGGAACTTGTATTTTTACAAACACATCCCATTGTCACAACTTTGTTGTGATCGTTGATTATTCAACTATTCCGAGTAATTCGATTTTGTATTGGACGAAAGCGTTTATGCATTAAAGTCTTCTTTAGGGATTATGAAGCACTAAAAGTACCGTTGGTGGAAAACTAGATTATTATTTAGTTTTTGTTGATTGTTACTTGTTATTGAACTAACTCATATAGTTATCTTTTAGATATATTATTGTTCATTTTATGGTCCTTCTCTTCTGATATAAGGCCACTCAATACTTTGAAGATTGACTGTCGCAAATCTAAGTGATTTTAGATCTATGGGATATAACTATTGATTTGACAATATTAACAAACTCCGTTCTGTAATAAAAAATTATTAGTGGAATCAAGTGCAGGTTGTTATTATTGAAGAAGATTGAAGACTTTGAAGACTTGAAGTTCTTTTGTGTTTATGATCTTAGTGTAATTATCCGCATGACTTGATGTCTGGGACAAACAACTTGTTTTTCTTTGATAAATGCAAAGCTAGCAAAGATCAAAAAGTTGTTTGCTTGCAAACTTAACTTGTAGAATCAAGATTGATTATTTCTAAATTTATTATCTTGGTTTATCTTGATCAAAGAGTTTCAGATCTGATATATCTTTTTATACTTAGATTTAAACGAAAGATCCTTGACTATGAATTAATCATTGAATATATTTGGTATTTGTGATTGGATTTGAGTGGTTAGAAAATAGTTTAATTTATTTCTATTTGTAATAAGTCCTAAAGGAATTGGGATACAGAAGTCTTTACAGATGTAAAACAACACTTGCAGTGGATTCTGTTAGATGATTCACGTGTGTTGGCCATATTGGTTGTAGGCGCAGGGATACTAAGGAAACTGAGTAACTAGGGGTAGTTTATTCAGTCTTAACTACATGAAGTCGTGAATAGTCAATTTTTCTAGCGGCTTAATTATGAGAGTATTCAAAACTGCACTACATCCCATGGTTTTTCTGCCATACAATTTTTTCGTTAACAAAATCTTTTATGTATGTGTTTTTACTTTACTTCTTCATTATAATTGTTCTATGATTAAAGTAATTACACTCGTACGTTAACAACATCTTAGATCGATCCTTGTAATCAATTACTTGATCACAGTCTAGATTATATCCAATACCACCTTGTTAAAATAATCTTGAGTCGTAAACATCGATAAAATTATACAAGGTGTGTCTGATACGGGTTATGTCAAAAGAACTGGTGGTGTACTCGGTACCTTCGTCTTTTCATAATATACTGCATGTTTTTTATTAGATTAATGGAAAGTAGGTGGTATTCACTTATCTAATCGTTTTTAGTTGGTAGCAGATCGGGTCTAATACCTAAAGATATAACAATTTGTATTTATAGCAATCCATAAACCCTTGATTAGAAAAGATGTCCCATTCTATTTCGTTCCCCTATCTTTTGACGTACAAATTATCTAAGATAGGAAGTTAGGATGAAATTCATTCTTATATCTTTTGAATATAAAGTTTCTATGACAATAGTTAAAGGATATAAATTTCATACGAGACTTAAATAGGGTTCTACAACCTAGTCTGAATATTTGTCGGATAAGGAATGAACGAAAGATGATTCTGCAAGTTCCCAATTAAATCAAACAGTTCTCAATTTCTTTCGTATTAATTTGAGCAAGATATATTTCATCATATTACTACTTGTGAAACCTCTAGAAAAACTTGGGATATCATTAAAAATGTTTACGAAGTTGGTGAAATTGAGAAAAAAGCTAGATTTCAAAATATCTAAAGTCACTAGGAAATCTTTTGTCCAAATTCAGATGATGATTTTGATTATTTCATTTTGATCAAGCTTTCCAAAGTCATTTATGTATCATGTGTTCTAGGCAAAGTTTCCAGTAATTATAAAATTAATCAAAAGATTGTCAGATTATCATCTTCTCAATTTGATTCGATAAAACATGATATTACAGAAGCCAACGATATTTTCCAATCCACATAGATTTGACCTTATTGGAGTGATATCATCATCATTTAATGGTATATCTTGCAAGAATATAAAAACAAAATAAAAACCAATACCGAAAGCTCAAACATTTTTGTGCGTCCTCAGCCAAACTCTCTCATACACTCTCTTCCAAGCCAAAAGTATATGTAAAACTCCCTATAAATCTCTAAAGCAACAAACTCCTTAGAAATATAAGGTTTTGGCAATGGCAAGGATTTCAAGGGTCTTTCTCAAAGTCCTCAAAGAATAACATGGATTTCTAAGGAGTGTGAGAAAGTCCCTTGAACTCTCTACGACTAACGAAGATTCTGAAAGACTTTTTTCAAACTCCTCTATAACTAATGAGTAATAATTTTTAAACTCTATTAAAATATATTAAAACCTTAAACTCTCCCACGACTAACCCTTGTTAAATAATAAAATTGGGGTTAGCCCAATATAGTGAATCATAGGTCTCAATCTTGTCTCATCGGGGATCGAGACACCGAGAAAACTTTATCTCGGGGAGATTTTCGGTGAAATCTCAGAGTTTTTATATTCAAATTTTATATCCGTAGTATGTAGGTCAAGAATTTTGCACACTTTATATATGTTAAGCTTGTATAGGTATAAAGACACAATAAATTTTTTTAAGAAAAGTAAAAAAAAATCGACATATAAGGTTGGATTTGATTTTTATTATTAAATTTATACATGTTAAGCTTGTCTCGACGAGATGTAAGTCGCATCTCGATGGAATTTTGGCTGTCTCGGCGAATTTCTCAGCCAAATGTCCTCTCGCCGGGATTGAAAGACTCGTCTCAACCTTAGACCGAAAGCAAAAATCTCGGCCCTACCGAAAATCTTGGCGAGAAGACCGATATTGACTACATTAGGTTAGCTCATTTTTGCTAGCATGGAAAAGAAATAAAGTCGTTAGACGAAAAACATGATCCAATTAGATATTAAAAAAATAAAAATACGGTCATTTAGTAATAAAGTCAATAACGTCTTATCCTATTATTTTTAATAATAACTAAATTGCCTCTGTTAAATTTGTATTAATGAACCTAATTATCTAAACTAATTAAATGTCAGTGGTTATCTTAGATTAATGAACTTAATTTATCTGTTATAATCAATAAAGGGCATACGCTCCCATGCTTTTTCATTTCCTGGACATCCTACAGTTAAGAGTTCATCATTTCTTATCCCTAAAAATCGTAAAAAACAAGACACAACTAGGAAGTTCAACTAAGACTTACCCGTAGGTAAAATTTACGACTAAGAATCAATATTATGACCTAGCCGCAATTCATATTCTATGGTTATCAACATCTAGAAACTGTATCACAAATTTTTTATATATTTCAGAGTCACTTAGACTAGGAATCCATCATTTTCCAACGGTAAAAAAATAAAACAGTACTAACCTACGACTGAGAAATGATAAACTCTTAGTCGTAAATGAACTACTTACGGTTAGGAATAGATGACATCTAGCCATAGATAGTGTTTACGACTAGGAATTCATCTGTTCCTAGATGTAACTAGTTTCTGAATGTGAAATTGAATTCTAAATTGATCAAATCTAATCTATTTAAGCAATCAAAAGCAGTATAAAAATTGCGGGTTTGTTGATTCTTGCCTAATAGAAGTTATAGTTTGAATATTATCTGCTTGTTGAGGTGTTATTTTGTTTATGGATATATTATTTTTATGGAGGTTATGGAGGAGAAGATATGAAGAAGAGTAATAAATTTAGATTTTTCCCCTATTTTCCACCACCATTTTTCCTATTTCCATCCCCAATTATCCTAAGTACAATCCAAATAAATATTAAACAATTAATTGGTTTGATAACCCTTGAATTTGTTTTCTGGGTCTAGAAGACAGCCAAAATTAAATACTGTTTTAATATCCAAAGATATAAAAGATAATTTCCTAATATCCTAATTTGGTTAATCTGCCATATTTTTTTAATTTAGTATAACTTTTTTTTTATGGTGAGGGACCGATATACCCTTAAATTTTAGCATATAACGATCATGAACTAAAAATAACAAAGAGAAAAAACAGAGTAGTATGAAAAAAGGGTTCTTTGTTATAATCAAATGCAAAACAGAGGATATACAAACTGATCTTTTTGTTTTATCATCTGTAAGTTTTAGCAAAAACAGATATATACATGCATACAAAATTAGGAACAAAGTACTTTGTTGCTGATTAATACAGATCTGGAACTGGATAATAGTGAATATTATTATGCTTTAATTTTAAACTAGTACATAAGAAGAAATGGAGACGAATGTACCATGGATGGGTGCTTTACTATGGAGATGTTGCATGTATTGCTCACATAATCATGGGAAAGTAGTAACTAGTGAACGCATATGTGAAACTCTCTTCCAACTCTCTCCAAGATCATGCTTAGGTACCCCTGTCTCTCCTCCACCCACCATGTGATTCGTCACCTAATTAATAGATTCACAATTATGTATCCGCGATGTGGGTGCTTTGATAAGGTATTTGAAGTGTTTCAGGGGATGCATGATAAAAATATGGTTACTTGGAGTGTAACTATTTTTAGTGCACTTCAATAATTTTTCCGGTTTTACTTCCTACAATGATTTAAATTGTAATTCATTCATAATGACCACTAATAACATATAAATTTGGATGCAATTATTTGCAACACAGATTAAACCTGGATGAAATCAGTTTCATCCTAGTTTAAATATGGATGAAACAAATTCACCTGAATCTACAATAGGATGTAACCAGTTTCATACTAGTTAAACATTGATGCAAATAAATTTGATCAAATACTCTCTCCGTTTCAGCAAAAGTGTTACTATCACTTTTTTATTTTAGCCTATTTTAAAATAGGATGTAACCAGTTTCATACTAGTTAAACATTGATGCAAATAAGTTTAATCAAATTCTCCCTCCGTTTCAGCAAAAGTGTTACTATCACTTTTTCATTTTAGCCTAAAAAAAGGCCAAAATGAAAAAATGATAGTAACACTTTTGTTGAAACGGAGGTAGTATAAAATATGATGATACCAGTTTCATCTAAAACATTATGGAATCAGTTTCATAGTAGTTTAAATATGTTTTCCTCAGGATGTATCTGGTTTTATCTTGCTTATTCTGACAAAGAAACATATTTTCATCATGATGTATCTGGTTTTATCCTGCATATTAAATATTTATTTATTTTTATGTTGAATCTGGTTACACCGTAATGATTTTTTAATATTTTTTGTATTAATTTAAGGAAGCATGTATCCAGTTTCATCCTAGATATTTTTCGAATAATTTTTTCTATTTTAGTTTAAGCCAAAATGCAACCAGTTTCATCCTAGCTATTTTTTTCGAAATAAAAACTCTCAAATTTACAATGGACAATAAATCTTGTTTTGTAGATAATTTAAAACCCTTAGTAGATAATTTACTAAGTTATAATTTTTTTGTGGTTTGTTTTTAAATAGGAGAGAGAAAAGATTAAAAAAAAGAAAAAAACATAAAATAAAGGATATATTGGTCTATGTAATTTAGTGTCCATTTCACTCATATATAATGTTTACTTGTCTATTACAACCATCATGTTTTTAGGATACTTAGGCAATAAACCTATTTTCTCAATATTAAAAGATGTTAAATCCTAATTTTTTATATTTTGACTTTCTTTTTTACACCTACGTATATTATCCACCCACTACTAAAAACCGTACGAACACAAATCGTACATTCTTTTTTTTTCCACCATTACCGTAGGTCTCGCCCATTACTTGCTAATAATGATACCGATTGTGGGTTAACTTCATGCTTGTGGTGTAATGTGTTTCAAATCATTAGATGAACCTGCAAAAGCTTTATTTCTTTGAAAGGATTAATGTTTTTGTGTTGTACAGTTGTACTAATATATCAGATAAGAAAATTTCAATCACTAGGTGTTAATATATACCGAGAGAAAAATAGTCCAAACTTTACAAGTAACAAAATATTTGATAGGATGCAGTATAAAGTTCTCGAACATGTTTTTTACAAATGTGAGTATGGCACTACATCATTACCAACAGGTCTTTATAAGGCTTGTCGCCAAAAAAAATTATTATGTATAGCTAGCTCGTATATTTTTTTACAATGTTTAACACCTTCAACCGGCTTGCCCCCTTCAGGCACTAGACAGGATAGGACTTTTGACTTAGACTACTGCATATTCATTTCAAAATTGCGAATGATAAGGGTACATCACTACATCATCACTTATAGCCATCCGTAACTGGACGATTGGGATAATCAATGGTCGTCCATAACTGGACGGTTGAAATGATTAACGGTCGTTCGTAAAGGAACGATCGGTTTTTAAATAGAAAAAAGTTACTGATTAAATATCATTAATTAATTAGGTTAATTACTAACATCTGAATCTTGTTCATAAAATGCGTATTCAATAAAATTAACATAATTTTTTTGGATATTTGATTGAACCAGGGTTGGGATATTTTTCTCCGATAATAGAATTTTTCATAATAATAGTTCACCGACTAATCACCGATTAATTCATCTACGCCTTGGCGAATTCAATGACAAAAGATAAAGAAATAGGTGTACTATAATAATAATTAATGGGAATCTAACCTAGGGTTTTAACCTGATAGTTTTTGGTTTTATTTAATAAAAAAGAAGACAAATAAAAGTGGTAATAGTTAGAGTTAATTTTGACTTTTCTAGATGGGATATGGGAAAAACCAGAACTAAAAAGTAGATTGATTTTAGAAATTATGAAGGGAATGGGAAATAGAAAAAGAGTCCTGTTAATAAGAGGGAAAAAAACAGATTTGAGTAGAAAAGAATTAAGAGGAGGGAACTGGATTTTCAGTGGAGGGATTGACTCTTGAAAAGAAACATAAAATATCTAAAGCGTCCTTATGGTCAAGCATACAAACAACTAAACCTAATTAACAACGACAAAATCTTAAATACGCATCTTCTTCCAAGACCAGTACTAGACTTATGTCTGAAAGTTTCTTACGTAAGCTAGACTTAATTTGGAGTAAATAAAAGTAATTGGCAAAAGTAAATAGATGTACAAGTCGCCTAATTGACATGATTAAACTTTTTTTATATATAAGTTCAAACTTATAATCCTTATTAATAAATAAAGACCAATGATAAAATGAAACATTAAGTGTATTTCTTATTTGTTTTAGTATGAAGACCCGTTATGCTGTAATATATCATTTTGTTTATATGCTTATAAGATTAAACAAGTCATAATGATATAATTAGACATATAAATTGATTTGTTTTTAAAGGATGTTTATATCAGAAAAATTAGGGATTAGGAATTTAGAACTTGAAATTCTCATCCACAGTTAAAAATTAGAAAAAGTTAAAAGTTTTAGACAAAGTTGAGAATTAGAGATTTTATTAAGATGATAATCACAGATGAAAATAACATGATTATTCATTTTTTTAAAATATTTGGGATATTGGAAAAAGAAAATAAATCGTAGTTGTGAAACAAGTGATTCAAAACCCTACTTTAGTAATGGTAGGATTGGAAATTTAAAAAATATACATTATTTTTATTATGTTTCTCTTTGACCAAATATTGACCTGAATTTAATAGATTTCTTTCCCTCCTTGAATCTATTTTTTATCTCTTATAACATAGGGTGAAAATTAGAAAAACCTTTTTATTTTATTTTATAAATAATTAGGTTTGACCCGGATAAAAAAATACTCCCTCCGTTTCAGGAAAAGAGTTACTTTTCCTATTTGCACAATTGTTAAGACAAGATGAGAGAGAATAACTTTTTAAATTTATTTTCAGATTTACCTTAATAAAAAGTTTAATACTACATACATCTTTATAATGAGAATAATAACATTTCTTAGAATAAAAGGGTTGAAAGTTTGTTATGTTGAAAATGAAAGTAATTTTTTTGTTGGAACAAAAATTTAAAGAGAAAGTAACTCTTTTCCTAAAACGGAAGGAGTATATTATATTTAATTTAGTTAGAAAAATAAAAAGATAACTTAGATTTAGATATATTACCAGGGCCCTAAACCCACTGCCTCGATATTTTGAAGTATTTTGAAGCGCCGAAAGAAAATCATTCAGCCCTAGTAAGTGGTTTCCACAAAAGGCCGAAGAGAAAACAATTTATCTTCACCATCCAGGAAACAAATATATCAGACCATCGGTTCTTTCACGGGCTGAGATTAAAAAAAATATGGTAAATATCTTGCTCAATCTATTCAAAGTTTCAATGTTTCTTGTGGGTTTTCTTCGATTAGTGTTTGTTATTCTGGGTTCTAATAATTTTTGGATTTTTTTGTTACTTTTGCAGTTGTTCTTCTCATATTTTAAGGATTTAGTAGGAAGAGAAGTGACAGTGGAATTAAAGAATGATCTTGCAATAAGAGGAACTTTACATTCAGTAGATCAGTACCTTAACATAAAGCTTGAGAATACTAGAGTAGTTGATCAAGACAAGTATCCTCACATGGTATGATTTCTTCTTAGTTCACGGGTTTGCTTGTATGATTTTTTCTTTGCTAGGGTTTATATTTGCAAATTTTCGAATTTTATGAACTTTTGATTTACTAATGTTTGATTTTGTCGTGGGTATTTGGAGAATTGAAGTAGTATAGAATTAGGGCACCTATTTGCAGACATTAGGGTTTTAATCTTGGAATCTTGGGTTTTAGGGATTGGAAAGGTTTTTTTCAACTTATGCTCTTAATATATATCTAATTTAGAGACTGAAGGAAGATAGACACTTCAGTGCAAGTTGAAGGCTTAGGCAAAGCCAAGGAAATCACCAAAAATCTGTTTGCGTTAAGAGTTGATAGAAGTGTCTTAATGTAGTCAACCCTGACTACTGTAATGCACAGATTTGATGAATTTGATTTTCGTGAACCACTCTAGGCTACATGATTACTAGTTTTATGGGATGATGCGGTAAGAGTATGAACATTGGAGTAGTGAAGCACTGTCACAGGGTATTCTATAGTCGAGACTATGGATGATCAACTTTGCTATGAGGTTGTTGCGTAGTAATTTAGTGATGAAGGGACTAAGCTTTTAGTGTAGGAAACTATTGTGACAGAGTACTCTATAGTTGAGACATATTATGAACGGATTAATTTTTTTTTTTGAGGTCGTTGCCGAGTAATTCAGTGAAGGAGTGAATAAGCTGTTAGCATATGAAGCCATGTCGCTGAGTGCTCTATTAGTCTGGACATATGTGAACAGATTAATTTTTTTATACGAGGTCATTGCGGAGTAATTTAGCAAGGGAGTCACTAAGCTGTTAGTGTAGTGAAATGTGGTCACAGAGTACTCTATAGTTCAACATGTTATGAATGGATTGATTTCAAATATGAGCGGTTGTTGAGTAATCCGATAAATGTGTGACTCAAGTTATCAGGATCTCGAAGTTTGTTGTTGCAGAGAAAGTTTAGCTAAAACCTTTATTGAACTGATAAATTTGATGTAGTGCGTAATTGCTAATTTGAAATCCGATAATCAAGTCTGTTGTTGTGGTTTCTGTAATGCGTTGCACTTGCTTCATTCAAGTTTACTGGCTTATAATTGGTTATGCTGTTATATGATTTTTTCTTTTGAGGGGACTTTTCACTTATTGTCTTTCGATTTATATGCAGCTTTCTGTAAGAAACTGCTTCATCAGGGGATCAGTGGTGAGGTATGTGCAATTGCCCCCAGATGGAGTTGATGTGGAACTTCTTCACGATGCTACTAGGAGGGAAGCTCGTGGTGGCTGATATGCTCTCTACATTGTCTATCCAGGGACTTAGAAAGACTGAAAGGTCCTTACTAGCCTATGGTCTTACTCTTTATCTCTTATTCTGCTGCTAGACTATGAACAGTCCATTTTGGAATTGTTGCTTGTAATAACCAATATGGTTTATGATAGTTTTTCGAATTCTATAAATTACTGAAAGCTTCTTTTTGTTCATCTGTTTCTGCAGCTTGAATTTTAAGTTTCCTCTATTTTTCCGTATGAAACTGAAATGATGTTAGTCTATAACTTCATGAACAGTTTTCAAATGTGTATCTGTTTTATTTAGTATCATGATATCACATATTTTTGAAAAACATATAGGACACTGTATTTGCATCTTCTGTCCCAACAAGATTGCCACAAAAAATGAAACATAACATTCCCAGCACTGTAGAAGAAGAGACTACTACTCGTATTAGTGACATTCTCATTACTAGTGAAAGCAATAGTGTCGATAAGCGTAGATTATAACATGTCCTAGGACCTGAAACAGCAATTGTCATCTTGGAGTAGCATTAGAAGTATTTCGTGAACAAATCCAGCATAGTTTGTAACATGTCCTAGGATCTGAAACAGCAATTGTCATCTTGGAGTAGCATTAGAAGTATTTGGTGAACAATTCCGGCATGTCCATTTGGGTTTCATCGGCTGCCTCTACAGCTACTTCATCATCGGATGATATCAAAACTTAATAACAGATCATCCATGATGCAAAATCTGTTTAAATCAGCAAACACTCCTGAAGAAGCACTCCAACATATGATATAAAAACCTAAAATATAGTATAAAATAACAACCGCAAAGTCATTTAACTCTCCGTCACTGAGAGCACCATCTTTGTTATGATCACGAACCATAAATTTAAAGCCCTCACGCACCGCGGCTTCAAAGTCTGTGTTGCCTGATCATATAGTGGTGTTATCGGATAAAGCACTACCTTTTGAGCAGATAGGAAAACCTCGCTAACCTGCAGAACTGAACATAACTTGGGTATCAGTTTACTAGAGAAGTTTGAATGACAAAATATTCAAAGGTCCATGCCTCAAGTAACCACTAAAAACCTGGATCTAGTTGGTATTTGTGGTACGCTCAAGTATAAAGTAAATGCTTATTGTTAACCTAATGTAAATTAACATACTTATTAGTGCCTAGGTAAAACAAATGACATAGGTGATTTACGTGGTTGAGCCAAAGTCTACGTTAACGGAGATAATGAGTCTGAGTTCTTATTATTTATCAATAAGGTTACAATGGTTTTACAACTGTGTGTTTGAGTAAAGTAACACACTCAGGGTTATAAGTTTCCTCTCTCTGATCCTCGTCCACACTCAATCTTTTAATTCGAATCTTCATCTCTCTATTTATAGAGATTATGTTGGGCCCTCATTCCGCTCTCGTTATCGCCAATATAACATAGAGGGTCTGGCGTGGCACTAGTTACGTCTTGCTTCGGTCTTGCTTGTTCCGCTAGCTGCTCGCCACGCGTTAGATTGTGTCAGGCGGTGGCATTAAATGATATGAAACGGTGAAGATACTTTCATAGCACGCATCTAACATCTCTCTCCTTGCTTTGTTAAATCAACCGGTACGTGGTATTATCCAAACCGCTCGTTTGACTCTTCTTGAAGATTGGGTATAACAGGTTTGCTCATGATTTCAAACACTAATATTTGATCCTCATATATTGCTATTGTACCATGTGTATGGTGATTATTTTGAAGTTATAGTTTACCCCTTGTCTTGCCTTATTTACCAGGGGTAATATGAGAAGACTATCCCATGATTACTTCCACTTTCGCGCTCGACATTTAATGTTCCTAAATTCTTTTGACACAAGGTACCAACAATGGCTTTATGACTTGATCAAAATGCCAACCGGATATTAGCCTTGATCACGAGCCAACGCCAAATATTATCATGGCGCTAGCTGAAGGATGGCACTAAAATAACCTACCACGGTTGGCGCCTAAAATTGTAACACAGTGCTGGCCTAGTGTCACCGCCAAACTTCTAACACGGGGTTGGCCTAGTGCCAGCGCCAAAAATTCTTACACCGGCCGCGCTAGCCTAAGGATGACGCCAAAATAACTTACCACGGTTGGCGCCTAAAATTCTAATACAGCGTTGGCCTAGTGTCAGTGCCAAAAATTCGAACAAAGAGCTAGCCTAGTGCTAGCGCAAAAAATTCCAACACCATACCAGCCTAATGATGTCACTAACATATGCTACTCGTTGCAACCTATGGTGGCAAGCCATATCATGGCGCTGCCCGAACGCCAGGGCCAAGTCTCTTTGTGGCGCTAACCTAGTGTTAGCGCCATCCATGCTCTGGACTTATAGCTTGGCGTTAGTCTAAAGCTAGCGCCAGATTCACTTTCAGCAGCGGCCTGGTGCTAGTGCTAGCCTCCTACAATGCTATCCCGTTGTTAGCGCCAAACCATCTCCTACGCATTAGCATTATGCCTCTTATTCTCAATGCAATACCAAATTCTCCACCTTGCTCGCAATGTCTGGAATATGCCACTTGATGCCATTAGCTACTTGTTTCTCCAATTTATGCGCTTAGTAAACCACACATAATGTTGCAGAAGAAATATATGTTAAGAAAATTACCCTTGCGGGTCATACGCCTCCATATTAAAAGAGAATTAAAATTGATTGAATTTTGTTTAGGAAGTAAAATTCAAGAAAATTACCAAAAAAATTGATCTTGGTTGGCAAGTGCACAGGACGAGAAGCTAAGTGCATGTCCATATGCAGGAACCTGAACCACACAAGCCTTGTGTGCACAATGTTTGGCATATGAAAGCCCAAATATTATTTGCTCGCCCGCCCCCATCCATATTGATAACTAAGCTTCTTATTTATATGGTGGTGTTCATCTTTAGTTTTCCCCAATGTGGGACTAAAAGGATATCTTTTTCATTCACTCATGAAAATGAGTAAGTATTTCCTTCAAAAAAATAATAAAAAATGAGTAAGTTTCATAGAGACCCTTAGGTTCTAAGATCAATTCATAACGAAGACCAAAATTCTTTTTATAAAAACTCATTTTGTCTAACATTAGTTGCACCTGCAGAGAATTGGAGTATCACTTCATCAACAAACACTAACAAAGATGATGCATTGGAAGCTTTTGTCGCATTAATTAAACCAAATGGCTATTTGCTGGCATATTTTACAGACAAGATCTTGCGATGCCATACCTGTGCGTAATTAACAGAGATATGCATCATAATGCCACCTTTCAAAGAGTGAGTCTACTAGCTTGAATCACTTTAGAGAGGTCCTATGAGCATGTACTACTAGTATATCATGAGCTGGCATTTTCTGCAAAGATATACTATGGGCTTGCATTACTCACTGAGTTATTCCATAACTGCGCATCACGTGTGAAGTGATGTCAACGCTTCATATCATCAATGAAATTACGCATGGCCATTCAGGATTAATTGTCTATCGACGAGAGGTTACTAGGGCAGCATTTGTGCGTCATTGCCAGCTTCCACGACTCTTAGGTGTCAATATCAGGCTAGTACTTACATAATTATCTCTTTTCTCCATCATGGTGACTCATCGCCTTACACTGATGCCATGAAGTGTTCTACTGACTACAAATATTTAATTTACTCAACTGCCAACATCTGACATAAAATATTAGTAGCGGCATCACCATGTCCGCGGATGGCATTATCAAGGCGCAATGCCAAAATAGTGCCGAATAGTATACTCTACTTAATTTACTGAGTCACTAATAAACTTACCAACCTCACTAGATTTTACACTAGTCAGTCTACTTAATTAATTAATATTATGAGCATGTTGCCTAATTAATTAGTTGAGTCAATCATATGACTTAACTAATAATAGTAGGAGCTATACTATTAATTTTTCTACGAGATATCAAATATGTGACATGGAGATATTCACTAGGTTATTAGTCTGGAGGTGTAAGAAATGTGCGGTGTAACAGTACACCCGCAATGATAAATAATTAAGGCGTGTGAACATTGGTAAGATGATGGAGTAGTAGGCATATGGTTTACAATTGCGAACATGATTTCAATCACGTGTTCTCCACTATTCCACTTCTTCCACTTCTTACGAGATCATTAGTGTGACTTCAACAACATAAGTAGATGAATATCTCAAAGAAAGACTAAGTTTATCGAAGCCACATCAGGATATCATAAATATTTTTATCATAAACACTTGAACTTGGCTTCAAAGACTCATATTCTTCAACTAGAATCTCACACCCTGATCTCATATTTCTCTGCTTCCCTCCCTAAGATCAACCCTTCCTAAACTTTTATATGTTGTTGAATTCAACATGAGTTCAACAAGTGATGTTCTTTTCCATCAATGAATAGGGATCAGTTATTTATCGTGCTCAGTTACACAAAACCAATGACTTAATCAAAATCATGTCGGAACGTGCCGTGTTATTCAACGGATAACCTAAACCTGATGAGGTTTATGATAAGGAATGGGATTTGATTATGACTGGTTCACCAAGAGATTGGTTTTCTGAAGCATTGGGTCGAACCGAAATATTTTGAACAACTATTTTTATGGCTAGGTATCGGAAAGGAAGTACAACTCATGTGTTTTCAACAAGCAAAGTTGTTACCAAAATATGGTAAACACAAGTTTATGATATATACTAATGAACACTGTGTTTTTTCCAATGTGTCCCTCTTCCTAGAGAGACCACCAATCGCCTGCTTATGGTGACAATTTCACTAGAGTGATAGTGGTCTCTCTTCAATATTGTTGGCAGTTCAAGTTTAGTAAGCCAATCAACCTTGAAACCACCCGTGTTGGATAATAACATAAATGACTGGGTTGGATATATGGCACTATGACATGAAACATACGGAAGATAAGATGTACTTTAATCTTCGGAGACCAAAAAGTCTTATGCGGAACAATAGATGCTTCAAAGTTGAATCGGTGGGCTGAACCCTAACCTTGATCTTGGAGTATCAAATTGTAAAACAAAATATTCCATTGTTGACTACCAAGAACAGACGTAGTCCTATAGGTTCTCCTTTCCTATATCACCAAATGCCAAACAACGTATTATCCTGAACAATCTCCAAAGAATTCGCTGGCCAATTCATCGACCAAATAACATTGTTAGAAAAAACAAGATTGATCCTTGGTAGAACTGTCTGATAAAACTATAGAATCTATGAATTGATGTGAAAAATGATTATAGAAAGGAATTATCAGATCCAAAAACAGACGGACAAGTGAGTATTTATAAGACTCACACGACCTGCACACACGTGCATAACCTTGACTATAGTCAACAGAATGACTATCCTAATACACCCCCACAAGCTATTACCTACAACACAATAATAGCTTGGAAACAAGCAAAAAAACAACTTATAACAGTTGGAGTAGTATCACAAAATAACACCAGAAGCATGAAGTAGTCTTGGCAGGAGCAGAAGTAAACTAATCTGCAGAAGTACACAACAATGTTGCCAGCAACAACATGTAGTAATAACAAGCTAAATCATTCAATGAGGAATATCAACAGATGAACGAATAACAATAACAGTAGTTGGACTAGCAAAGAAGAACTACACAATTTGATGAAGTAACAACACCAGTTGTTAAAAATAAAGCATGAATCAATGTTGGCAGCAAAAAATGTAAGAAGTCTGACAAATTTTGTAGAAGGAGCCAAGAACTGAAGTACAGTAAAACTGCAATTGCAGAAGAAATCCAACTAAGCACAGGAATGAATTGCACCAGATGTTTTTGAAGTAGCGGAACAATGAGAGAACTATGTGTACAAACATAAGTTGCATGACAAGTACTAGTGACAGAAGTAGTTGTTGAAGTAGAAGCACCATCAGAACTTGTTATAGTACAAACATCTTCAGTAGTCGAACTAATAGTGGCAGGACAAGTAGTAATTGCTGAACCTCTTTATGAAACTGAAGCAGTATAAAACTTATGGACAAGTGAAACCAGAAGCAAGCAACAACAACAATAGTAATGAAACCAGAAGCAACATAAGTATTAGAAGTATTAATTCACCATTAGAACTAGCATCAATAAGAATAACAACATAAATAGTAGATTCCGGTATTTGTTTTGTTGTTCTCTGTTGGTTAAGAGACTCAAAATTGTTTTTGGTGTTCTCTATTGGGTAAGAGACTCAAATTTATATTTAGAAACTGGTGTTTGTAAGACCAGATCTGTAAAGGTATTGATATGACTTGTTTTGAAATAACAAGTCATATAACTGGTTATTGAAATATTTTTAGGACCAGTTAGATATTGAAAAAAATAATTATTACTCCATATTCTAAACACACAGAAAGGAATGGGGAAAATTTTGAAGAAGTTATTACCCATATGAATGTTGATATTAACAGAAGTTGTTATTGTTGTTGTTGAAGTTGTTGTTTCTATTGTTGATCAGTTGATCCTGTTGATAAGAAGTTGATGTTGCTATTGAAACTGTAGGTCATAATTGAGACATGTCCTGAATCCAAAACTCGGCAGGAAAAACAAAGCAATCAGAAAGCTCAAAAAATATATGGCGGAAGAAGTTATCTGAAATCAACAATGAGATTTCACCAATTTGATGAAAAACCATTGAACTACTGAACCGAAGAACTCTTGTTAGTAAATCTTCAAGATTATCAACTTCATGGGAAAAGTAAATCATCAATTTGATTTCCACAATCACCACCATGAATATGCAGAATCTGTTGAAACTTTCAATTGCAACAGTTGATCTTGAATCTTTCCTCTATCCCAAACTCGAAACTGAATTCGACATTTGAATAAATCGAAAGAAGAACTTAGCAATCTAGATCGAAAAACTAAAAATGAACAAAAAGAAAATTGCCAATTGAAAAACAAAATAGGAAAGAAATGAAAAATAGGTTTGAGGAAATCGAAATTCCTCTTCAGGTTTTGATTTTGCATTTGAGTTTAAATCAGATTTGAGGTTTGGTTGGTTGTAGGTTGTAAATTTGATTGGGTTGAAGATTTTCCAGGTTGTAGGATATTTGGTTTACATCTGAGTTAAATCAGAATGCAGGTTGTAGGGTCGTTGTCCATCTGAATTGAAAACAGAATGGAGGTTGTTGTTGTTGTTGTTGTTACATACATGTTGATTTTAGCAGCGGAATTTAAGAAAGTGAGGTTTTCACACCATTAATGGTGGAAGTGAAGATCCATGGATCAAAAACCCTACTGGCTCTGATACCACGATAAAAATATAGAAGCTATGAATTGATGTGAAAAATGATCACATAAAGGAATTATTAGATCTAGAAACAGACGGACAAGTGAGTATTTATAAGACTCACACGACCTGCACACACATGCATAACCTTGACTATAGTCAACAGACTGACTATCCTAATACTGTCCCATCTGATCTAGTACTATTGTCGATGTACTGAAACATGCACTGAAAGGCGCAACTGGATCAAACTTGCAGTATTCAAGGATTTAACTATTTTAATAAAAATAGGCTAAAATAAAAAAGTAATAGTATTTTTTTTTTGGAGTATGGAACAGAGGTAGTATAAAACACTAGTAAAGGCCTTGTAGATTGATGTCTCCATAGTAGTGTAAGGAAATAGAGAGCTAAGTTTAGTTCCTCCGACTCTATTATATTTGTTAATGGGACATTTTCACTATCTATCTCGATTGATTTCACATCAATGAAGTAATTAATGGCAGCAGTAGCAGTAGA
Source organism: Papaver californicum (assembly GCA_023531435.1). NCBI lineage: Eukaryota > Viridiplantae > Streptophyta > Magnoliopsida > Ranunculales > Papaveraceae > Papaver > Papaver californicum. Next base: position 3,072,195 of record JAJJMC010016780.1, read on the forward strand.
ACCCCCCCTACTTGATGAGTTGATCAAGAGTGGGGTGATTATTTATACCCACCCAATATATGTGGCTATGGGATAGCCTAATGGTAGGTAAAAATATCTAGATATCATTTCACTAATAAAAGTAGAAAACCTAAACTAATTTCATTTTATTTCTAACTCTTCTTCTTCTCTTCTTCTTGACTACCGATTGCGAGAAAAATCTAACTCTTCTTCTTCTCTTCCTCTTGACTACCGATTTGTGAGAAAAAAAAAATTCTCGTAAGATTTTCAAAACCAATTCATCGTATCGTCGTTAATCGTCGTACCAAATCATCGTCGATATTTCAATATAAAGATGGCTCGACGGAAACAAACAAGTTGTCAATCTAATAATAATAACTGGCCAAATTTTGTGAAGAGATTAAGAAACCGAGAGATTGTTGAAGAACATAGTAAAGAAGATGAAGACACGAAGATGATGATCTAGATACGGAGACTGATTCTGAGAATCAACCTCTCCAGAACTATATAATGGCTCCAATAAGGTAAGAGTTTACCATTATTTGGGTTTATATTGCTTGAATTGAATAAAATCGTCACTAGAATTTCTAGGGTTTTCGGTGAATTGGTAAGAATTGGTAGTTTCGTATAGGTTTAAACTCCCGACTATGAAAGAATTCATCATTCCTGAAGCACATCGACTATAATCGGTAGTTAGATTTAGTCATTAACTACCGAATTCTTTCTGTACCAAAATTTAGGATTAATTGTTAGTTAATTTTTTTTTATCTAACTACCGATTATATTAAATGGTTTCGTTGTAGAGGAATATAGTTTTGAATAAATCGGTAGATATGTAGTAGTTGTTACCTTCCGATTATGAAAGAATTCATCATTCCTGAAGCACATTGACTATAATCGGTAGTTATATTTAGTCATTAACTACCGATTTTCTTTCTATGCTAAAATTTAGGCTTAATCTGTAGTTAATTTTTTTTATCTAACTACCCATTATATTAGATGGCTTCATGTAGAGGAATATAGTTTTGAATCAATCGCTAGATATGTATTAGTTGTTAACTTCTGATTAAAATATTTTGAAATTGAAAAAATGTTAGTGCTATATCATAATCGGTAGTTATGTGTGATTATTGTCTCTCGATTATATTTGCCTTAAAAACTTTGATTTCTCTTTACTTAATTGGTAGATAGGTTTTGTATTTGACTTATGATTGTTTTGTAATCGTTTGTTATTGTGTTTATTTGACTACCGATTATATGTTTCCATAGCTTAGATTTTTCTGATACAATTTTTATGCATAATCGGGAGATAATCTACGACCCGAGCCACCGATTGTTTTGTAATCGTTTGTTAGTTTGTTTATTTGACTAGCGATTATATGTGTGTCCATAACTTAGACTTTCATGAACCAAAATTGTTGCATAATCGGGAGATAATCTAGGACCCGAGCTACCGATTATGAACAATCGGTTGTTTTTTATGTATTTTTTGTACCGATTATGTAGTGATTAAATGGTGTCTTACGAGCTAATTATTCTTTATTTTTATTTTTTTATGGAAATGTGAGCTAAGCAAGCCCAAAATACAATTGTTTAATGGCCTCATCGTGAAGGGGGTGAGAAAGTAACAGCTAGTGCAAGAAGAGAAAAGACCGCTAGCGGAATCTCTATCACCGAAGGAACTCAACCAAGTTTACAACCAAGTGTTCCATAAGTTAGAAACCAAGAAGAAGGAGAACCAAGTGCTCCACAAGTTAGAAACCAAGAAGAAGGAGAACCAAGTGCTACACAAGGAGAAGGAAAAGGTACAAAGAAGGTAATTAAGAAGAAAGGAGGACACCAAGTCCTCACCTCTTTGAAGATGAAGGGTATTGAAGCAGGCCAAATCCCTGGGTTACCAAGAGATGGAAGAGATCTGTTATTTGGATACAAAGACTCATTGGCCAAAGAAATTTATTCAACTGAGGTAATAATTATAAAACACCATTCTTAAGCTATTGTCTTTTTATTCGTTGAAGTGTTAACGGCTATTCTAATTATTTTATAATTCACCGTGTATATTAGGACCATTCTCATGCGGTTCGTCCACTCAAACCTACGGCTTCACCAAGAAAAATAAAAGACTGGCCGTTAGATGGTGAGTGTGAAAGGTTCAAGCAAATTATTTATGATTCAGGGTTATCTACTGCTGCCGAGAATTCAATGTTAGAGCATGAACGTTTGTCGATATCATCCTTCCCGGAGAGAATGTATCATGAGACTGACACCTTCCATATGCCGTTTGGAGAGATGACGATCACCCCAGATGATATGGTGCATATTCTTATTCTCGCTGACCATGGTACAACCGTCAAGTTTGATTACGTAAAGCAGTTAAGCCGGGAACAACTTTATTTTTACACTCAGAAGTGCCTTGGTTGGGATCGAGCGACATCCGACATTAAGTTCAACCGGTGCTTTCGTTATAAAACTAGACAGTTCAGCATGGTCAACTTGATGAATATGTTCAAAGGCACCAAGGATAAAGAAGAAATGAATCCAGAGTTTAGCGACAACGAAGTGAATGCTGTGTCCACTGCATATCTCCGATGTGTATTGGGATGTGTCATTTTCCCCAATTGTAGTGGCAACCGGGTCGACGCCAACCTTCTACAACTGTTGCATCCTCTCAATAAAGTTCGTGATTACTCGTGGGGCACTGCATGCCATGTGTTCTTGATGGAAGAGTTAAGAAAGGCATCAGGGGAAACAACTAGCCAAATTGCCGGGAATGTGAGCCTACTACAAGTATTTTGGTAACTCTATTGATGCTTTGATTGTTATTTATTTTTTTTCTCTTTTAGGAATCAATTTTCTCATACTTGGTTTGATATGTACACTAGACATGGATCTATGACCACTTCTCGTTCCTCGATTTGGCTAAAGAGAACCCGATATGGCAAAAAGGAACACCCATAGGAACAAAATACATCTTCGACAACAGTCATTCAAGGTCTAAGAAGAAGCAGTTGATTTCTTTGAGGAGGAAATTAAACTTGATGATGTCCAAAGATCTTTAATCCATACAAGGAAAACCGAGCTAGTGGACATATAACGGGAAGGTATGAGTTGTCTTTTTACTATGGACCCTTGTGGCACCCCACAAGATATGTTATGTACAATGCCTCAAGGGTGATGCGTCAACTCGGTTATGTACAAGAAGAACCTTGGAGTTACATACGTGTAAAATTCAAATTGGACATGGAGAATTGTGTATGCGGTAAGGACTCTATCACAGTAGTTTACTCTGGTAACCCATCCGTTGAAGATTGGAATAACAGGATGCAATATTTGATCAACGATGGGAGACCTGTCAACCGAGGTGATGAAGTACATCCAGGATATATGGGATGGTACCGGGAGCATTCTCATCTTTATGTGATCCGTGAAGATAAAGGAAAGACCACCAAGGTTTCTGAGTATACTTGTATCATCAAAGACAAACTTCTGGTTATGAAAGGATGGTACGTAATATTCTTTCCTTTTGATTTTAATATTACGGCTCAATATTTTAGATAATAATCGTTTGATTGTTATTGCATAAAAACAGAAAAATAGGTTTGTGTTTTTCTCTAAGAAGATTGCTGAGTGTATAAAGGAGGGGGTTCATTTATCAATTGTGAAGCTGAAAGAGCATAAATACCTAATGGATAACATTGATAATGAAGCTTATGCAAGTAAGTTTTGGAAGAAAGCTTCGAATAAGCCTAAGAGGCCAGCATCAAAGCCCAGTAAAAGATTTCGTCGTTCATCAAGTGCTGATGGTGAAGCCAATGTCCCTGATGCTGAAGCAAATGTCCCTGGTGCAAGTCGTGCTAGCACTAAAACCAAAAAATCTAGAAATTAGATTGTGGTTATCTTGTTAGAGAACATCATTTTCAATTGATTTGCAAGAAACTTGTTTCGGATTATAAGTTCTAACATCATTTTCGTACTAAAGTCAACCTAGTTTTTAAGGGTTTTTTTTCGGATTATAAGTTCTAACATTATGTTTAATGTTAATAATTGTTTACTTTATGGATGATGAATGGATTTTAGGTTCTTTTTGTGAATTATCGATTGATTTGCAAGAGACTCATTTTTAATAAGTAACTTTGTTGAAATTTTACATTACAATTGGTAGATAAGTGGTATGCATCACCTACCGATTAAGCTTGTTGATCCACAATCGGATGATAATTATCTACTGATTACACCTGCTGATCCTAAATTGGGTGATAATTATCTATCGATTACACCTGCTGATGGAACTGCTTGGTTTCTGGACACATTTTACATTATAATCGGTAGTAATTAAAGTTTCATAGACTACCGATTATGGATTATGCAAATTTTGGAAATTTGATAAATTTTTTCAATCTTTAATTTGGGGAAACATATACTAATCGGTAGTAAATAAATTCTTAGACTACCGATTATGGAGTATGAAAATTTTTAAAATTTGATAAATTTTTCAAATTCGAATTTGGGGCAACATATACAATCGGTAGTAAATAAATTTTCTTAGACTACCGATTATGGAGTATGAAAATTTTGGAAATTTGATAAAATTTTCAATTTTCAATTTGGGGCGACATCTATAATCGGTAGTTAATAAAGTTTCATAGACTACTGATTATGGAGTATGCAAATATTAGAAATTTGATAAAAAAAATTTCAATTTTAAATTTGGGGTAACATCTACAATCGGTAGTAAATACATTTTCTTAGACTACCGATTATGGAATATGAAATTTTTTAAAATTTGATAAAATTTTCAATTTCGAATTTGGAGCAACATCTATAATCGATAGTAAATAAAGTTTCATAGACCACCGATTATGGAGTATGCAAATTTTAGAAATTTGATAAATTTTTCAAATCTGAATTTGGGGCAACATATACAATCGGTAGTAAATAAATTTTCTTAGACTACCGGTTATACCTGTTGAAGTACAATCGGGTGTTAATTATCTACCGATTAAGATGATGGAACTGATTGGTTTCTGGACACATTTTGCATTACAATCGGTAGTAAAAACATTTTCTTAGACTGCCGATTATGGAATATGAAATTTTTTTAATTTCAAATTTGGGGCAACATCTGTAATCGGTAGTAAATAAAGCTTTATAGACTTCCGATTGTATAAATCGGAAGGTAATGGTGATCCCGATACTTCTAATTGTTTATATTCGTATGAACTTATTGTACGTTCTTGTTACAACAGGCCTCAGCAACTCTTTTTTTTAGAAAAAAAAAGCCGTTGGGTCTCTAGTCTATATAAGGAGGGTGACCTCTTCTCATTTATGCACCTCCAATACATTTTAACTCTCCAACATTGAAGTAATCATCTTCAAGATTAATGGCTCAACCGTTCACGGTAGAAGAAGATTTATCGCTATGTAGGCGCTATGTGCAATTTTATCCGAGGCGAGGAGAAGAACGTAGGAAAAATGGTGTAATGAGTATGAGTTATTTGGAGAGCATTCACGAACATTTTTACGTTGACACCGGTAACCCCAATAACCGTAATAGAACTGGTCTTTTTTGTCGATTTAATTGCATAAACAGAGAAATTGATCCATTTGTGAATTTAACTTATCTTATCAATCGATATCGTTTGAGAGGTGAAACTAATGATGAAGTTATAGCGAGATCTCTCGAGGAATGGCGACGACGGAAACGATCAAATTACTTTTATGAAGCTCATTTCAATATCCGTAAGGTCATGGGAAGATTCAACCCGTTTAAGGTTCGTCCACGCCGCTTAAAGTGAAGGGAATTCTCCAAGACAGAATATGAATCACGGAATAATTACCATGGATACATAATCGGTAGTTAGAATATACTATTATCTACCGATTATAGTAACTTTTTGAAAATATTATGACGATACAACTCTCTATATAGGGAAAACGGGTTTTCGTGTTTGATTTTTTAGTATAATCGGGAGTTATTGTTGACATATATCTATCGATTGTCTCACTTGATTTTAACTTGATTTCTTGTTGATAATATTCAACATAATCGGAATTACAATATAATTATCTACTTCTGATTGTTCAAATCGAAAGATAATGGTGATCCCGATACTTCCGATTGTACAATATAATGTTGTCAAAAAACTTTCTCCATGTTACACAATGACGATAACACAAAAAACATAGCGTTAATATATTTTTCAATCACTTGTGTATAGAAAACACAATGACGATAACATCGAAACATTGCATTAATATTTTTCTATCACTTGAAAATGCAATGTTCAAAATACATGTTCAACTAAACTACTCACCATCCTCGGCCAATTCAATTGGATCCTTGGCAAAGTTTGTTAAACGATCCCAACGCTCTATGTTGGACTCGTATTGCTTCAACCACTCCTTGCAATGGTTATTTGGGAAGTAATCCGACCACCAACTCAATGGAGGTAATGGACAATCTTCCGTTAACCTTAAACCAATAAAATGATTGCTATCAACCCATGCCATAATGATTCGTCTATCCTTGACCGACTCATCACAAACCTCCTTGTGGGTGTAAACGTAACACTCACTCCTAAGGAAGGAGGAAAAAAATAATGTACCACGCAATTCAAAACATCCGCTAAAAGATACCCACATTTCGGCATTACCATCCAATACTTGGACCCGATTGTCTTCGATTCCTTTCGGTATTTTACACGAGTAAATAACTCTTTGAACTATTGTTCTCTAACATGTCTAAATGCTTCTCTGATCATTTTAATATAGAATTTCTTATCCTCCAATAGTTGGGCGGCCATCTTATTTCTTAAATATTGTCATTGGGTGATATTCTCGGTAACCGCCTCACTAAAGTCTTTTATTTGTTTCGGAGCAACGTGAAAACCACAGTTGTCATCCCCATCGACATCGTCGGTGGAGAAAACAAATGGTATAATGAGTACAGGGAGTTGTTCCAAATACTCATTGTATATTGTATACTTACCTCGATTTGGTCTTCCGTGTATAGGTTGGGTTTGACTTACTTGAGAAGGAATCATAGAGACCTTAGGTTTGACTTGTCGTGAGCTTTGTCCACCTTGATCCTTCCTTGGAAGACCCATTTTCCTTAGAGCCGGCACATCTTGATACTCAGCTTCAGTATGCTCATTCCTAGAAAGCTCTCATTGACTAGATAACCATTCCTTCAACTCTTTTTTTTGAATTGACCTTGGCTTTTCGGTATTCGGCCTACCCATCGCTTTTCCTTTCATCGGTTCTTCAAAAAATTTAGATAGGGGTGAAGGGATTCCTCTAAATGGTGCATGAATATTTTCTTTTGTGTCCCATTTGACGTAGAGTAACGCTCGTGCAGATATTTCCGTCTCCACGAACAACGCACCATCAACCACCGGGGTGTTTGGAGTGAAAGATAATTGCTTCCAAAAGGGATGAATATCATTAATGTCAATAACTTCAATATACCTACCAAGCATGTGACGAAACGGGAGTCCAATATCTATCATCTTCTTGCAATTGCAAACAGTAGTCTCATCATCGTGATCTCTATAGAACTCCAATTGTTGTATCATGTAATTTATTACCCACCAAGAAACTTTGTAAACTATACCCATTAGAAGATTTTTTTGTTTTAAATGTTCCAACGGGAATCTATGCCGAATTTTTTCCATTGAACTGTAAATCTTAGTGAGGTTACGATTGGTGAACTCATGGATTGCTTCTTGGACCGACACAACCCCATTTTGACTATCGACTAGTATTTTCTTTGATCGGCCATGTGACCCCTCTGCAATGCTTGTTGCCTCGTTCTTGAAGTTCTGATATTCATATGTCCATGCAAACATAAACTTATCCTTACACGGTCCCAACCATTGTGTTTTGCAATACTTAACTGGTTTGGGATAGATCTTACCCCATTCATCCTCAAAGTTCTTCACGTTGTATTCATAAACTTCCTCCGTCATCAACCAAACTAGATTATCCCATGCTTTTAGAAATAAAGATCATTTTATTCCATCCTCAGCCCATTTTTCATCAGCTAACCTTTTCTCTTCTTCTCGTTCTTCCACGGTTAGTTTACTAATACTTCATCCTCTTCCTTCGACCTCTTGGTACCTTTATTTCGTTTTTTAGCTTGGATATGATGTCTGCAATTGGATTTGATGTTGGATTGAATATGCCACGTACAAAGCAAATTCTGGGCTTCTGGAAACACTACCTTTATTACATTCATCAAGGCTTGATCGTTATCCGTTACAATAACCCTTGGAAAATGCTCGCCATTATAAATGAACCTTAATATTTTGCAATATTTAAATGAAACTCACATCGTTTACAACATCCATTAAACCCCACGCCACCGTAAATGTGCATTTGTCCGAAGTGTGGCAAACAATGTTCAACAACGGCATGTTGTACTTGTTTGTCTTGTAAGTAGCATCTATCAAAAATATTTGATGAAATCATTGAGCCAATTGGATCATCTTCGAATGTGCCAGGAAAATATGAATCACTTTACAATCCCTTTCTTCTTTTCTCAACGTGTAATTGTGTTTCTCGGCTAACCACTCTGATTGTTGCATACACATTCGACCATCCCATTCCGTCCTTTTGATCGTTGCTAGCGCCGACTTAATTGCACACAACGAAGAAAAGTTGTTGGGGTCGTCCGCATTTATCTTAGATAGGATTGCACTCTCTTTCATTACGTTCCTTATAGACTTCATCGTCTCCATTCCTTTGGTTTTCTTGGCAACCATTACATGCCCAACAAGACTTTCCGGATTTTCGTGGTTGTGACGACCATTAACAACTCTAAATATTTTCCATACTTTACCTTCCTTACCGTCGGGCTTACTGAAGATAATCTTAAATGAGCATCCAATCTTCTTTGAATTACCTCGGTATTTCTTCTCCGTCTTCTTTACGTATTTACGATTCTTTCCCACGTGACTCTTTCGCTCGCCACCTCTCTCACAAATCATTTCAAATCGATCAACTTTCACGCAATTGTTCTGAACTACAACGCACATCTTCCTTTTTAACTTGTTGATAAGTCATTCCTTTGACTCCGCCTTACTTCCAAAATGTCTTAATACGCATATAACAAAACAAATATCATAAGTCTAACCTTGTAACATACATTCTTAGAACAAGACAAGAGTGAGTAGGTAGCATACCAAATCATTTGCATAGCGTAGGGAAGTATCAGGACCCTCATATGAAACATGATTAACCGATTCAACAATCTACTTAAAATAGCAGTGAGTTAGACAAGAACAATAGGTAGATAATTATGTTCTTGTACTACCGATTAACGAAAATCAGTAGTTAATTATATCCTTGTACTACCTATTAACAACAATCGGTAGTTAATTATGTTCTCGTGCTACAGATTATAGAAAGAAGTCAAGACAAGTTATGTACACAAAAACAAGTATAATTGGAGGCTTAATTTGTTAAAAAACAACCGATTACAATGGAATCGGTAGATAAATTTGATCTTTAAACTACCGATTACAAAGTGCAAAAAATTTAAGTTTAATTGAATTCTGGATACAATCACAATTGGTAGATATGTGATTTTACAAACTACAGATTCTAAATCGATAGATAAAAAATTTCACCCACTACCGATTGTGAAAGATGAAGAGTTAGAAATTTTGTAAGTTTCGAGAAATTTATTTTTGGGGTGACAACTATAATCGGTAGATAGTAATTATTCCTAAACTACCGATTATGAAATCAAAATTCGAACAAAATTTAATTTGGAGAATTCGTTTAATCGGTAGAATCATTCTTCACGAGACTACCGATTATACCATAATTTTGGCACAGGCGTATGTAATCGGTAGATATGGTACTTCATTATCTACCAATTCTGGGACGTCCATGACATTAAATGCATGCAAAAATGAATTTTTTTTGTTAATGATCGCATACAAACGCATACGAAGTGGGTTTTTGAGATTCTTAACACAATACCTGATTGTTTGATGCATTATTATCTCCATTTTGATGTGATTCATCGTTTCTCTTAAATCGTCGTCTAGGATTTCCTCCACACTAAAATTTGGATCATCCAACAAATATCCCAAATCTTCATCTCTAAACGCTATTGAACCTTCAATATTATGTTCTTCATGATGTTTCTCACCTTCTTCCTCATACTCATCCATGTGTGTTATTGATTTTAGGTAAAACCTAGTTTTCTCAAACTTCTTCTTCTTCTCTAACACACTCTCTATTTTTTTTCTAAAACTATAACTCAAATAATTTTCTAATACTAACTATAACAAAAATTAACTAAATAATTAATCAACATTAACACTAATTAAATAAGGATAAATTAATCATTAAAGAAAATATATGGATAAAGAGTGTGCTAGTATTACTTTTTAGTGTCCTTATTTTGTTTTATTAGTCGCCCTAAATTCATTTTGGGTCACCCTTAAAACCACAATCTTAACTAAAAGTAGATCCAGGATTTCCGTAAATGTCCGTCTCCAAAAAAAAAAAATGAAACCACCGTAAAAAGTTAGATAGAGAGCAAAAGAATCGAAATGCAGCTGAAAATTGCGAAGCTAAGGAAACTCCAGAGCGTCCAAAACCAGCAATTCTGTAGCACAGGCACCCTTGACAACCGAATGAAGACTCACAAGCTGTAATATTTGGACTTGGGATCCACTCCCCAGATGTCGGGTCCCGCACATCACTTGATTGCAAAGTTACAACACCTGAAATGAGGTCACCCTTGCTGGTTGAATGAGTTATTGATTTAGTTGTGTTCAGATTACACTATTGTTGCCGTACCATACACAACCGGCATATTTGCTGGCTTCTGAACACTGATGAGACTAGCAATCATCTGGTCAGTTCGATGTTGATGCACAACTAGGACTAGAATGGATCCAGGAGAATTCACCACTGAGATCGACCACTAAATTTAAGGAAACTTTTGAAGTTCCTTGAGTGATTTGGGTCACATATTGAATTGTCAATGGATCTTGGTAAGCAGGAAGGACGAGACCGCGGGGTCGAGAAGAATAAGGTTGAGCACTAGAGATAGTACCAAAAAAGAAGCAAATAAACAGAAAAGAAAAAACAGAAGAATAAGAAGCCATGATATTTAGATTTTGATAGTGATAACTATATTAGTGTAATGTAGAAGAACCGAAGATGTTACTGCTGAAAGCTAGACATGGGACTTTATACAGTACAAGGTAGCAGTAGGCCAAGTCTAAAAATCTTCCAAGAGGTGACAGAGTGGAATAGTTAGTGCCTTGTTGGATAAAGTCTCGAACTCTTATAGTTTAAGGTCTATACGTGGGACGAGTATATGAGATGTTAGTGAAAAACTGAAAGAACCTCATTCTGAAATAGGCACCTGAGACTGCCCACAATGACTGTATTCTTCCATTGGCTTGGACCCAAAACTTAAAATTTACACCTAAAAATTCAATGGGCAGGGATTCGTACTTTCATGGGTGGAAACAACAAGATCATGATAAAGCATAAACACTTCTAGCTGATTTAAAGTGACAGATCAATTCACTCCAGGGAAATCCACATTAACGAGAGCGATAATGTCGATAAAGCTTTATTTGTAATATATAATAGAATTTGGAAACAACACTAGTCATCTTGGTGTAACACAATATATAGACATTACTCCCTACTTGACATATTTGGTGAACCATTGCAGCATGTCCTTGTGAGCCTCTTCAGCAGGCTTCACAGCTGCTTCATCTTCATTGTTATATCTCACAGTCCATCCGTGTGAAACCCCAGGGAATATCTTCACAAAGGAATCAACCTACAAATCAGGAAACCAGAAGTTATTAATCAATGATTGTTGAAAATTAATCACCTAGGCTTGAACAAACTTAAGTTCACCGAAAGTAACTAGCTAACAGTCTCGAACCATCAATATTTCAACAGATTTCAGAGAATGAACATGATATTGCATTTCCGAGGAAAAACCTAAAACTGCAGCAGTTTCAAAAGTATCCAGCAGCTATTATTAGGACAAAAAAGGCAGTCTTTACCTCAGTTTTAGTAGATAAAACCTCTTCAAATTGTTTCAAAAGCTATGGCGGAGACATCTTGTCAATCTCAGCTCCTAATATAGAAATGGGGACCTTGATCTCTATAAAAGTTACAAGACCATTGCTACAAAACTTAATCGAATACTTATGGAATAATTTCGGAGATAACTGAGAAGTTTGAGAGACCGATCACACAATCAATCTTAACTTGAATTTTCTATTGTCCAATTTTTTTATTTCTTCGTGTTCTTATTTTTCTAACAACTGCAATTGTGTATTCTTTTAATGTTGTCGTTTAGTTTAGACTATGTATTGTATATTTAGACCATTTTTTTTTGTGTCTTTCTTTGTCTGGTTAAATTGTGTGTTTATTTAATGTTATCGTTTAGTTTACACTATATATTGTTATGTCTATTTTTTCGTAGTGTTTATAGTTTATTTTATGTTGAATGAAAAATAAAATTAAGTTAACAACAAGATTTGATTTAAGCAATAAAAAACATATCTGATTTAAAACTAAAACTGCAAATAGTTAAACAGAAATTACAAATACTTAAACTGATAATAATAAAGGTGTCTATCCAGATCGGTTTGATTGGTTTCTACTAACACGTTTTTGTATTATCTCTTCCTTTATAGCTGGTGATAATATTTTTGGGTGTCATCATATTCAGAAGTATCCATCGTCATTATGCGATATTTTTCACCATCTTCTTTTTTTACACCAAATCTTGCTTCTCTTGCCCGTTTCAAGGATCTCTTTCTTTGCACCAAATCTTGCTTCTCTTGCCCGTTTCAAAGATCTGTCTTTCTCTCTTGCGGCAAGCTCAAATTTTTTCAATGCAAGCTTCAATTATAATTGTTCTTAAAATGGATATTGACCCTTTGTTGTTTCTTAAACATTTTTTCCAATGTACACCAAACCGTTGATCCAACATTGAGAACGGTTTTAAAATTTGTTAACCGATTAATTTACAGTAATATACGGTATATATACTATAGAGGCGACCGATCAAACCAAAACGCTTGATCTCAGCCGTTAAATTTTAAAGGTTTAATAAACTTACATTGAATTTTTTTAGAGTTCCATCACTTCAGCGCCTTCCCTTTTCTTCCGCTACTCTCTCCCTCTGTCCCTCCCTTCCCTTCCCACCCTCTCCTCTCCTCTCCTCTCCTCCTTATCAATGATTACTATATAATTGAATTTTAAAGGTTGTATGTTTTAAGCTAATTTTTATGTAGCTATCGTATTTAACTTGACAAAGTAATAAGAGTATTAATTTTCGCTTACCTCTTTGTATATAAGATCTCTAGAAGATAGTAATATTGGCGGTGTTTGAAGTTCTTGTTCTCATCTTCTACAAGATCTAAAGGATGTGGTGGTCTATTAATTGAATATATAAATGCATGATCTTTTAAGTAATTTTTTACATTCTTTTATCTAATTTGATGTGCTTAAACTTTATATGAATCTGATAATTTTAGGTTTTAGGAACAAAACGTGTGTGTAGACCTGTTATGGATTACACCGAAGCAATAGTAAAATGATTGGACAAGACAAACGAAAGAACTGTAATTGGATCTTTAAAATCTCAATTCATAGATATGAATAAAGTTATGGACAACTACAAAGTTCTTTTCAAAATATTGAAAGATAATATTCGAAACATAGAGGAACAAACGAAACTCTCAGGTACGAGTTCTGGCAATACTATTAATTCTTTCATATCTGAGAGAAATCATTTTAAAAAGAATAACAATTCCAAGGAATTTCTTGTCCTTGGGCATCCGCCTAACCACCTACGGTGTGTGAGGTGTTTCTCACCTTGTCCCTTGGGGTGATTCCAGCACTAATAAAGGATGGTATTATCTGTATTGATTCGGTGGTTCCTAGTTTGAAAAAAAAATGTTTTTGAAGAAATATCTCTGTCGATCATTGAAAATGTCAATCTTAATGGGAGACAATAACAATTCATCTCAATCTTGTTGAGCCTTCTTGCTCCAAAGAGATGTATCCATTCTTCACTATATTTTGTGATTATTGATTATTTGGTTCCATGACTATGAAATCCAATATAGTTGTCATTACTATCTTCTAGGCATCTATCAACAAAAAAGAAGTTTGTTTCACAAGATTCGACTCAAGGTGTTACCAAATAACTAACAGTGAGTCCAAAATATAATGACTCGATATGGGTATCAACACGTCTTATGTTTTTTATAGAATTTTCCCTGCCTATCTGACTCCTAAGCAAGAGACAAGAACATGATCCATGAGAATTTATACATAACAATCTAAGATGAATATATGCGCTTAGATAAATCTATCTAATCATAAGGTTGATATTTAGAGTTTTCTTCTCAAGTCAAAGGCAAAAATATTTGGACAAAGTTGTTTTCTCAAAATATTGTTGTTTTTTTTTGTGTGTGTACGGAAAACCTCTGTCATCATGGATAACTTTGGCTTCTATCATTAATTTGAATAAAACTTCTTTTGGTATTGTGGTTTTGGTGCAATCTCTTCTAAGAAGTTTAGTTGGTCTTCAAGATTTCTTGTATGGAGTTATGAATACCGAAAATCTTGACTGCCTATTTTAGTCTTGTTTGTTTCGAAACCACTTTTTGGGATCGTACCTTTATTTTCGGAAAGTTAATTGCACCATTTAAAGGTGCTATGAAGTCTTCTCTTGCCTCATTCATTATCTGAAAGTCTTTCTTCGAAGGTACTTTTAATCATGTCTTCTTCCCAAAGATTTAATTCTTGTAAAGAAAATGATGTCGGTACAAAACTACTTCCTACTAAGAAAATTCAACTCAAATCTTCTGATAGTGAGTCAAGCTTATGTCAAGAAAAAGGTGTTTCTACACCTAATGTTAAACAAAAAATCTCTCTTGATTATCATCTTAATGATTTCCCTCTTAAGATGAGTTTTTTCTCTCAATCAAATCTAGTCTCTGGGTAATAATTTGAAAATTTTCTGAAAAAGAGTTGATTACAAGTTCATCAACATAGAGTCCATGTTGGTAGTGATTCAAGAAGAACTTGAAGCTTACATATCTCTTGAGGAATACTCTCATCAATCCCCTGAGAAAAGATCGAATCCTTAGATTAGTTTACTCATTGTAAGGATTTATTTTTTTTGTTTTAAGGAGGAAAAACTAGAGATTGAAGTAGTTTATTAATGTTTTTCTTTTGCATTACTACTTCATATTTATCATATATAAATTATTGAAGTTTATTTATTTAAGGTTTTATTGATGATGATTGTAACACTTGATCTGTATTGATTATCTTTTTGTATTTCTTGAATTTCATGAGATAATTTTTTTATTCATCGTACTTTTTTGATTAGAACACGATCTCATGATTGTTTCTCAAAAAAAAAAAAAACTATTCACTCTTTTTGTTCGTAACTAACTAAGAAAGGAGTAAACTTTTGTTGAACTATTTCTCTAAGTTATAATTTTGATTCTTACGTTCATAATTGGCTAAGTTGAAAAGGTTGTGTTTTTAAATTTTACGTCTGTAACTATATATCTAGAAGAAATTTATCAATTAATTGTTTTTCTTAAGTTATGTTTTTGATTCTTAAATAGTAATTGGCTAAGATCATAGATATACTTTTAACTTCTTTGTTTGTGGCTGACTAGAAGAAAAAACGGTTAAAAATTAGTGGAATCATCTTAAAAAACTGGTATGTTATAGTCTCGATAATCTCTTAAAACGTAGTTCATTAAGATCTTTATTCTTGAAAACTTTGTGAATTTGTGACAAAAATGGGGAGAATTATTTAGTAATAATTTACTAAGACATATGGCTTTATGGAGCAACATATAAAGGGGAGTGAATTACTTGTGCGTGTAAACGAAAAACTTAGCAAAAAAAAAAAGAAGAGTAAAGACTAAGGGGAAGACATATCACCATAGTATTGTTTTAAAATTTTGGTACAATGAACTTTAAGCTAGGTATAGGTACTACGTATTAGCATAACAACTTGAGTATATTGATTATTCATTATATGCTCTCGAAACAGAGTATTCATATAAGTTGTTATCAAGCTACAGATCTCCAAGAACAAGGTGTTGAACGAATACATACAGAGCCATAAAATAACGAAGAATTCAAGAGATGTTGAAGATTCAAGAAATCAAGAAGCATTATGGAGATTGAGATGAAATTTTGTTTTTATTTAAATCCATATGTAATTGATAGTTTTATCACTGACGAACGAGAAAATTGTTAGAGCATGACTCGGTAGAACCCACAAGTATTGGAATGTCAAGCTTGTTGTTATTGTTAGATAACCAAAACTATGTATTGATTTACAGTCTATCAAATTCAGTCCCAGACTAGGATTTAAGCATGGTAGTTGAATATCATAATTATTCACCGAATACACTTCAAGATTGAAGACTGAAGAACAACAAAGATAACTATGAGAACTTCCTCAACAAAGGTATGTGAAGATTGATTATCATATTTACTTATTATTTCTACCATTCTATCTTCTGGGACAATGTCGTATGGCTTTAGTATATATTGAATTACAAAGAAGAAATTTCGATTTCAAGATAGTATTTGACTAATATAGAAACAACATTTGATGTTCATAGGACTTATCGCTTTTGAGGTTGAGAACAATTTTTATTGTTAAAAAACTATGTCCGCAAGATAAAATCTTAAAAAAATTAAATTGCATTATTGTTCAAGAACTGAATTTTTCGTTCGGAAACTGTGCATGAATTGATGTTACTAAAATCCAAGGTGCACAAGATTTCATGAACTGATTTTTCCATTCGCGAACTATGCAATTTCAAGACGCTCTTAGACACTCTGTGAATTTCTTCTTGTGTTCACGAACTGAATTTTTATTTTGCAAACTATGAACTTTTGGATATTTTCCCGGAACTTCATAATACTTTGAGTTTGCGAACTGGTATGTTTTTGGGTGTTAGTGTACTCCAATTTTGTTTGATGGTTCACGGATCTTACATGGTTATTTGTGAGCTAACATTTTTGTTTTTTTAGATAAAACGTGAGCTAACTTTCTGTACGTTCTTTTATCGACAAATACGCTGATGCACATTCTTCTTTGTAATACAAGGCTAGTTTATCATATGCTTACATGGTTTCCATTCTTTGGCATTAATTTATATAGAGAAGTTAAAGTTTGCTTTGGATAAAAGTAATTCGTAAACATGGAAACTAGTTCATCTAAAATACTTTGGTCACAAGAAAAAATTGCTTGAACTTTAAGCAACCTAGCCTGTTTCATCATTATAAATAGAGGATTCTCTGCAACTTTTAGAATTTTAGTCCTGGCACGTTGTATTCGCTAGAGTCTTCCTGTAAAGACCTAGGTTTCTTCGAGAAACATTATTAGGTTACGACTTTAAAGTATTCACTAAGGAATTCGTGAAGCCCGGTCAGACTATATTTTACAAGTTAGATCCTTGATATCCAGAATCTTATATTTATCCCTGTAGTTCTTATCCATTATGAAGGTCCGTTTTTTTTTCTATACGGTCATTCAAGAACTATTAATTGATGAATAAGATTGATAAAAACTACAAAGAGTTTTTCGTCTCTGGCTTTGTAGTCCCGCAAGATTGGCATCTAAACTTGATTTATATTGATCTTGTAAGGTGGAATCAATTAGGCATCTATAACTTTTGAAAATAGTAAGTTATCCCAATTGTTGAGGTTTGTTTAATATCTTTTTTGCCTGAAGATCCCTTAAAGCAAATAGATTTCCATTACCCTGATTGAAAATCTGAAGGAAATCAAATAGGCTTCCTGTTAGAGGCAGGGGAACACAAGTCTTCACTTGATATGAAGCAACTCTTAGGCCTATAAAAGACGTTATCTAGGGGAATCAAGTGCGTAGGGTCTTCCGAGATCCAAGAGACGTAAGAAGCACGATTGAAGTTGAATTTCTCAGAGGTTTGATTTGGTCTAAACAACATTCATATCCGAAGTCTGATAGTAGTCTATTGTTTGTAGAGGCTTAATACAGTATGGTGTTCAAACTGGACAAGGTCCCTGGTTTTTACTACTAGATTGCAAGTTTCATCATTAAAAAAATTTCTGGTGTCTTATGTTATTTCCTTTCCATGTTATATTATTTTATCTTATTATTGAAATATCACAAGTAGTATGTTAATTAACCTAGATAGTTTTTAGCTTGATAATAAAGATCTTAAAAGAATTTTTCTTGTTGAATTCAGATCTTGGAATATATATCATATTTAGACTTTGTCTTGATTAAATTCGGATCTTGAAGGTTCAATCCATGTTGATAGTAAATTTGGAAAAAGTTTGAGACGATTTACAAAAGTAGATCCATGCTGATAATAAATTTGGAAATAAATATTTAAAAAAAAAAGGTATGATGAATCTGGGTGCATTCTAGTTGAAACTGATATGAACTCGGATTTTCATCCTTGTTTATTCTTAAATGATTCCGGATTCATCTTCTTTAAATTTTTCACCATCAAGAATTCTATATCACACGCAATAGATTATTTAACATCACCACGAATTTGTGTCCATCAATTTCCTTCACCACCACCAAAAATACCACTACCACCATCAACACCTAATAAAACAAGAATTAAGAGAACAAGGAAAATGAGGAGGAACATAAAAAGATTCAAAAAATACAAAATGAACCTTGGATCATCCATATTGAAAACTTTGATGAATCTGGGTTCATTCTTATTTAAAGTAGGATGAACCTGGGTACGTCATGCTTTAATCTTTAAAAGTTGTTCCAAAAACAGTAATATGATCCTTCACCACCAATTAAAAAAATAATAATTCTGGATTATCTTTATGTAAACTTAGATGAATCCATTTTTATCCAGATTCTTCACCACCGACAACAAAGAAAAAGATGAATCTGGGATCACCTTTCAAGTCATTTGGAGCTGATGGGTCATGCATCGCTTCACATAGGTCACATAAGAGTGATGAGCGTACGATATATGTCTTCCATAGAAGTCACTTTGATAAACTACTTCGGATCAAGTACTCGCCACTGGTTGACTACTCATTGTCTCCAATTCACTTGCATAAGAAGCAAAATCTACAGTTACACGATATGGAGTAATTATTCTATAAATTATGGCTAAAACACGATAAAGACATTTTTGGTTTGGTAACAACATCACAAGATATTTTAAAGAGAAATAAATTTTATTTAATGAGAAAATCATATCAATGTAATATAATGGAAGGTATTTTAGCCAATTGTTATATGAAATAGTTATACTTTGTTAGAGCATTGGTATGTCAAGCTCTACTTAGGTTGTCAATTTTCTGAATTGTAATTGTCAAAAAGTCTACTTCTTCTATAATAGAGTTAGGTAGTAGAGTCATAGGTAATATCCATCAACACTCAGTTACCACCAAAGATTAAAGACTGCCGAGTTCACGATCACATCTATAAAGAACTTAGTCATCAAGAAGGTTATTAGTACCGTGATTACTGATAATTCTACTTGTATTTCCACCTCCTATCTGTCTCTAAAAAGTACTCACTCTTAGGATCAAGACCTATGATGGTAAATATGTGTTATTGTATACATATATGAAAAGAAATAAGTCTAGAATTTAATATAGATGTCCTTGATCAATAAATTAATCAAAACATCGAAGGAACCAAGCCATGAAATAAAGTTAGTATTGGTTTTAGAACCTATAAAGGCTGGTTTCAAATCCTAGAATGTTCAGAATTCTCTGAACACTATTGTTAAGTAACGGTATTGGTTCTAAAACCAAGAAGAAAAACGTGGTATGTTTTCTCAGTTTCCTTTTATAATGAGGCACTTATTTGTACGAATTTAAATTCCATTTTTGGATATTTTGAAGTGTTATTAACTAAGGATTTTTACTTATTCCTAAAGCTTGATCGTTCTTGTTTAGGAAAGTGTTGAGAAAGTGTAACTTAGATAAGTAAGTTGCTTTATATTAAAGCTCGTCTTTATCTTTCAGTAATATTACACCTTAAAACTTAAGCAGTATGTTGTTTAGTAATCCATATATTTTTTTATAAAACTAATAGAACTTGGGAATCAGGTTAGTTGTATCTAAGTGAAAAAATATATATCTTAAAACTCTAACTAAAAACTTTCTTTGGAAGTAAACTTAGCTTGGGATCTAAGTTGGGTTTTCTATCTTTGGAAGTAACTTAGGTTAGGATCTAAGCAAATCACATTTATACTCTAAATAGAGTATATATGTTTTTACATATTCTCATCCCTGATATTCCTTGAACACAAGTCTCCTTGACAAGAATCAAGATCTTGATATCACCATTTTAGATTTCCTAGTTCTCCAAAACTAGAAAAGGGTAATAACCTGGTTTTTCTTTACAAAAGGGTGAAAGATACTACCAAGTGGTAGGTATAATACCCACTTAAGGGATTATAAGTTATAGGTTTGAGAAACATTTAGTCGGTAAAAACAAACTTTGGAGGCTAAAGAAGTTAACTCCTAAGTACTAACAAACTAGTGTAAGGAGATTCATGTTTGTCCACAGAGACGGGAGGCATAAAGGTAACTCTAGAGCGAAGTAATTGAATTATGATTTTTTTTAGGTTGCATTAAGTAAAGAAAATATTCAATTTTAATCTCCATGTTTAATAATTATTGACTATGGACTAGGTCCCGAGGTTTTTTACTAGTTGATAGTTTTCCCTAGTTAGCAAATTTTTGTGTTTTGCTACTATTTTGCATAAAATCTCATATCTTTATAATTTTAAAAGCATTGTTGATTTATCAAAGCGTTAAATATATTTCTTCCTTTTATGTATTCTTTTAAGAGATATATTATGTTAGAGCACTGCTCGGTTGAACCCACCAAGCGTTGGCATGACAGGTTTGATTGTCAAGTTTAGTTCCAAAAATCGATCGCTTGAATTGGTAAATAAAGTCAACTTTGTTAGGTTAGACTTGGGATATAGAAAAGTTGAGACAATTTTTAGTTACTCATTCAAAATATGAAGACGTGTTGAAGAGAAACGAAGATATCATCCTTCAGATTGAGGTTAGTAACTATTGACTGGTTTCATTTCTATCAAGTTCTTACATCTGTATTCATTAAAAACATAATATGTAAATTTTATTCACATGGATTTAGTTGTTTAGATGACTTGATTATTCATATAATTTAAGTGTCAAAGGAAGGATATATATTGGTTGTTTCTACAACTTATTGTATTGAGTTACATAATATAGTTTACTATACTTTCGTTGTTTCGACATAACACTAATATGACTTTTATGATTAGTGTTGAACTTACGGTAACTAAATATATTTATCCAGTGGTGAATCTGGACTTTAAACTCATGTTACACAAAAAACTCATTTTTTTGGCATAGTTTAAGTTCATTTAGAGTAGAATCCGATTTCTATGTATAATAGGATTCATTACCGATTCTAAACTTGCAATTTCGAAATCTCTATCTCAATTCAATCTCTTTAAGATTTTGAAAGGTGAGCAAGTATTTAATAGAAAAGTTCTATGTCAATATTGAACACATATTTAACTCAAATATATTTTATTACTTCGATACTTAAGGCTTAGATCCTAATTAATATTATGAGAAATATTTTCGAATTCAAGTCTGGAATCGATATTGATGTGCTTTCCTTTCCCAAAAGTTTGCACATAACTAGTTTTCTAATTTATCAAAGTACATGGATATGAAATATCTAATATCATTTGTCATACAAGTATGATTTCTCATATATTAGTTGGAAATATATTCTCATATTTGATTACAACATTGTGTTCTAGTAATATCGAAAGAATATAAAGAATATATTATTTTTGGAATTGGTATTAATAAAAATATCGTTGAGAATTTCGAAAAATAGGTTTCTTGGTTTCCAAACAAGACTTGGTCATAACACTATAAATAGTGGAACTTGTATTCTTACAAACACATCCCATTGTCACAACTTTGTTGTGATCGTTGATTATTCAACTATTGTCGAGTA
The DNA here is from genome assembly GCA_023531435.1 of Papaver californicum. Classification (NCBI taxonomy): domain Eukaryota; kingdom Viridiplantae; phylum Streptophyta; class Magnoliopsida; order Ranunculales; family Papaveraceae; genus Papaver; species Papaver californicum. The sequence goes on from JAJJMC010016780.1 coordinate 3,094,252, forward strand.
AGTGCGATTTTTTTTTGGACGAAAGCGTTTATGCATAAAAGTCTTCTTTTGGGATCAAGAAGCACTAAAAGTACCATCGGTGGAAAACAGATTATTATTTAGTTTTTGTTGATTGTTACTTGTTATTGAACTAACTTATATAGTTATCTTTTAGATAAATTATTGTTTATTTTATAGTCCTTCTCTTCTGATATAAGGCCACTCAATACTTTGAAGATTGACTATCGCAAATCTAAGTGATTTTAGATCTATGGGATATAACTATTGATTTGACAATGTTAACAAACTCCGTTCTGTAATAAAAAATCATTAGTGGAATCAAGTGCAGGTTGTTATTATTGAAGAAGATTGAAGACTTTGAAGACTTGAAGTTCTTTTGTGTTTATGATCTTAGCGTAATTATCCGCATGACTTGATGTCTGGGACAAACAACTTGTTTTTATTTGATAAACGCAAAGCTAGTGAAGATCAAAAAGTTGTTTGCTTGCAAACTTAACTTGTAGAATCAAGATTGATTATTTCTAAATTTATTATCTTGGTTGATCTTGATCAAAGAATTTCAGATCTGATATATCTTTTTATATTGTTACTTTAGATTTAAACGAAAGATCCTTGACTATGAATTAATCATTGAATATATTTGGTATTTGTGATTGGATTTGAGTGGTTATAAAATAGTTTGATTCCTTTCTATTTGTAATAATTCCTAAAGGAATTGGGCTACAAAAGTCTTTACTGATGTAAAATAACACTTAGCAGTGGATTCTGTTAGATGATTCACGTGTGTTGGCCAGATTGGTTGTAGGCGCAGGGATACTAAGGAAACTGAGTAACTAGGGATAGTTTATTCAGTCTAAACTACATGAAGTCGTGAATAGTCAATTTTTCTAGCGGCTTAATTATGAGAGTATTCAAAATTGGACTAGGTCCCATGGTTTTTCTGCCATACAATTTTTTCGTTAACAAAATATTTTACGTATATGTTTTTACTTTACTTCTTCATTATAATTGTTCTATGATTAAAGTAATTACACTCGTACGTTAACAACATCTTAGATCGATCCCTATAATCAATTCCTTGATCACAGTCTAGATTATATCCAAGACCACCTTGTTAAAATAATCTTGAGTCGCTAACATCGATAAAATTATACAATGTGTGTCTGATACAGGTTATTGTAAAAGAATTGGTGGTGTACTCGGTACCCTCGTCTTTTCATAATACGCTGCATGTTTTTTATTAGATTAATGGAAAGTAGGTGGTATTCACTTATCTAATCGTTTTTAGTTGGTAGCAGATCGGGTCTAATACCTAAAGATCTAACAATTTGTATTTGTATCAATCCATAAACCCTAGATTAGATAAGATGTCCAATTCTATTTCGTTCCCCTATATTTTGACGTACAAATTATCTAAGATAGGAAGTTAGGATGAAATCCATTCTTATATCTTTTGAATATAAAGTTTCTACCACAATAGTTAAAGGATATAAATTTCCTACGAGACTTAAATAGGGTTCTACAACCTAGTCTGAATATTTTTCGGATAAGGAATGAACGAAAGATGATTCTGCAAGTGCCTAATTAAATCAAACAGCTCTCAATTTCTTTCATATTAATTTGAGCAAAGATATATTTCATTATATTACTACTTGTGAAACCTCTATAAAAACTTGGGATATCATTATAAATGTTTACGAAGTTGGTGAAATTGAGAAAAAAGCTAGATTCCAAAATATCTCAAGGCACTAGGAAATCTTTTGTATAAATTCAGGTGGTGCTTTTCACTATTTCATTTTGATCAGGCTTTCCAAAGCCATTAATGCATCATGTGCTCTAGGCAAAGTTTCCAGTAATTATAAAATTAATCAAAAGATTGTCATATCATCACCTTCTCAGTTTGATTCGATAAAACATGTTATTACAGAAGCTAACGATATTCTCCAATACACAGAGATTTGACCTTATTGGAGTGATATCATCATCATTTAATGGTATATCTTGCAAAAATATTTAAAAAAATGAAAACCAATACCGAAAGCTCAAATATTTTTGTGCCTCCTCAGCTAAACTCTCTCATACACTCTCCTACAAGCCAAAAGTATATGTAAAAAACTCCCTATAAATCTCTAAAACAACAAAATTCTTAGAAATATAAGGTTTTGGTAATGGCAAGGATTTCAAGGGTCTTTCTCAAAGTCCTCAACGACTAACACAGATTTCTAGGGAATGTGAGAAACTCCCTTGAACTTTCTACGACTAACAAAGATTCTAAAAGACTTTTTTCAAACTCCTCTATAACTAATGAGTAATAATTTTGGAACTCTATTGAAATATATTAAAACCCCAAACTCTCCCACGACTAACCCTTGTTAACTAATAAAATTGGGGTTAGCCCAATATAGTGAATCATAGGTCTCAATCTTGTCTCGACGGGGACCGAGACACCTAGAAAACTTTATCTCGGGAAGATTTTCGGTGAAATCTCATAGATTTTATATTCAAATTTTATACCAGTAGTATGTAGGTCAAGAATTTTGCACACTTTATATATGTTAAGCTTGTATAGGTATAAAGAAACAATAATTTTTTTTAAGAAAAGTGAAAAAGAAATCGAGTTTTTTAAGGTTGAATTTGATTTTTATTATTAAATTTATAAATGCTAAGCTTGTCTCGACGAGATGTAAGTCGTATCTCGATGGAATTTTGGCTGTCTCGGCGAATTTCTCAGCCAAATCTCATCTCGTCGGGATTAAAAGACTCGCCTCGACCTTAGATCGAAAGCGAAAATCTCGGCCCTACCGAAAATCTTGGCGAGAAGACCGATATTGGCTTCACTAGGTTAGCTCATTTTTGCTAGCATGGAAAAGAAATAAAGTCGTCAGACGAAAAACATGATCCAATTAGATATTAAAAAAATAAAAAGGCTCGCAACCACCTCCCCCCACCACCCCACAAGCACCCCACAAGCAAATGTATTATTATGGTTGCATGATGAAAATTTTGAGGGATGACAAGAATATAAAATACGGTCATTTAGTAATAAAGTCAATAACCCTTTATCCTACTATTTTTTGATAATAACCAAACTGTCCTCTGTTAGTTTGTATTAATGAACCTAATTAGCTAAACTAATTAAATTTCAGTGGTTATATTAGATTAATGAATTTAATTTATCTTTTACAATCAATAAAGGGCATACGCTCCCATACTTTTTCATTTTCTGGACATCCTACAGTTAGGAATTCATCATTTCATATCCCTAAAAATCGTAAAAAAAATAAGACACAACTAGAAAGTTCAACTAAGACTTACCTGTAGGTAAAATTTACGACTAAGAATCAACATTACGGCCTAGCCATTCATATTCTACGGTTATCAACATCTAGGAACTGTATCACGAAAAATTTATATATTTCAGAGTCACTTAGACTAGGAATCCATCATTTTCCAACGGTAAAAAAATAAAATAGTACTAACTTATAACTGAGAAATAATAAACTCTTAGTCGTAAATGAACTACTTACGGTTAGGAATAGATGACATCTAGCCATAAATAGTGTTTACGGATATGAATTCATTTGTTCCTAGCTGTAACTAGTTTTTAAATGTGAAATTAATTTTTAAATTGATCAAATCTAATCTATTTAAGCAATCAAAAGCAGTATAAAAATTGCGGGTTTTGTTGATTCATACCTATAGAAGTCATGGTTTGAATATTATGTGCTTGTTGAGGTGTTATTTTGTGTATGAATATATTATTTATGGAGGTTATGGAGGAGAAGATATGAAGAAGACTAATAAATTTAGATTTTTCCCCCCTATTTTCCACCACCATTTTTCCTATTTTCTATCCCTAATTATCCTAAATACCATCCAAATAATATTAAAAGATGCTAAATCCTAATTTTTTATATTTTGACTTTCTTTTTTACACCCTATATATATATATATTATCCACCCCACTAACTAAAAACCTTAAAAACACAAATCCTACTCTTCTTTTTTTTTCCACCACTACCGTAGGTCTCACCCATTGCTTGCTAATAATGATACAGATTGTGGATTAACTTCATGCTTGTGGTGTGGTGTGGTGTGTTTCAAATCATTAGACGAACCTGCAAAAGCTTCATTTCTTTGAAAGGATTATTGTTTTTGTCTTGTACTATTATATCAGATAAGAAAATTTCAGTCACTAGGTGTTAATATATACCGAGCGAAAAATAATCCAAACTTTACAAGTAACAAAATATTTGATAGGATGTAGTACAAAGTACTTGAACATGTTTTTTATATATGTGATTATGGCACTACATCATTACCAACAGGTCTTTGTAAGGCTTGTCGCCATAGAAAATTATTATGTATAACTAGCTCATATATCTTTTACAACGTTTAACACCTTCAACCGGCTTGCCCCCTTGAGGCACTAGCCAGGATAGGATTTTTGACTTAGACTACTGCATGTTCATTTCAAAATTGCGAATGATAAGGGTACATCACTACATCATCACTTATAGCCATCCGTAACTGGACGATTGGGATAATCAGTGGTCGTCCATAACTGGACGGCTGAAATAATTAACGGTCGTTCGTAACGGAATGACCAGTTCTTAAATAAATAAAAGTTACCTGATTAAACATCATTAATTAATTAGGTTAATTACTAACATCTGAACCTTGTTTATAAAATGGATTTTCAATAAAATTAACATAATTTTTTTGGATATTTGATTGAACCAGGGTTGGAATATTTTTCCCCAATAATAAAATTTTCCATAATAATAGTTCACCGACTAATCGTCGATTAATTCATCTACATCTCGGCGAATTAAATGACAAAAGATAGAGAAATAGGTGTATTATAATAATAATTAATAGGAATCTAACCTAGGGTTTCAACCTGATAGTTTTTGGTTTTATATAATAAAAATGAGAGATTAATGAAAAAGATGACAAATAAAAGTGCTAATATTTAGAGTTAATTTGACTTTTCTTAGTGGGATATGGGAAAAAACAGAATTGAAAAGTAAATTGATTTTAGAAATTATGAAGGGGATGGGAAATATAAAAAGAGTCTTGTTAATAGGAGGGGAAAAATGGATTTGACTAGGGAAGGATTAAGGGGAGGGAATTGGATTTTCAGTGAAGGGATTGACTCTTGAAAGAAAACATAAAATGTCTAAAGCGTCCTTATGGTTAAAGCATACAAACAACCAAACCTAGTTAACAACGATAAAATCTTAAATACCCATCTTCTTGCAAGACCAGTACTAGACTTATGCCTGAAAGTTTCTTACGTAACCTAGACTTAATTTGGAGTAAATAAAAAGCAATTGGCAAGAGTAAATAGCATTGTACAAGTCGCCTAATCGACATGATTAAATTTGTTTTGTATATAATCCAAGCTTATAATCCTTATTAATAAATGAAGACCAGTGATAAAATGAAATCATACGTATATTTCTTATTTGTTTTAGTACAAAGACTTGTTATGTTTAACAGATCATTTTGTTTATATGCTTATAAGATTAAATAAATCATAATAATACAATTATACACATAAATTGATTTACTTTTAAAGGATGCTTATACCAGAAAAGTTAGGGATTAGGAATTTGAAATTTGAAATTCTCATCAACAGTTAAGAATTAGGAAAAGTTAAAAGTTTTAGACAAAGTTGAAAGTTAGAGATTTTATTAAGATGGTAATAACAGATGGAAATAACATGATTGTTCATTTTAAAAAAATTAGGGATGTTGGAAGAAGAAAATAAATCGTGGTGTGAAGCAAGTGATTAAAAACCCTACTTTATTAAGGATAGGATTGGAACTTCAGAAATATACATTATTGTGATTATATTTCTCTTTGACCAAACATTGACCTGAATTTGGTAGATTTTTTTCTCTCCTCAAATCCATTTTTTCCCTCCTATTAACAGAGGGGTGAGAATTAGGAAAAACCTTAGTAAAACACCAAGGTGACCAAGTTTGGTGTACAAAAACTCCTCTCATATTATTATTTAAAAATAAAAACCATTTGAACTAAAAATGAGACAAAAACCCCATTTCCATTAAAAATGTTTAAATTCAGTTTTTATTATTTTTTAAAATACCATTCCTGCCCTTCTATATATATTTCTTAAGCTTTTTAAAGGAAAGTTTTGGCGGAAGAAAATATTTAAAGAGTGAAAAACAGATCTTCTTCGAGAAAAACATATCTAGAGAGAATCAAAAATCTTCTCCGGCGTCGTCTTCTTTTTGTCTTATTTTTTAGGGTTTCAATTCTAACATTCAAATATTCACGTGGGCTTAATCAATATTTGCAACTCAAGTAATTTCTAGGTTCAATTTGATTGAATAAGAGAGGAGCAGCTGCTAAAAGTTTATTTGAAGAACAAATCTGGTATTCGTTTCAGTTTAATTGAAGAAGAAAAAAGAATTTACAGTTTCAGTTTGTTCTTCAAATTATTTTTCAGTTTTTTCTTCGAATCATTTTCAGTTTGAAATTAGATACTGAATTGAAGAATCCAACTGAAGTTACAATTTATTCTTTCACGTTGATCATCTTCTTCTTTGAATTAAGCTATTGTAGTAGTCGAATCATTCATCGGAGACTCAAATTCAACTTTTCAGGTAATCGTTTTTTCTTTTCTTTTTGATTTTATTTTAATTTTCGAGTTGATTTGGTTATGAAACTCAAATCCTTACGGTATTTCTGGTTATGTTGTTGATGTTCTTGTTCAAATCTATTGCAATGAAAATTGTTATGTTGTTACTGTTATTCAAACCAATTTTTGTTGTTGTTGTTGTTGTTGTTGTTGTTGTTGTTGATATTCACATCTAGTAAAACCTTTTTTGGTTTCATACTTTTGTCTTGTAGATTATGGAATCTGTTCTCGTTGTTATATCTCACAAAGAGGATATGTTATCGTTTCGTATTGGTCTACAAACATCTGTTTTTGATTTGAAGGGTAGTATATGTTCAAGTTGGTGTCAATTCTCTCCTCTTTCTATAGAAATGTTTTACATAGTTGGTGATCAGCAAAAGGTTATCCATTGTGATTTTGATCTCCAATCGGTTGCTCTATTTACTTTGTATAATAAGCTTCCATCTCTTGAGTTACATGTAAGGCATAGAGTTGAGTGTTCTAGTTCAAGAAGTTCAGGAATTATACCTTTTGAGCAGCCAAGAAGTTCAGGAATTATTACTTTTGAGCAGCCACGAAGTTCAGGAATTATATCTTTTGAGCATACAGGACTTACAAATTTAGCTGATTACGATGTCCCTAATAAAGTGAAAGAATCGTTGAAAATTGTACTTTGGTTAGGCATTTTTTAGGGTGCAAATCAGGTGTTTCTGGGAGGTGTTCAACAAGCTCGATCTGATTTGTTGAAATATCATGCAGCATCTGGGTATTCATTCAAGACGACAAGGAATGAGAAGTTGAGGATTGATGCATGTTGTGCTAAGAAAGAAGAAGAGAAATGTGAATGGCATACATATGTTGTTTCTATTGATGGTGTTGAAGGTAGTTCTTTTATTATCAAGGGGTTAAATAAAAAACATACTTGTGGTGGTGGAGTTGTTAACAAACCACATGTATCGAAGAAACTAATTAGTAGCTTGATTTTCGATGAGATTAAACAGAATCCAAAGAAGAAATGAAGAATATTATGAATCAGTTTACAAGAGAATATGACTTTGACATTAGTCGTTATTATACATATGCAGGGAAGAGGCATGCATTAAATATTACATGGGGAGAGAACGAGAAATCATTTACGTACTTGAAATGGTATACCAACAAATTGACTGAAACCAATCTTGGATCTCGTGTTGTTTTGGAAGTTGAAAATGGGACTCAAAAAATTCAGATATTGTTTATTTCTTTCGGAGCATGCATTAGTGGATTCAATTATTGTCGTCCTTTATTATTCCTTGATGCAGCCAATTTGAAAAGCAAATACCTTGGTCATATCATGACAGCAACAGGTCTAACTGGGAATGACGGTAAGGTTCTCAAACATTCTGTTGGTTTCATCATTTTTTTATGTTTGTTTTATCATTTGTATGATGAAACCTTTTTTCATGTCTGTTTTTGTTCATGTTTCAGAAATCTATCCTTTAGCTTATGATGTGGTTTCATCGGAGAATGATGCAAACTGGAAATGGTTTTTGGAGAATTTGAAGGAAGTCCTTTCTCCTTTTCGAAAAATCTTACTTTTGTGAGTGATCAAGGTAGTGGTTTGGTGAATCAAATTCCTGTTGTATTCCCTGAAGTTGTTCATGGTTGGTGTTTCTGGCATATGAAAAACAATATCAATACATACTTTCCGAAGGCCAATAAGGTTTACAACAATTATGTGTTGGGATTGTTTGAAAAATATGCGTATGCTAATACACATACATATTTTTTAGATAATTGGGAGAAGTTTATGCAGTTAAAAATCAGAAGTTACAAGATTATCTAAGTAGAGCTCTGGTTGATAAATGGGCAAGTCTTTATTTCCCGGGTCATCGTTATGGTAGGTTGTGTTCGAATATCGCTGAGAGGTTCAATGGTTGGATCCTTTAAGAGAGAGAGAAGCCTATAGCCATCATGGTTGATGAGATCATAGTGAAGCTTATGAATCAAATGTGTGTACGTCGCGAGGAATGTGCAACCTCATTGAAGCGGCGAGAAACTTTATGTCCAATATTTTAAATTGAGCTACAAGATGCATGGCCGTGAATACAATGTCACCAAGTCGTCGCAATATGTATTTGAAGTTCATTCGACATTAACACAAACGGTCAATTTGCAAAGAAGAACATGTTCTTGCAACCGTTGGCGCATCAACGGTTTCCTTTGTGCTCATGTTGTCCGTTGTATCATGCTGAATGAAGAAGATCCGTATAAGTATGTCAAGTTCTACTTTACAGTAAAGTTTTACCGAGAATCGTATGCAAGAGCAATTAATCAAGTCCCCACAGTTGAAAAGCCTGCGATAGTGTCTCCAAAATCTGTTGGTCTTGGCCCTGATACTCTACCACAATCAGGTCGTCCAAGGAAGAAGAAGAGAATTCCTAATATAAGTTCATTTCCCAGGAAGAAGATGATAACTTGTGGTGGATGCCATGTTTTGACTTCCCATAACCAAAAGACATGCCCTGCGCGGAAGATGTGAAGTCATTTAGACTACAATTCATCGACTTTCAGTTTCAGTTTTCATTTAGACTTTCAGTTTCATCGACTACAATATGTTTTAAACACCAGTTTCATATTTTCTTTGACTGTTTTTTTTCATTTATTCTCTTTTAAACATGTTAATTTGTTGCAGGTGTTTCATGTTTGTTTAATTTTAGATTAAGTTTGTTAGAGTTGCAGGCTTTTATAATTTGTTGGAACCAAAATAGGTTTCACATTTTGTAACATGCTTCAGTATTTTTTTTCATCTCTAATATGATGGAACTTGTTTTGGTTCCATCAATTTTTTTTCATCTGGATATTATGGAACCAAAAAAACGATGGAACTGTTTTTGGTTCCATCATTTTTTTTCATCTAGAATATTATGGAACCAAAAAAATGATGGAACTTTTTTTGGTTCCATCATTTTTGGAATATGATGGAACTTTTATGTTTGTGATATGTTTGTTTAATGCCTAAGGTTTCAAGGGTTGTCCATGGTTCAAGGGTTCAGGGGTTAAGGGTTTAAGGCTCAATGCCTAAGGGTTTAGGCCTAAGTGTTCAGGCCTAAAGGTTTATGTCTAAGGTTTTAGCTTTTTTGCATTATGTTAAAACACTTTTTGGTTTCAACTTTTTGTTCCATCAATTGAGATCTTTATAAACATACAAACTAAGATACTTTTATAAAAGTTCTAAAAAATTTAAACCAAATATGTCTAACAATTCCAACTGAAACAAAAACTGAAATCATTACACAAGTACTTTAAACTGAAACTAAAACTAAAACTGCAATCCTTTAAATTGCAAACTAAACTGTGAACTTTAAATTGCAACCTTGGCCTCATAGTCTGCACCTTTATCAAGAAGGATCTTACAGGCTAGTTTTGGCATCATATTCTGCACCTTTTGTTTTATATGTATTTCAGACGAAAATTTTCCTTTCATGAGGCTCTTCATGTAATAGCAAACATGAAGACCGCAATCATTCCTGAAATTAACAAAACAAGATTTTTAAATTGAACAAAACAAAAAGGGACTTAAATAAAGAGAGTGAAGAGAAGATCTCTAAAAACAAGTTCTTTTAAAGCACTTACACATCTTGTTGACAACACGAAGGGGTGTTCAAAACAAAATCTTTTGGTTGACTTGTCGGCTCTAGTGAGAGCTTTACAACGTATTGTTTGAATGCTGACACCATTCTTTCTTTCATGTTTTCAGCACTTTTGTTGCATTCATCTTCAGTTTCAGCTATGGAGTTATAGTGAGAGAATTTTCCGGTCTCATTATCAAAAGCTAACAATGTCCAGTGGTACAACTTTTCACAAAGTTTTGTGAGCAATGGAACGAATATATATTCTGGACTATAATCCATGTTGTCGATGAAAGCTTCAATTGCAGAGCGACAATTTTGCCCGATTGAGTCTAACGTCTGGAATTCAGTAAAAAATCAAAAATCAAATTCTAATTTTGGTTCCATCAAAATATCCATTAAGTAAAAAAACACCAATAGAGTTGGTTTCAATCATACAGTGAAAATGATGAAACCAATTTCGGTTCCATCAAAATTGTCATTAAGTAAAAAAACACCAACAGAGTTGGTTTCAACCATACGGTGAAAATGATGAAACCAATTTTTGTTCCATCAAAATAGCCATTAAGTAAAAAGAAAACACCAACATAGTTGGTTTCAACCATACGGTGAAAATGATGAAACCAAAACTGAACATAATTGTCGAAACATAATTGAACCGTAATAAAATAAAGTGAAAACAAATGTAATTGAAACCTAATTATGAAACCAATAATTTCAAAACAGATGAAATCTAAACCTTATTTATGATACAAACAGATGATAAGAGATAAACCTAATTATGCAAATTCATTGATGAAACCAAAATTGTGAAACCAAAAATCATTGATGCATGTTGATTTTCAACCATAAATAATCACTGAAGAACAATGAAACTTCGATTAACCTTTTGGAGAATCTTTAACAATATTCTTAAGCTTTTTGTTGATCTTTTCATCTTTTTTTTCTCTTATTTTTTCACCATTTTTGATTTTGTTCAGTGATTTGTTTCGATTTTAGGTTAGGTTGAAATTGTTATAAAAACTAATATCAGTTGTAAAATTGGTTTCAGATATGAGATTTATGAAGTAAGAAGAATAGACAATTGAAATTGAAATTGAAATTGGTTTCATATATGATATTTAGATTTTTTAGTGAAGAGAAGAGAAGGTTTAAAGGGGGAAAATGTCATTACCAAGTGACAATCCGTGGGAAAAAAATACCATTACCAAGTGACAATCCGTGGAGAAAAAATAATAATGAATGAGAAGAGATAAATGAGTTCGGTTATTTTCTCTCTCTGAAATTACGAAAAGGTAGTTTAGACAGTTAATTTCAAATGGGGTTTTTATGAACATTTTGTTTTGTTGGGTTTTTTATTGTTAGATAGTGACGCCTTTGAGGTTATACCCACGAATTGTTTTATTTTATTTTATAAATAGTTAGATTTGATTTAGGTAAAAGATGGATTACATTAAATTTAAATAGAAAAATAAAAAGATAACTTAGACATTTACCATCCACTAAGATTAACCCCTAACCCATTGCCTCGATATTTTGAAGTATTTTGAAGCGTTGAAAGAAAATCATTTAGCCCTAGTAAGTGGTTTCCACAAAAGGCCGAAGAGAAAATAATTTATCTTCACCATCTAGGAAACAAATATATCAGACCATTGGAACTTTCTTTCACGGTCTGAGATTAAAAAAAATACAGGCCGTGGGTTAAAACCCCACAACTCTATACCTCTTACCACTAAAATCCCAACCAAAACAAAATGAAACAAAAACCTCATTTAAATAAATATGTCTAAACTGCCCTTTACATTAATTCAACCCAACAAAATAAAAATCAACCCCACTCTTAAACTACCCTTTACATTAATTCAACCTAATAAAAATAAAAATCAACCCCAATTTTAATCTTTATTCTCTCTCACCACTAACACTACCAACACCAACTCACCACCACCAACCAACAACAACCACCATCATCCAGCAACACCACCACTACCAGCCACCAACTAACATCAGCACCAACTACCACCACCAACGAGCACCACCATCACCCACCACCACCATCAACAAGCACCACTAACAACCAGCAGGTCCACTACCAAAGAGCACCACCACCAACCACCACCAGCAGAAACGAAAACCAGAACCAACACCCACCACCACCACCAACCACCACCACCAACAACCAACACCACTTTCACCACTAACATCAACGAGCACCACTAACAACCACCAGGTCCACCACCAACGAGCACCACCACCAGCAACAACGAAAACCAGAACCAACACCAACCACCACCACCATCAAATTTGGTTTCAACATAAAATTGACATTTCACCAACACAACTTATTCCAGATGAAAAAAAATGATGAAACCAAAAAAAGTTTCATCATCTATTTGGTTCCACCTTATTCCAGATGAAAAAAAATAATGAAACCAAAAAAAGTTTCATCATCTATTTGGTTCCACCTTATTCTAGGCAAAAAAAAATGATGAAACCAAAAAAAGTTTTATCATCTATTTGGTTCGACCTTATTCCAGATGAAAAAAAAATGATGAAACCAAAAAAAGTTTCATCATTTATTTGGTTTCACCTTATTCCAGATGAAAAAAAATGATGAAACCAAAAAAAGTTTCATCATTGTTTTGGTTCTGACATTTCACCAATACAAAAATTGGTTTCAATTTTGTGTTGGTGAAATTTGATGAAACCAAATTTGGTTTCATCATTTTTCTGACGTTTCACCAACAAAAAACCCTAATTTCGACAATGATGATGTATCATTATTTTTTATGATGATTTTCGACGATGATGATCTGGAGGTGTTGGTGATGTTTGTAGAGGATAGAAGGAAGAAGAAGAGGTGTTGTTGGTGGTGGATCTGGACATGTAGTGGTGGAGGAAAAAAAATAACGAGGAGGAAGCGATGGAGAAGGAGGAGGTGTTGTTGGTGGCGGATCTGGACATAGAAAGAGAAGGAGGTACTGGTGGTGTTGGTGGAGGAGACAGAGGTGTTGTTAGTGGCAGATATAGGTGACAAAAATTATTATTGGTGAACATAAAAGTAAAATAAAAAGAGAGAGAGATGTTGGTGAAGGAGATGAAGGTGTTGTTGTGGCAGAGGAGCTACGGTTGCTGCTGGTGGGGAGGAGAAGAAGAAGAAGAAGAAGAAGAAATGAGAGAAAAAAAGAAGAAGAAATGAGAAAGAAGAGAAAGAAAGGGTAAGGATGGTATTTAAAAAAGTGATAAAAATTAAATTTAAAAAAAATTGAGTTCTTATTTTATTTTTAATTCAAAGGTTTTTATTTATAAACGATAATAGGGGATAAATTTTTGTATAAAAAGTATGTTCACCTAGGTTTTTCGTGCTGTGAAAAAAATATGGTAAATATCTTACTCAATTTATTCAAAGTTTCAGTATTTCTTGTGGGTTTTCTTCGATTAGTGTTTGTGATTCTGGGTTCTAATAATTTTTGGATCTTTTTTGTTTCTTTTGCAGTTGTTCTTCTCATATTTTAAGGATTTAGTAGGAAGAGAAGTGACAGTGGAATTAAAGAATGATCTTGCAATAAGAGGAACTTTACATTCAGTAGATTAGTACCTTAACATAAAGCTTGAGAATACTAGAGTAGTTACAAATATCCTCACATGGTATGATTTCTTCTTTGCTCGCGGGTTTGCTTGCATGATTTTTTCTTTGCTAGGGTTTATATTCGCAAATTTTCGATTTTTATGAACTTTTGATTTGTTAATGTTTGATATTGTCGTGGGTATTTGGAGAATTGAAGTAGTATAGAATTAGGGCACCTATGTGCAGACATTAGGGTTTTAATCTTGGAATCTTGGGTTTTAGGGATTGGAAAGGTTTTTTTCAACTTATGCTCTTAATATATATCTAATTTAGAGACTGAAGGAAGATAGACACTTCAGTGCAAGTTGAAGGCTTAGGCAAAGCCAAGGAATTCACCAAAAATCTGTTTGCGTTAAGAGTTGATAAAAGTGTCTTAATGTAGTCAACCCTGACTACTGTAATGCACAGATTTGATGAATTTGATTTTCGCGAACCACTCTAGGCTACAGGATTACTAGCTTTATGGGATGATCCGGTAAGAGTATGAACATTGGAGTAGTGAAGCATATGAAGCTGTTAGCATATGAAGCCTTGTCGCTGAATACTCTATACTCTATAGTCTGGACATGTTGTGAACAGATTAATTTTTTTATACGAGGTCATTGCGTAGTAATTTAGCAAGGGAGTCACTAAGGTGTTAGTGTAGTGAAATGTTGTCACAGAGTACTCTATAGTTCAACATGTTATGAATGGATTGATTTCAAATATGAGCGGTTGTTGAGTAATCCGATAAATGTGTGACTCAAGTTATCAGGATCTCGAAGTTTGTTGTTGCAGAGAAAGTTTAGCTAAAACCTTTATTGAACTGATAAATTTGATGTAGTGTGTCATTGCTAATTTGAAATCCGATAATCGTATTAAGTCTGTTGTTGTGGTTTCTGTAATGCGTTGCACTTGCTTCATTCAAGTTACTGGCTTATAATTGATTATGCTGTTATATGAGGACTTTTCACTTATTGTCTTTCGATTTATATGCAGCTTTCTGTAAGAAACTGCTTCATCAGGGGATCAGTGGTGAGGTATGTGCAATTGCCCCCAGATGGAGTTGATGTTGAACTTCTTCACGATGCTACTAGGAGGGAAGCTCGTGGTGGCTGATATGCTCTCTACATTGTCTATCCAGGGACTTCGAAAGACTGAAAGGTCCTTACTATTGCAGCAAAATCTTTTGAAATTTGATTTCGGGCCTATGGTCTTACTCTTTATCTCTTATTATGCTGCTAGACTATGAACAAGTCCATTTTGGAATTGTTGCTTGTAATAACCGATAGGGTTTATGATAGTTTTATCGAATTCTATAGATTACTGAAAGCTTCTTTTTGTTCATCTGTTTCTGCAGCTTGAAGTTTAAGTTTCCTCTATTTTTCCGTATGAAACTGAAATGATGTTAGTCTATAACTTCATGAACAGTTTTCAATTGTGTATCTGTTTTATTTAGTATCATGATATCACATATTTTTGAGAAACATATAGGACACTGTATTTGCGTCTTCTGTCCCAACAAGATTGCCACAAAAAATGAAACATAACATTCCCAGCATTGTAGAAGAAGAGACTACTACTCGTATTAGTGACATTCTCACTACTAGTGAAAGCAATAGTGTCGAAATAGATTATAACATGTCTTAGGACCTGAAACAGCAATTGTCATCTTGGAGTAGCATTAGAAGTATTTGGTGAACAATTCTGGCATGTCCGTTTGGGCTTCATCGGCTGCCTCTACAGCTACTTCATAGCTAGTGACAAATTTACTTCCAAAGTAGCAGCAGCAACTCAAGATCCCGCAAACATGTAGAAACAACACCTCCTCACCAGTTCTTTTCAAAAACCAGTAAAAATGCTAGCACCTTTCCAAGTGCCAAATGAGATTTTAAGATATAATGGCTAACCTGCTGACTATCAACCGTATAACATTAAAATGATGCAACTGAAAAGCTAAGTGAGACTCCAGAAAATTATTTGAAGACGCAACAGTCGAAGAGCCAGTTTGCCATCTAAGAGAGATGGTACCTGGACCTGGTCAGGAGCTGAGTTAGTCATATGTAAGCTCAAGTTTATTATGACATCCAAATTTCCTCAGGTTAATCCAATCTATGTCAACTTGACCCCCTCATGAAGCATGAGGAAACCTGTCAAGGTAAGGCCACAGTCATTTCCCTCCGAGAATTTCTTGGACAAGCTTCTTCAGATCAACTATTTGAGACGGCTGAACCGGAACATTATTACATTTAACCTGTTCAAATGCAATGGGGTCAATTAAGTAAGTTGGATGATATCAAAACTTAATAACAGATCATCCATGATGCAAAATCTGTTTAGATCAGCGAACACTCCTGAAGAAGCACTCCAACATATGATATAAAAACCTAAAATATAGTATAAATAACAACGCAAAGTCATTTAACTCTCCATCACTGAGAGCACCATCTTTGTTATGATCACGAACCATAAATATAAAGCCCTCACGCACCGCGGCTTCAAAGTCTGTGTTTCCTGATCATATAGAGGTGTTATTGGATAAAGCACTACCTTTTGTGCAGATAGGAAAACCTCGCTAACCTGCAGAACTGAACGTAACTTGAGAATCAGTTTAGTAGAGAAGTGTGAATGACCAAATATTCAAAGGTCCATGCCTCAAGTAACCACTAAAAACCTAGATCTAGTTGGTATTTGTGGTACGCTCAAGTATAAAGTAAATGCTTATTGTTAACCTAATGTAAAATAACACTCATTAGTGCCTAGGTAAAACAAATGACATAGGTGATTTACGTGGTTGAGCCAAAGCCTACGTTAACAGGGTAATGAGTTCGAGTTCTTATTATTTATCAATAAGATTATAATGGTTTTATAACTCTGTGTTTAAGTAAAGCAACACACTCAGCGTTATAAATTTCCTCTCTCTGATCCTCGTCCACACTCCTCAATCTTTTAATTCGGATCTTCATCTCTCTATTTATTGAGATTCCGGTGTCCCTCATTCCGCTCTTGCTATCGCCAATATAACATAAAGGGTCTTGCGTGGCACTAGTTACGTCTTGTTTCGGTCTTGCTTGATCTGCTAGATGCTCGCCATGCGTTAGATTGTGTCAGCCGATGGTATTAAATGATACTAAACGATGAAGATACTTTCATAGCACGCATCTAATATCTCTCTCCTTTCCTTGCTAAATCAACCAGAACGTGGCATCATCCAAACCGCTAGCTTGACTCTTCTTCGAGATTGGGTATCACAGGTTTGCTCATGATTTCAATACTCATTGGCACATTAATACTTGATCCTCATGTATTACTATCGTACCATGTGTACGGTGATCATTTTATAGTTACAGTTTGTCTTTTGTCTTACCTTATTTACCAGGGGTAATACGAGAAGACAATATCCCATGATTACTTCCACTTTCACGTCGCTCGACATTTAATGCTCATAAATTCTTTTGGCATAAGGTACCAACAATGGCTTTATGACTTGATCAAAATACCAACCGGATATTAGTCTTGATCACGAGCCAACGCCAAATATTATCATGGCGGTAGCTGAAGGATGGCGCTAAAATAACCTACCACGGTTGGCGCCTAAAATTGTAACACAGCGCTGGCCTAGTGTCACCGCCAAAACTTCTAACACGGGGTTTGTCTAGTGTCAGCGCCAAAACTTCTAACGCCGGCCGCGCTAGCCTAAGGATGACGCCAAAATAACTTACCACGGCTGGCGCCTAAAATTTTAATACACGTTGGCCTAGTGTCAGCGCCAAAAATTCTAACAAAGAGCTGGCCTAGTGCCAGCGCAAAAACTTCTAACACCATACCAGCCTAATGATGTCGCCAAGATATGCTACTCGTTGCAACCTATGGTGGCAAGCCATATCATGGCGCTGCCCGAATGCCAGCGCCAAGTCTCTTCGTGGCGCTAGCCTAGTGTTAGCGCCAGACATGCTCTGGACTTATAGCTTGGCGCTAGTCTAAAGCTAGCGCCATATTCACTTTCAGCAGCATCCTAGTGCTAGTGCTAGCTTCCTTCAACGCTAGCCCATTGCTACCGCCAAACCATATGCTACGCATTAGCATTGTGCCTCTTATTCTCAATGCAATACCAAATTCTCCACCTTGCTCGCTCAATGTCTGGAATATGCCACCTGATGCCATTAGCTACTTGTTTCTCCAATTTATACGCCCAGTAAACCACATATATTGTTGCAGAAGAAATATATGTTAAGAAAATTACCCTCGCGGGTCATACGCCTCCACATTAAAACAAAATTAAAATTGATTGAATTTTTATTTAGGAAATAATATTCAAGAAAATTACCAAAAAATTTGATCTTGGTTGGCAAGTGCACATGACGAGAAGCTAAGTGCATGTCCATATGTAGGAACCTGAACCGCACAAGCCTTGTGTGCACAACGTTGGGCATATGGAAGCCCAAATATTATTTGCTCGCCCGCCCCCATCCATATTGATAACTAAGCTTCTTATTTATATGGTGGTGTCCATCTTTAGTTTTCCCCAATGTGGGACTAAAATGTTATCTTTTTCATTCACTCATGAAAATGAGTAAGTATTTCCTTCCAAAAAAAAAGAGTAAGTTTCATAGAGACCCTTAGGTTCTAAGATCAATTCATAACCAAGACCTAACATTAGTTGCACCTGCGGAGAATTGGAGTATCACTTCATCAACAAACACTAACAAAGATGAGGCATTGGAAGCTTTTGTCGCATTAATTAAACCAAATGGCTATTTGCTGGCATATTTTACAGACAAGATCTTGCGATGCCATCCCTGTGCGTAATTAACAGAGATATGCATCATGATGCCACCTTTCAAAGAGTGAGTCTACTAGCTTGAATCACTTATAGAGAGGTCCTATGAGCATGTACTACTAGTATATCATGACATGACATTTTCTACAAAGATATACTATGGGCTTGCATTACTCACTGAGTTATTCCAAAACTGCGCATCACGTGTGAAGTGATCTCAACGCTTCATATCATCACTGAAATTACGCATGGCCATTTAGGATTAATTGTCTATCGACGAGAGTAGTACTAGGGAAGCATTTGTGCGTCATTGCCAGCTCCCACAACTCTTAGGTGTCAATATCAGGCTAGTATTTACATAATTATCTCTTTTCTCCATCATGATGACTCATCGCCTTACACTGATGCCATAAAGTCCTCTACTGACTACGAATATTTAATTTACTCAACTGCCAACATCTGGCATAAAAAAATAGTAGCGGCATCACCATGCCCGCGGATTGCATTATCAAGGCGCAATGCAAAAATAGTGTCGAATAGTATACTCTACTTTATTTACTGAGTCACTAATAAACTTACCAACCTCACTAGATTTTAACTAGTCAGTCTACTTAATTAATTAGTACTATGAGCATGTTGTCTAATTAATTAATTAATTAATTAATTAAGTCACTCATATAACTTAACTAATAATAGTAGGAGCTCTACTATTAATTTTTCTACGAGATATCAAATATGTGACATGGAGATATTCACTAGGGTATTAGTCTGGCGGTCTAAGAAATATGCGGTGTAACAGTACACCCACGATGATAAAGAATTAAGGCATGTGAAAAACATTGGTAGGATCAGGGAGTAGTAGGCATATGGTTTATAATTGCGGACATGATTTCAGTCACGCGTTCTCCACTATTCCACTTCTTACGAAATCATTAGTGTGACTTCAACACTATAAATAGATGACTATCTCAAAGAAAGACTAAGTTTATCGAAACCACATCAGGCTATCATAAACATTTCTATCATAAACACTTGAACTTGACTTCAAAGACTCATATTCTTCAACCAGAATCCATAACTACCTGATCTCATATTTCTCTGCTTCCCTCCCTAAGATCAACTCTTCTTAAACTTTTATATGTTGTCGAATTCAACATGAGTTCAACAAGTGATGTCCTTTTCCATCAATGAATAAGGATCAGTTATTTGTCGTGCTTAGTTACACAAAACCAATGATTTAATCAAAATTGTGTTGGAACGTGCCGTGTTATTCAACGGATAACCTAAACCTGATGAGGTGTATGATAAGGAATGGGATTTGATTATAACTGATGCACCAAGAGAAGAGATTGGTTTTCTGAAGCACTGGGTCGAACCAAAACATTTTGGACAACTGCTGTTATGGCTAGGTATCGGAAAAGAGGTACAACTCATGTGTTTTCAACAAGCCAAGTTGTTACCAAAATCTGGTAAACACAAGTTTATGATATATACTAATGAACACTGTGTTTTATCCAATGTGTCCCTCTTCCTAGAGAGACCACTAATCGCCTGCTTATGGTGACAGTTTCACTAGAGTGATAGTCGTCTCTCCTCGATATTGTTGGCAGTGTTTGTTTTGTTTCATGTGATGGTGACAGTTGCAAGGTTAGTAAACCAATCAACCTTGAAACCACCCGAGTTGGATGATAACATAAATGACTGGGTTGGATATGTGGCACTATGACATGAAACATACGGAAGACAAGATGTACTTCAATCTTCGGAGACCAAAAAGTCTTATGCGGAACAGTAGATGCTTCAAAGTTGAATCGGTGGGCTGAACCCTAACCTTGATCTTGGAGTATCAAATTGTAGAACAAAAGATTCCACTGTTGACTACCAAGAACAGGCGTAGTCCTATAGGTTCTCATTTCCTCTATCACCAGATGCCAAACAACGTATTATCCTGAACAATCTCCAAAGAAATCGCTGGCCCAGTCATCGACCAAATAACATTGTTAGGCAAAACAAGATTGATCCTTGCCAGAACTTTCCCATCTGATCTAGTAACTATTGTCGATGTATTGAAACAGGCACTGAAAGGCGCAACGGGATCAAGCTTGCAATATTCAAGGGTTTAACTATTTTAATGAAAATAGGTTAAAATGAAAAGCTGATAGTATCTTTTTTGTTGGAATATAGAACTGAGGTATTATAAAACATTAGTGAAGGCCTTGTAGATTGATGTCTCCATAGTAGTGTAAGGAACTAGAGAGCTAAGTTTAGTTCCTCCGACTCCATTATTGTTGTTAATGGGACATTTTCACCATCTATCTCGATTGATTTCACATCAATGAAGTAATCACTGGCAGCAGTAGCAGTAAAACCCTCCCTACTTGCTGAGTTGATCAAGAGGGGTGTAAAAATAGATTGGCCGTTCTTAGCTAAAAGTAGATCCAGGATTTCTGTAAATGTCCGTCTCCAGAAAAAAATAAAAATGAAACCACCGTAAAAAGTTAGATAGAGAGCAAAAGAATCGAAATGCAACTGAAAATTGCGAAGCTAAGGAAACTCCAGAGCGTCCAAAACCAGCAATTCTGTAGCACAGGCACCCTTGACAACCGAATGAAGACTCACAAGCTGTAATATTTGGACTTGGGATCCACTCCCCAGATGTCGGGTCCCGCACATCACTTGATTGCAAAGTTACAACACCTGAAATGAGGTCACCCTTGCTGGTTGAATGAGTTATTGATTTAGTTGTGTTCAGATTACACTATTGTTACCGCACCATACACGACCGGCAGATTTGCTGGCTTCTGAACATTGACGAGACTTGCAATCATCTGGTCAGTTCGATGTTGATGCACAACTAGGACTAGAATGGATCCAGGAGAATTCACCACTGAGATCGACCACTAAATTTAAGGAAACTTTTGGAGTTCCTTGAGTGATTTGGGTCACATATTGAAGTGTCTATGGATCTTGGTAAGCAGGAAGGACGAGACCGTGGGGTCGAGAAGAAGAAGGTTGAGCACTAGAGAATAGTAACAAAAAAGAAGCAAATAAACAGAAAAGAAAAAACAGAAGAATAAGAAGCCATGATATTTAGATTTTGATAGTGATAACTATATTAGTGTAATGTAGAAGAACCGAAGATGTTACTGCTGAAAGCTAGACATGGGACTTTATACAGTACAAGGTAGCAGTAGGCCAAGTCTAAAAATCTTCCAAGAGGTGACAGAGTGGAATAGTTAGTGCCTTGTTGGATAAAGTCTCGAACTCTTATAGTTTAAGGTCTATACGTGGGACGAGTATATGAGATGTTAGTGAAAAACTGAAAGAACCTCATTCTGAAATAGGCACCTGAGACTGCCCACAATGACTGTATTCTTCCATTGGCTTGGACCCAAAACTTAAAATTTACACCTAAAAATTCAATGGGCAGGGATTCGTACTTTCATGGGTGGAAACAACAAGATCATGATAAAGCATAAACACTTCTAGCTGATTTAAAGTGACAGATCAATTCACTCCAGGGAAATCCACATTAACGAGAGCGATAATGTCGATAAAGCTTTATTTGTAATATATAATAGAATTTGGAAACAACACTAGTCATCTTGGTGTAACACAATATATAGACATTACTCCCTACTTGACATATTTGGTGAACCATTGCAGCATGTCCTTGTGAGCCTCTTCAGCAGGCTTCACAGCTGCTTCATCTTCATTGTTATATCTCACAGTCCATCCGTGTGAAACCCCAGGGAATATCTTCACAAAGGAATCAACCTACAAATCAGGAAACCAGAAGTTATTAATCAATGATTGTTGAAAATTAATCACCTAGGCTTGAACAAACTTTCAGTTCACCGAAAGTAACTATCTAACAGTCTCGAACCATCAATATTTCAACAGATTTCAGAGAATGAACATGATATTGCATTTCCGAGGAAAAACCTAAAACTGCAGCAGTTTCAAAAGTATCCAGCAGCTATTATTAGGACAAAAGAGGCAGTCTTTACCTCAGTTTTAGTAGATAAAACCTCTTCAAATTGTTTCAAAAGCTCCGGCGGAGACATCTTGTCAATCTCAGCTCCTAATATAGAAATGGGGACTTTGATCTCTATAAAAGTTACAAGACCATTGCTTGTTAGGTTCATACCCATACACATTAACGACATTCAAGTGGAAACAACATTGGAAGTTCAAAACAGATATTCATACCCTTAATGTCATCAATAGTGACAAAGGAAGGATGGGCCATTACAATAGCTTTTAGGTCATCAGATTTTCCTAGTTCCCCAACCACCTTAGCTGAATGAGTCATAAACAATGTTAATCATATTGAAGTTGAGCAACAAGAAAGAAAAGAAACACCAGCAACTTATTTACAAGTGCGATTTTCGAAATGTTACCACCCCAGCACATCCCTGCAGCTCCAACTGCGGAAATCCCTTTACTTTTTAGCGCTTCAATAACTGGTTTGGTTTCTTCAGCTCCTTTATCCTGCACCATTTTTCAATTGTTAATTAAGAAAACAAATTGCATAGCAGAATAAGAATTTGGGAATAAATCTGAATCTTTGGCAAAGATGTCTGAATTAGGGAAACAAACTGTTCCGTGTGATTTGATCCAGATAGGTAGTGGCTTATCAGCATTCTCAGGAACATAAGGATCCCCATGAAGGAAGTCTGGAACTACAACATAGAATCCAGCTGCTGCAACCTTGTCTGCCAGGTTCCTTTAAATACCAAGGTAGAAGAATATTAATTCCTCCCAAGGTTACATTATATAGTAACACAATTAAGTCCCCAAACTATAAAAGCTAAGCTAACATCATGCTTTGTTCATAATTGATATGATTGATGAGACATTCTTGTTCAATATAAATTGCTTCATCCAAACATCAGAACATTCTCAATTTCACACATAGAATACAAATTGGAAAAATTGTAAAAAGCTTAAAGTTTCAACTGTAGTAAATCCCAAAAAGAACCAAAAAAGAGGAAAAAAGATGCTTCAGGTTAGAGCATCACCCAAGTTTAAATATCAGGTTTCACCTAGAAAGTTTCAGGCCGATCAAGTTAGGGCGAATCTAAGAAGCTAAATCTTTCACTTACAAGTACTGAAACAAAAGTTTGATTTTGCAATTCTCTACAGATTAGTCTACGAAGCAGATAGATGAAAAAAGTGGGCATACCTCAAGTTAGGTGCTTCATACCCTGCGAAACAATATGTCACAATCAAAAATTAGGTTAAACTGATAATTCTTGAAAGAAAGAAAAAATATCATAACACAAAAGGGTAAAAGTGGGCATACCAAAAATGTCAGAAACAATAAGAATTCCAAGTTTGGAATCCAAAGAACCAGAAACATAGGTTTGAAGACCACCAAGTTGTTGAACACGTCCATTTCCTGAAATTGAACTTAGAGTTGGTGGATTCTCACAACACTGAGCCCCTGACATTTCTACTTTTCTTTTGTTTGATGAGTTGCAACTGATAAAAACATGTCAAGAGTTGCAGATGTATAGGGGTTGAGGTTTTATTCCAGATAAGATATTCCAATCTAACGTAAACTCTGTTCTCACTGACGACGTCATCCTAAGATGTGGCAAATTAAGGACTGCATTTTTGTTGTCCTCCAGGAAAGACCAGAATTCCAAGACCACCAAATGCTAAAATACGAAAATGCTAGATACCCCGTAATTATCCCCAGAAATTTCCCCCTTAGACTTTTTCTAGATCTTACGGAGGAGAGATATTAAATAGAAGCTTGATATATGGGTTCTCATATCTTGGAGGGGCTTTAATAATAAGACGAAATAGAGATATTTTGAAATAAAATTTAAAAACTCCTTATCCATAATATTTTCACAATACACAAACCATCCCTGATTAGTAATCTTAATTACATTAATTAATTAATATTAAATTAAGCTAATCATGATTAATTAACATAATCTTGTATTTAAAAAACTGAATTCAATTTCTTTCTTGAATTTATGTTTTGTGGGAAAAAAAACTAGATGAAATTTAAGAAAATTTTGTCGTTTTTTTTTAAGCCCTAGATTTTGATTCAATCAACCATAGTAGCATTGAGTATACCTCTAGCTTAAACTCTTGATCTTTTTATAGCTCAAATTTGATGAAATCACGATTTGGAAGATGAATTTTTTGTTATTCAGAGAAACTTACGGTTGGGTTTCATGTCGAACCCAACCGTAACACCAAGAACACCCCAGATTTACGGTTGGGTTTTCAACCAGACCCAACCGTAACTATTTTGTTCTTCATGTTACGGTTGGGTTCGAATGGAAACCCAACCGTAACGAATTTGTTCTTCATATTACGGTTGGGTTATTAAACAAACCCAACCGTAACTTCAAATGTAGGAGATGAAGATTCAATTAAGATTTACGGTTAGGTTTTCAACCAAACCCAACTGTAACTAATCTTTAAACCCCAATCGTAAAATAAGATAAATAGATTTAAAGATTTTTTTCATTTCTATCTTGTAGAGAATTGAAAGACGAAGCTAACCCAAAAAAATGAGGTCAATCGGACATCGTATGAAGGAGTTATGATCAAAACGGTGAAATCTATTTGTATCCAGGAATAGTTACGGTTGGGTTCGCCAATAAACCCAACCGTAAATATTCCTGGATATATTTTATCGTTTTGATCATAACTCCTTCATACGATGCCCGATTGACCTCATTTTTTTTGGGTTAACTTCGCCTTTCAATTCTCTACAATATAGAAATGAAAAATCTTAAAATATATTTATCTAATTTTACGATTGAGGTTTAAAGATTAGTTACGGTTGGGTTTGGTTGAAAACCTAACCGTAAATCTTAATTGAATCTTCATCTCCTACATTTGAAGTTACGGTTGGGTTTGTTTAATAACCCAACCTTAATATGAAGAATAAATTAGTTGCGGTTGGGTTTCCATTCGAACCCAACCGTAACATGAAGAACAAACCAGTTACGGTTGGGTTTTTCATTCGAACCCAACAGTAAATTCCCTATGTAACCCAAAATCCTCATTAGCTTGTTTAGTTTTATCCGGATTGTCATCACTACTACTTTCTACACATTTATTAGTATTCTTCATCACGAAATTGGGAGTTTAATCGGCGATAAAATTTTGCTTCGATGGAGAAATTTGATTAAAATGGAGAAGGAGAAGATATGGAGGAAATAGAAAGATTTTAATTAAAGGACAAATTTGTCTTTTTTTTATTGGGTAAAAGGTAAAATGAACGTTTAACTTTACCCCTAGGACACCCCTTAACGGAAAATTGGGTCACCTCGCCTCCTAGAGGAGCCCTTCCAGGATATTGGAGCCCCTATATCAGGCTTCATTAAATAAAAAAAACTTACAAACATTTCATCACTAAAGTCAAAGGACCTATTTCGATATAATGGTATTAGAATGGTCACGAATTTTGTCACATCTATTTTAATCGTCGTCATCCTACGTTGGTTTACTTTAACGTTTTTATTATTATGGTTTTCAAGTATGTCGGTAAACTTTTGGAGCAGCCTATTCCAAAAAAACCCTTTGATTGTTTCTCTCTAATAAAAACTCCTCCGATTGAGTAGAAACATTTGAATAGGATCTTAGAAGGGCCTCGTCTTCTTTGTTAATAAAATTAGATATAATTGACGAAACTACAGATTAAAATATACCAAAGAAGAAAAGAAAAGAGGATATGAATTGAGAACCTGTTAATTTATTGTGTGTTATATTGGGCGGAAGTGTGGTATTTATAGAGAAAAATGAGTAGGGATACATAAAAGAGATAGGACGAATAATTTCAAACATTGTTTGGGATATAGAAAAAAAAAGGACAATAGGAGGCCCCATCCAATAAGTGACACTACATTTGGTATTCATTGATAAACAAATTATGACTATTTTAAAAGAATGAGACAAGAAATGAAATATAAAAAAGACATTGACATAACTAGACCGCTAGAAAGATTGTACTTCATCATGGTCAGAAATAATGATGCCCAATTGTTCTTGCGCTTTAAACCTAAACCCCATATTTCCAAAGATAAAGTGTGCCATTTTTATGATAATGCGGGTAATTTTTATTAATTCCAGCGAATAAACACACAGATCAAACACCATGGAATACAAAAAAAACATATAAAAAATACACGATTAGGATGTAAAGATATCTCATTTTCCCACGAGTCACGGTTATACTTAGCACGTGCAACAATCCTTCAAACCATAGGGTGGTCCCAATGGACGAGTTTTGTCTCGTGAGGGCTTACAAAGAGATTACCCACATAACTTATCAACAAACCAGTTACTCTTCATTGGCGTTATCAGAACTTGTTTCGCGTGTTAACAGTTCCGGGTTTAAACCAGGAATAATGTCTATCATTGTTGAGTAGCAATGATCAAAAGGGAATGGCCTTCCGTTATTTTCAAGTATGTATGCGGCGCGTCGCTTTTTTCCTACAATAAACAACCAATAATCCAATTAGTTAGTGTATAATCGGAAAGTCCTATAAATAATTAAAATACAACTTGTATAAGAAACGCTTACCATCATTTCTTTCTTCGTCCCACGATCACTGGTTCGATATAGGGGTAGCAAAGAATCCTCCATGAAGCTTCTCACATCATTATTAATAACCGAAAAACGAAATCATACCAAATGGAAGTTGTGATGGTTGGGGTTCCCGCTTGTTTCAGTGAAAATTTGGTGCACCTGCCTCCAAAAATCCGTCTAAGAGATATTTACACCAATAGTATTAATTACAACGTTTGAGTAACACCGAATTAGGGTGAGGTTTTCGTCGTGAGTATAAAAAGGAATCATAAGAAAGCGTGGAGATTAAAGATAGCAAGGAGGAAAAGAAATGAGTATATATTTAGAGACTTGATAATTTGATGTGTGTTAGGATTGGTCGAGAAGTGATGTATTATAGAAAAAAAAATAACTCGATAGAGTAGGTATACATAGAGATAGAACGAATTAAAGCAAACATTGTTATACCGACATATTTGGATGATTACACAATACCCAAGACCCACTGAAGAAGTAACAATTCTGTTGATAGCCGTTCATAAAGAAATAATGACAAATTTATATGAAAGAGACAAGACAATAACATTAGATTTATCTTTGATAAAGCAGGGATTTTTTATTAATTACGGTGAAATAGTACCTGTTCAATGGACAAGTTTAGTCTCGTGAGGGCTTACAAAGAGACATACCCACAAAACTTATCATCAATTATGTTACTCATCATCGGAATTAGTAGGACTTGGTTGACGTGCTAATACTTTCGGGTTAAGATCAGGAAAGTTCTTTATTATCATTGAGTAGCGATAAATAAATTGGAACGACATTCTGTATTTTGAAAGGTATACATCATTCAATAAGTGCATAATTGGGAAATCCTATTAAAATAAAAATCCAATTAAATGATAAACACTTGCAATCATTTCGTTCGTTTTCCCGGGAGGCCGCGATCGGTATAATGTTATTAGTATAGCAACACAAAATTTCACACCACTTTCTATAAGTATATGCCGATGCATGATCGATCTGGAGATGCGACCGAATGGGTTCCCGGTGAAATAAATAAACCTTGCGTGGACCTGCTTCTATTAAATCCTCTGAGATATATTTACACCGGTTAAAGGAGTATTAACAATTTCTATAAAAGCCTTCTAAATGAGTGAAAGGAGGCATTGTTGGGAAGAAATTAGACTAAACAATACAAGTTAGGAAAATAAATGAGTATAAAATTTGAGTACTTGAGAATTTGGTGTGTGTTACATTGGGTGAGAAGTGTTCTATTTATAGAAAAAATTGGTGTTGACTGTATACATAAAAGAGATCCATAAATTCAAAAATGTTATACCTGCACATTTGAAAGACCACACAATAGCGAGCCCCAACAAACAAGTGACAGTTTAATTGCTAACGTTTGATAAAGAAATTATGAGAAAATTTTAAAAAAATAGACAATATAGTGACATGACTTAACGACTGGATACAATATAATTCATCATATGTCGCATTTATATTAACTCAAAAAAATTTAAAATAAAATGCCCTTTTAAAATATATTATATAAAGAAGTACTCATCCATACAACCATCCAGATATAAAGTTTAGCTATCTAGTTGGCTATCCAAAACACCATCAAAGGAGTCACCATATTACCTAGAAAGACCTACATTAAGATCTACACCCATGCTATCTACGAATGGACCTGTGAAATCGAAAGGGGTATTTGGTTGTTGAGGAATATCGCCACACTGTTGAGATGCAGCATAAGGGTCTTGGGTTGTTACTACCGGTATGTAACAATCTCCGGAGGTATAAATCATCCCAGATGGATCGCCATGGGGTTTCCGGTCGCCTCTCTGATGGGAAAAAGTACTATGATAAGTGACTTCTTTTTGTAAATTATGTCTCGAGGAATGGCTCCGAGGTGTACCAGAGCTAAAACCTGAAGAAGAAGATTCACTTCCTCTAAAATAAAACCTTCTACTAAGATGGCTAACTTATGTTCTTGTATAATCCAAGCACGTACATTGTTCGAAACAGTAGCTCAATAACTCATCCTAAAAGAATATAAAATTTTAAAATTAGTCAAATACCAATGAATTTTACATAATAGAATACATAAAATGTATTCCATCATTTACAAAGGAAATTAAAGGTACTAACCCGCATGGGCGTAATATGTGAGAAATCATACGGATAGTTTGTTGGCCTAGGCACCTCAACGTTGGTTAGATGACCATCAATGTACATGGGGAAACTCCATTCCACTTGTGGTAGTTGTTTCATTGGTCGGGCGGATAGATGAACATCGTATGACTGAGACAACATGTTTGGAGGTGAACATCTAGGTCTGCATCGCCATCCTGCGCTACCCATACCTACCTCATCGTGGTTCCATATGTGTGTGATTGATGACACTAAACATCCCATACTTTTTTTGACCCACCATTGATCGTAACGAAAGTCATCCACTAACCATTAATGAGTTAGGGGTATAGTTTCTCCTTCCTCAACAAAGGCTAAAACTGGGGGATCACATGGCATCACTAATTGTCCTGTAATATGTCACAAACATCTCTCACCAAGGTAAATAATCAACTTCTTCCCCATCAATATATCGTAGAACACAATCCTATGCTCTGATATTTGAGCTGCCTCCACCAACTCTGCATAACCAATGTTGTAACACCCCGAGTTCCGGACCACGGTCAAACTCATATGGAGATTCGAACTCAAGGCATTACGGGTCGGAATGAAACTTAATTATTTAGTTTTATTTAAATGAAATTAACATATTAATATGAATCAATAGAAATCATTATCATTTATTAAGCTTAATTTCATCCTTAATAATGTTATCGATGCAACATTTGAAATCAATTTACACTTCAAACAATTACAAGAAAACAATACAATCAACAAGATATCTAACTTCTTAGTTCCACTTCCAATTCCATTTAATATGCAAGAATGTCAACTGGGGTGAGATGACAGCTCAATAGAATGCACTCCTATTGTCTAAAGATGTGGAAACAAAATCAATTTATCAAGTAAAAACATATAACAAGAAATATAATACAACTTCAAGGATTTAATGATATAAATTCAAGAGTCACAATACCAATCATGTTTCTAATAAATTATCCAATATGATTTCACTCCATGAGCTTACAATAATAATAAGGTTTCCAACAAATCATGCAATTCATATTTCAACAAAAAAACTTGGTTCGTACTTCCACCTATCGTTTACCTCGGCACGGAAAGCCGCCATCGATGGATCATGGGATCATTACCCTATACATTCTTGGGAATCATTACCCATTCACTCTTGGGAATCGTTACCCGCCATCAGCATGTAACAAAGTTCCATCTAACGAAAAAACATGATCGCCAATTACTTTTTTAAATCATTTTTATAAAAAATATTACCAAATCAAATGACAAACAAGTAATGATGTACTTCACTCAAGCATATATGCAAACAAGAATACATTTTACAAACTACAGACATTTTACACCAATTATTTTATGGTGATAAATCTTTCTGATCGCCCTCAAATTTTTAGTAAATATTCCTGACACCATTATATTTAACATATCCAAATTTCACAGCAAAATAATGGCTCAAACTTAAGATATTGATTTTACAAGATCAACATAAAAACTGGGCAGATTACATCATGATACCAAAATATTCATAGTTAATTCATAATATTCTTAGATTGAACAAATCCAACTCAAAGTGAAATATAACTCACAAATCTATGACTTTTGTTAGTATCCCAAATCATTATAACATCATTAAGGTTACCCAAATCAATTGAAAATGTGATAATGGAAACTGTCCGGAATTTCAGAAAATCTTATCTACATTAAAAAAACATTTAACGGTGAATTTAAAGTGGTTGATGCTCAAAATTTAATTAATGATACCTAATCGTGTTATATATCAATTAAAGAAGCTTGATCATTAGTCAGAGATAAATATTTATGCGGATAAATTACTGAACCCTAACAACACAAAATCATATGAAATAAACACTCAAAGAAAAACATCAAAAGAGAAAGGGTTTCGCGTTCTACCTCAATTCCATTGATCCTCTACTTATTTTTCCCAATAAAGTTTTCCTCTCAAAATCCCTAACTTCAATTTATCTTCTTTCCCTATGTTTGTACCATTATTAAAAAGTACATGCATGAGTCGGACATGCCACTTTATAGTCAATAATCTTGCTAATATGGAAGCTCGACTAGCTTATTTTGGAAGCCCATTTTATTTATTAAGGAGATGTACTGGGATTAGTTTGGAATCTCAGTTGGCTTATTGAAGAAGCCACCTTTTGTTTATGATAGAAACATACTGAGGATTAGTTTGGAAGCCCAGTGAGCTTATTGTAGAAGTCTTCTTGTTTATTGTATAAACATTCTGGCTTATTTGGAATCCCAATTGGCTTAGTATGGAAGCCCGTTAGTTTATTATGGAAACCCAGTAATTATTTAAAATAATTATTAATCCTAGTCAAAGAGGATAATTATTTATGGTTATTAAAGAAACCATAAATCCTAGTCTGGATAATTCCTTATGGTTATTAAAGAAACCATAAAATCCTAGTCAAATGGGATAATTCCTTATGGTTATTAAAGAAACCATAAATCCTAGTCAAAAGGATAATTCCTTATGGTTATTAAAGAAACCATAAATCCTAGTCAAAGGGGATAATTATTTATGGTTATTTAAGAAACCATAAATCCTAGTCAAAAAGATAGTTATTTATGATTATTAAAGAAACCATAAAATCCTAGTCAAAAGGATAATTCCTTATGGTTATTAAAGAAAATCATAAATCTTAGTCAAAGTATAAACCCATATAATTGATTAAGATAATTATTAATCTTAACATAAAGAAGATAAATATTATAATTATAAATCTCAGAATTAGGTTGGTGGTAGGCCTATAAATATAGGCTAAACTCTAACTCAAAATGGACAGATTTTATATTTATTTTCTTGTCCACACACCTGCATAGAACTCTTTCTTACTTGAGCATCGGAGTGTCTTTGCAGGTACCCCCCACCTTTTCATCAGCAATCACAGATCTCATCAACAATCACAACTTTCAGTAAGAGTCACAGATCTCATCTACAATCTCATTTTCATCATAAATCACCATTCTCATCTACAATTATAGATTTTTGTCACAATCATAATTTTTATCTACAATTACTGGAGAAATTGAATCTACGGCTAAGCTTCAATCCATTCATCATCAAATCTCGAAGAGTGTTAGTGTAAATATTTTTGCACCGACATCTTTTGGCGCCGACTAAAAGGATACAAGAATAAAAAAATCGTGTTCCCCAGTGAGAAAAGTCTTATAAAAAAATAGTTAGGATTCATAAGAAAGCGAAAAGTAGCAGAAAGTGTGGTGAATTCATTAGAAATAGTAACATAAATAAATGTTATAGAAACCGTGACAGAAGCACCTCCGCTGAGCCAAGCCTACCTGGTCCAAGCCGAGCCAAGCCGTCTGACAAGCCAAGTCGGTCCATCTTTGGTTCATCAACGGTCCACCCGGTTCAACACAACCCAGGCGGTTCAACTGTTCTATACAAGACCGATCTAGTTCATCCGGTCCGACCATGTTGTGTCAGCATCCAGTCAGCGTTGCCACGGTAGTGTTTGGTCCATTCAGTGCCTCCATGTCAGCACGGCCACGCCAGTCATGTATCACGTCACTATTATGCCACATCATCATGGTGACACGTCTGCATCTCAGTTGCCACGTCAGCACTTCAAATGTTACCATGGGCCAGTTAGCTCATGCCACGTAAGTGTCATGCATCTTTCATGTCAGCAAACTATTGCTATGTCAGCATACTGCACACAGTCATTACTCCCACGACTGCGACAACACGCTCGGTTTGTGAAAATCTTATTTCGTAAATAACTTCTTCGTTTCTTGTCTGATTTGAGCTCTTTTTGGATCATTGGATTTATCTTTCGAAGAACTACAATAGGGAGGCAAAAATTCTTGTGTTTGAAAAAGTTTTATTTGTACTTGGAGCAGCAACATGATGTGAGCATAAATCCTTGCTACAGCCGCAAGCACACCATATTCAACTCAAATCTCGACTACACGAGCATCATACATCCAATACTTGACACAAAGCGTTGCATGATACGTAATAAAAATCTAACATGTTTCAAAAAGGTCGGACAATAAGGAGCGCCCTTTTCAATATCACTGCAAGTAATGGCAGCGGCTAGGGTCGATGAAGGAACGACCAATGCTCCATGAGGTAAATTCTCAATGACTGCTGTATTATAAATCTAGTTTATAGTCCACGCACGCCTTGGTTTTAGTCAGAGTTGAGAAGACTTTTTGCATGCAATTATTAAGGAAATACTTGTAATGTGGTTCTCATAAAGAGAAAGACAAAAACAAAATGTTATTAAAGCCCTTCAAGAATAAAAAAATGAAAAAAATTAAATAGGATAATAAACAAGTATCATGGAAAGCGTACATATAAAGATTATAGAGTATATGAATCAACATAACTAAAATTGGTTGTTACAAAAAACAACAAATATAACAGAACCGTACCTTCGTTGTGTGACTTGGGAGATGGAAAGCAATTGTCCGTTAAGGCACATGAAAGGTGTTATTAGAGATTCTATAGGCAGGAGTCTGGTCCATAGGCTTTTATATCAAAGATACTTTTGGCCTTATATGCAGAGTGATGCAAAAGAATATGCAAGAAAATGCTTGGCTTGTCAACTGCATGGCTCTCTTATAAAGAGACCGATAAATGAGCTGCATTCGGTTATAAGCCAGTGACCATTCAGCTAGCAGGGATTGGATTTGTAGGTCAAGTTCCAGTTGCAACCGAGGCGTCAAGTATTTGTTAGCTGCTACAGATTATTACACCAAATGGGGCGAGGCAGTAGCTTTGGTAAAAACGGAGGCGGTACACATCCGCAAATATATCTGCAAAATATAATATGCATTTCGGCACACGGGCAATAATCATCCTTGATCGATGGAAAGCGTTTCTATTCCGAAATAACCAAATCTCAATGACAACCGGATGCACACCCCAGTGCTGGAACAACCAGTGCTTGGTGAGAAGTACTTGCAAAGTTTTTCTATTAAAGAGAAAAGCAAAACGTTTTATTTGACTACAAGCAAAAATTCTATTAAAGAGAAAAACAAAAACAGATTATTCTATTAAAAGTCATTCAAGAGCAAGGAAGATAGAAAAAAAAGAAAAAAAAATGCTAGAGATCAAGCATTGCAGCGTTAGAAATCAAGTTATTCAAGGAAATAGATCGAGATGGTGTTTTATAGACAAGACTTGCCTTCCGTTTCAAAATTTAGCCAACCGACAACCAACTAATCAACGAGTATTTAGTCCGAAAGGTGCATAATCAACTGGACATGAAGCTTATAAATTCAAATGGTACGAATGAAAAACGAAGTACCGGAGAAGGATCATGGAATGCAAAAGATAAGGGTAAACTCATACATGAGGATGTTGACGGTCGCAGCTCAAGCGACAGTGTTCAACTCACTCTACACAAGCTTTTAACGTGATTGATCCAGTCTCCAGTGAGCAACTTGGTTTTCGCAGCTCAAGATCGATGCCACTGACCACGGCGACAAAGCGCTTTGAACAACAGAAACGATGGCACACCCGCTAACTCCATCAGTCATTCAACATGCAGTTCGACGCAACTAAACGAGCAGCATCTTACTACGAGAAAAGAACCGGCTGGAATACAACCACACACAAATATGACATTAGTGGAAGACCTTTCTTGCTTTGAGACTGGCATGGGGACGAAGTTCGCAGCTGGTTCTCTTTCGGGGAGAATTTCAACCTTATTGATGTAGCATATGCTTATATCATTGGAGATTCCTGCACTCCAAATCTAGGCGCGTGCGATTTGGACGAATGGCAAGCAACGCCAAGGCACGCCTTCATCAGTCTGTTGCTGGAACGGAAGCTGAGATAGCTATACTCATGGCTTCTCTTGGAGAAGTTAATCTTCATTCTCAGATCCAAGCATATAAAAGGTCAACATCGTTGAAAGATCAGTTGACTTCAATCACACCGCTATTAAAAGATCTGAGAATAGAAACAGATGAAAGAATGAAACAATTTAGCGAGATAAAGGCACAGATTCAGATGATCAATGGAGAAATTTCAGAATATAGTCATCTCAATGGTATTACTACAGGTTCTGCAGCTGATTTGGCCGAACAAGATTTATCCGTTAGAAAGCTAAATGAATATCAAGTAAACCTTCTTGAACTACAAAAGGAAGAGTCTGACCGTCTACGTAAAGTTCTAGATTATGTAAATGAAGTGCATACTCTATGTAGTGTGCTTGGATTGGATGCGGACAAACTGTGAGTCAAGTACATCCAAGCTTAAATGAAGCAGGTCCTGGAAATTCAACAAACATCAGTAATCAAACATTAGGAGGTCTGGACCAGGAAATTGTCAAGTTAAAACAGGAAAGAAGAACTCGCATTCACAAGTTGAAAGCTATCATGGCATCACTTTCGGAACTGTGAAACATGATAGGATTCGAAAAGAATTTGGAGATGGTTATTACCAGCAGAAAGAAGAGATTTCGCCAACAAATCAAGAACAACAAATTGCTCTTAGGACTATAATAGTCGTAAGTCAAGTTCTTGACTCGAAGAGTTGTCACTACAACTAATTTGGGGATGTCAACAATAGGTGCTAAGTTATTTCAATAGTAGTGAATGGATGAGCACAACAACCAGGGAAAAGAAGGGTGGTGCGAAGAAAGTAAAAGGAAAAGAAAAGCAAGCCGTGTGCAGGTCAAAGACTAGTAGCGGTCCTATTTTTGAAGAGAAGAGACAAGCAACTAAGATATGGTACAGAGATAAGTTAGCATTGACTTTCTCTTTTTATCATATCTATTTTCATATAAGCACAGATTCGAGATAGAAGAAAAAGAAAATAAAGAATGCGAGGCGGTTCTTACCTTGAGTTGCTTAGAAACTTCGAAATGGAAGGAAGGCTACAGACCATCCTGTTCGAGACATGGGCAGAGTAGAGAACCAATCGTCAGCACAAGAAATATGATATGTAGTTCTTGTTAAGGTGCGTGAGATTATAGAAGCATACCTTAGTTCTTCTAAAAAGAGTGTTGTTGTTATTTCCTTGCATACTTCGATGGTTCACAATGTCAAGCTACAAAAGATGCTGCTGCGATTGCGTGTAGTCTTGATAAGAAGGCCATTGCTAAAGATACCCGTCTTGAAGAAGGTTACCTTGGTTGCGACGAATTGCGAGTTCAAATTCCAAATTGAAGAGATAGAAAAGCAAGCTTGAGTAATATGATGAGCAAAGGCAGTAAAAGAACAAAGAAAAGTTGAAGAGAGGAGAGAGTACATACCTGAAGGAGGAGACGACTTCGAGTGATGGACAAAGCGTGAATAGGTTCATGAGAAGTACGTCCTTATATAGAGAATGCAAGAGTGTTTGCACAAGAAACAAACTCCACAATTCGAATTCCATTAGGAGCAGGATTTCTGAATTCAAGAGCAATTATAATGGAAATCAAACTCTAAGGCAGCTATTTGTTTGATCAGCTTACTCATGCAGATAAGTTGGCATAGAGCGTAAAGTGGGCAAAGCTAATTGGCTGGGCATCATGGGCTACTAACCATCTTGTTGTAGTGGTCCCCATACAAGGATCTAAACCATATGGTTCAAGTCGTGGAGCAGAGCAGTCAGAGAGAAGACCAAGCTGTGCGCGACTGAAAGTGAAGATATACAATGGTTGCAAGCAGCCGAGCATCAGGGCACGACAATTTGCTACAGGCAAAGTAGAGAAGGTCACTCGGGCAATAATACAAGCAGGTGATGTGCCTTACCCTTCTCGCTGTTGTTTGAGGATTTCAAAGCTCTGCAAAGCTCAATTCACGATAAACCCATCATTCGAAAGCCATAAAACATGCATTCGATCCATCACCAAACGCAATTGGGAATCAATCCAAGAACAACGTAAGAGCAGCATTTCTCCGTCTTTGCTCGTCTCGTTTCTTGGCTCGGTACGTCCATGATAATTCAAATTGTAACCAATTTTTCCTCTCAAACCATTGCAAGAGCTCGATGTGACTAGGGCTTAAGTCAGGATCAACGACATGAAAGATGCAGAGATGGTTCGAAGTCATGACTACCATCATAATTGAATCAAGGATGAAGGATGGGTAGTTCGTGTGATTGAATTGGAGAATAGGGTTCAGCAGCCAAATAAGGAGCTAGTCGAGATGTCAAGGTTGGCCTTGGGTTTCAACCGAGAACAAAGAGCATTAAGGGCTGAAAAATGAGATAATATGTTGCTCGTGGGTCACGTCTAGTTTGGGCTGTAGAATGAAGTCATGGCAGGTGGCTAGCACCAATTGTTCACTAATGCCAAGCCCATTTTAACTGTTGGTTCTACAAGGAGTATAGGAATTATTTTATATGAGACGGAGATCAACTTGGATTTTAATTTTCTTAATTCATCAACGAGTTAAGAATTAAAAGGGACGATGTTTATACTATTATTAAAAAAAACATGTGTGAGTCACACAGGTCACTTTATAGTCATAATTTTACTAATAATGAAAGTTCGACTGGCTTATTTTGAAAGGTCATTTTGTTTATTAAGGTTTAGTTTGGAAGCTCAGTTGGCTTATTGTAGAAGTCATCTTTTGTTTATTATAGAAACATACTGGGCTTAGTTTGGAAGCTCAATGAACTTATCGTAGAAGCATTCTTGTTTATTATAGAAACATTATGGGCTTATTTGGAAGCCCAATTGGCTTAATACGGAAGTTATTAGTTTATTATGGAAACCAGTAATTATTTAAGATAATTATTAATCCTAGTCAAAGAGGATAATTATTTATGGTTATTAAAGAAACCATAAATCTTAGTCAAAAGGATAATTGCTTATGGTTATTAAAGAAACCATAAAATCCTAGTCAAGTGGGATAATTCCTTATGGTTATTAAAGAAACCATAAATCCTAATCAAAAGGATAATTATTTGTGGTTATTAAAGAAACCATAAATCTTAGTCAAAAAGATAATTATCTATGGTTATTAAAGAAACCATAAATCTTAGTTAAAAGGATAGTTCTTTATGGTTATTAAAGAAACCATAAAATCCTAGTCAAAAGGATAATTCCTTATGGTTATTAAAGAAAACCATAAATCCTAGTCAAAAAATAAATCCATATAATTAATTAAGATAATTATTAATCTTAACAGAAATAGAAAAAATATTATAATTATAAATCTCAGAGTTAAGTTGGTGGAAGGCCTATAAACAGAGGCTAAACTATAACTAAAAAAAAATGACAGATTTTCTATTCATTTTCTTCTCTACACACTTGCTTAGAACTCTTTCTTACTTGAGCGTCGGAGTGTCTTTGTAGGTACCCCCCCTTTCAGTACCTGAAAACTGATTCTAGGAAAAACAATGTACTGTAGAAGTACTTTCTTTAGATTCGGAAATCAAAATCGTACAGGGCAAGCCTAAACTGCACGATAGTAGCCGTTCCGCCCTGCTTCGGTCATGAGGAGAGAAAATAGGTTAATCTTAGAGGAGTGAATCAAAGAAAGTTGAAGGAATTTGTGTGTTGAACTGTGTGTAGAGATGGAGAATAATAGAGATGTAAGAATGATCAGCTTGTTCTACGTTTTGAAATCGGATAAGTAGCCTATTTATAGTGATTGGTAACACACACTTTCCCTTGTAAAGTAGTGGAGGTAGTGATGAGATGGAGTAATGGGGATTGTGGGGGTAATGGTGTAACTGCCCATTATCCTTGGAAGTTTCTGGAAAACCATTATTCCATTACCTCCTCAACCACTTCAACCGTCACCACTACTTTGTAACTTCCTTGTCATGGAGTGTTGCCACGCCACATGTTGTTGTAACCACCAGACCAAAACCCCATGAATAATCCTCCCATGAAGTATGATTTCATCTCTCGTAAGAATTAGTGGAGTCATGGACTCAAAACCCTGAGTTTGTTAAAAGATAATGCTATTAGTAAGTTTTATTCTATTTTAGCACGACAATAGCATATTTGTGGTATGCTTGTAGAGTGGAATTTGTACTTAGCGACAATGGCGCATATAAGTGCTATTGTCTCAATCGGGGTGTTGCTAGCACAAGTGTCGTGGCCTTGGTGATGGCGCTAGCAACGAAGAATGATGCCAGCACAGTGTCACAAGGGTGCACCACATAGCTCAACAAATGGATAACTCACCCTTGTGCACCATCATGGCTAGCCCATTTGGCTAATTGGCTAGCCTCCATTCTAGAATCTTCTCTATTTTGTCCTTTTCTTAGAATACTCTAGAATGGTGTAGATATTTGTGGATAAGAGTAGAATAATCTAGAAGTAGATCTTAGCCATACACTTGTATAGATCTTAGATAAATCTCTAGAACATTCTTGGCTCTAAACTAGTATAAATAGGGATGCCATTCTCATTTGTAAGAATCCAACAATCTAAGTATTCAAGTAAAGAGAGCAATACACACTTACTTCTCTCATTCAAATCATTCTCTCTTGTTCTTGAGTGTTCTTGAGCGTTCTTGAGTTTCTTGTGAGTTTTGATCTCGAGTAGTTACACAAAGTTGTGTTAAATTTTGTTTGGGAGGCTTATTTATCTAGTAACGGAATTCTAGACAAGTGCCGCACGGAGTAAAGTCGAGGCGAAGGACCGACCTCGTGACAACTGGTATCAGAGATAAGTTCACACTACTCTCGGTAAGATCTCTCACTATGTCTTCAAATGATGCAAATGT
Source organism: Papaver californicum (assembly GCA_023531435.1). NCBI lineage: Eukaryota > Viridiplantae > Streptophyta > Magnoliopsida > Ranunculales > Papaveraceae > Papaver > Papaver californicum. The sequence goes on from JAJJMC010016780.1 coordinate 3,134,293, forward strand.
TGTTATCACTAACGTTGATAATGAGAAGGCTCAGAAGGAAAATAAACAACGGGATAGGTCAGTGGACCCCCGTATAGATGCTCGTGTTGGATCATTGGAAGAAAAGGTTTCTTCCAATACGGAGATGGTAGAAAAGTTGAACGTGGACTTTGGGGAAGCCATGGATCAACAAAGTGCTACCATAGAAGATTTGGAGAAATCGATGGAGGTATCTTTTGAGAAGTATCGGAAAGAGATGGGTGCACATGTGAAGATGCTGCAAGCTCAAATTGATGAGCTAAAGACCCTGATCCGATGAGGTGCGGTTCGTGGACCATCTAGAGTGAGGGTGCCAGAACCAAAGGAATACGCTGGTGCAAGGGATGCCAAGGAGGTGGAAAATTTCCTATGGAACATGGAAAGGTACTTCAGGGCCACGGGCCTTGATGACGAGTAGGAAAAGGTTGACACTGCGACCATGTACCTGACAGAAGATGCATTATTGTGGTGGAGGAGAAAATATGCAGAAATTGAGAGGGGAACCTGTTCCATCACTACTTGGGCAGAATTCAAGAGGGAAGTTAAAGCCATGTTCTATCTAGAAAATGTTGAACACAAAGCCCGGGACAGACTTTAAAGTTTGAAGTGTTCAGGTACAATTTCTGAATATGTCAAACAGTTTAATTCAATTATGTTAGACATATTGACAATGGCAGATGAGGACCGCTTCTACCACTTTAATCGTATATTACCGCGTTGGGCTTCTATGGAACTTCAACGAAAAGGTATTACTGACTTGTCCACCGCTTTAAGCACCGTTGAGAAACTTGATGACTTCTCAAACAAACCTGAACAACTTTCCAAGGACAAGTCATCCAAGCCATTTCAAGAAGAAAAAGGTGGGGGAGACAAGAGTTATCATGATAAGCCACAGTCGAGCCGTGAAGGGTCCAAGCCGAACAATCGGTGGAAAAGAAAGCAAGATAACCGTGCGAAGAAATGCTTCATTTGTAGAGGTGAACATCTTGCTTACAGTTGCCCTAAGAGAAACGTGCTCAACTCCTTGATTGCGGAACAAGAGGAGAAGACCGAGGACCCACACTTGGGAGCCATTCGGTTAAGCGCAATCAAAAGACAGCCCAAAGAACAACAACCAGCACCAAGGAAAAGTGCAAGCAAGGGACTTATGTACGTGGACATAAGTCTAAACGAGCAGAAGACCAAGGCCGTGGTCGACTCAGGCGCAACACACAACTTCATCTCTAAAGGAGAGGCCGAAAGGTTGAAGTTGAAGGTCGAGGAAGACTCGAGCACAATAAAGGCAGTAAACTCAGCAGCTATACCGGTTCAGGGAGCGGCCAAGGGGGTCTACATGGTGCTTGGAGAGGAATTACTGACTTTATGATGGTAAAGATGGACGATTTCAGAGTTATCCTTGGGATGGAATTCTTGGATCGTGCCAAAGTTGCGGTGGTGCCCTGCCTCGGAGTAGTTAGCATCAGTGACGAAAAGTCCCCTTGCGTGATCCCAGCTACCCGGATCAAGGAGACTTACTCAAGCACATTATCGGCTCTACAACTGAAGAAAGGAGTTCAGAAGGGAGAACCAACCGTTGTAGCAGCCATCATGAAGGAAAGCAAAGAACGGGACGAGGTTGTTCCGTTGGAGCTGCAAAAGGCTTTGCAAGAGTACCAGGACGTGATGCCAACCGAGTTTCCCAAGCAACTACCACCTAAGAGGGAGGTGGATCATCATATCGAGTTGGAACCTGGAGAAAAGCCGCACACCATGGCCCCATCTGGCCATAGTCCATTCGAGTTGGCCACATGCCAACAACCTCTGATGCCACACACACTCGCTGAAGGATATAGAGGAAAGAGCCCTGCTGCTTTTCAATTCACTAAGGAGTTGCACGAAAAGCACGACTTTACCAAAACATACTTGGAGAAAGCCTCTCAACGAATGAAGAAATGGGCGGACAAGAAGAGGAGACCGTATCTTTCGAAGAAGGTGACTTAGTTATGCTGAAGTTGAACCCGCAACAGTTCAAATATTTTCGGAAGGTACATAAGGGACTCATTCAACGGTACGAGGGACCATTTCGCATCGTCAAGAAAGTCGGGAAGGCGTCCTATAGATTGGAGCTACCTAGCCACATGAAGATCCATCCCGTCTTTCATGTCAGCTGCTTGAATCCATATTATGCGGATCAAGATGACGAGTCTAGAGGAGTTACCAAGAGATCCCCGTTCAATATGATTACCTCTCTAGACAAGCAGGCTTCAAGCATAGAGTCACACAGACGTGTCTCAAGAGGAGGGCGAATTTATAAGGAATATCTTGTCCGGTGGAAGGATCAACCAGACAGTGAAGCCAGTTGGGAACATGAAGACTTACTTTGGCAACACAAAGATCTTATTGACAAGTACAACGTGACGAGGACGTCTGTGAATTCGGGTGGGGGAGAATGTCACAAGGATGCACCACATAGCTCAACAAATGGCTAACTCACCCTTGCGCACCATCATGGCTAGCCCATTTGGCTAATTGGCTAGCCTCCATTCTAGAAAAATCTTCTCTATTTTGTCCTTTTCTTAGAATACTCTAGAATGGTGTAGATATTTGTGGATAAGAGTAGAATAATCTAGAGGTAGATCTTAGCCATACACTTTTATAGATCTTAGATAAATCTCTAGAAAATTCTTGGATCCAACAATCCAAGTATTCAAGTAAAGAGAGCAATACACACTTACTTCTCTCATTCAAATCATTCTCTCTTGTTCTTGAGTGTTCTTGAGCGTTCTTGAGTTTCTTGTGAGTTTTGATCTTGAGTAGTTACACAAAGTTGTGTTAAACTTTGTTTGGGAGGCTTACTTATCTAGTAACGGAATTCTAGACAAGTGCCGCACGGAGTAAAGTCGAGGCGAAGGACCGACCCCGTGACAACAGGCAAGCAAAGAATGGCACTGGCACAAGCGAAGAAGAATGGCACTAGCGTTTGCGAAGAATAATGGCACGGAAGCAGCGGCGCAGATCTACCGCTAGCGCTTCTGCTAACTGCGTGGCTTTGTTGGGTTTTGGCTTTGTTGACTTTGTTGGGTTTTGGCTTTGTTGACTTTGTTGTCTTGGTAGTTTGACGCGTTCGTGCTAGGAGCATGGGCTTGTATCTGCTGGTGCTACGGCTACTTCTCATATGCTAGTAGAATTGGCATTTGCTAATGCCGTGACCATGACTATGGCATATTTAGGATTTCTCATTCTTGTGAGATTTAATTGTTAGAATTTATGCTTAACTTTTGTGCAGTGCATACAGAGCATATTCAAGAGATTCGGCCGTGGAAGTTTGCAACTTGAGATAATGCTTGATGCGACTTTGCAATTAGATGGTATGCATCTAGTTAGCGTTTTTATTCAGATATGGCATCGCCTCTATTTGGAATATTCATAACTTTGTACAACAACGTGTTTTGATTAATACAAATAGCTTGTATGAGCACATATGAAATAACGAGGGTTTAGCCGGGTAAAGCCCTGAAATATTGGAGGTGCATATATATATAAGAACTATAGGCTAATTTAGCCGCAATCCGAATACGCATTTTCAATTCTCTTGCGAAACGTAAGATAGCAGTATGTATTCATAATTTTGATGCTTGGTCAGAAATTCATACATATTTATTTCATGCTTCTGCAGCTAGGCGAAAAATAATATTATAATTTTCTCCCTTGTCAAAAACTCACCATCAACATTAAGTCCCCTGCTTAGCGCGGAACGATAATGTGTTTCGTGGTAAGCACTAGATGGTGATTTTTTTATTATTATTTTACTGTCATAAGCAGAATAAATCAACAAGTTTTAGTTTGTCGTACATTACCAGATTTTTCTGATTTGATGACGCTTTAATGATGTCGAATAATTGAAGGAGTAATAGTTGTTGTAGTAATGCCTGTAGTATAATAGAGTATCGTCTGGGGAGCGTAAACTAGCAAAGCTTGTATGATGGAGAGACCAAGATTGACTCGTGTACAGCACGAGAGTATGGTTTCAAATAGGAAATCCTTGTTTGACCTAGATTTGGAAACCAATCACTATAAAATGGAGTAAACCCTTATTATTACTTTTTTATTCTCTCCATCACCACCATCCTCTCTCTTCTCTCCGCCCAGCAACAACAACCCCTTCTTCATCCGGAAACATCATCGTCCGACCACCACCGACGACTGATAAGTGCATATTTTACATGTTTAAAGTATCAATTTCATTCTAGTATTTTCTAGATTTCTTGTGAATTATTGTATATTACGTTTGTTTTGTAGTTTATGCTTTTATTAGGTGAACCATCCAAAAAGGAGCCACAAAGTGTTAGATTGTGCATGAAGGGAAGTGTTGCAAAGGAAGAAGGACCAAAGACCAAGTGTAATTCACCCAATTCAGTATTTATCATCACCATATTGAAGATAAAGAAGAAACGAATCCAACGGCGAAAGAATGATATCATTCCGACTTCATATGAAGAAGTTATAAAAAAAACAAGTTCAGACTTTTCTCGGAGGGTCAAGCCATCGAGAAAGATAATATTCTCGGAGGGTCAAGCCATCGAGAAAAGAACATCCAGAAAGAAATAATTTTCTCGTAGGGTCAAGTCATCGAGAAAATTAGAATTCTCGGTGGGTCAGGCCATCGAGGCATATACGGGAGCTAGGTATTTTTGACGGGTTTTTATGATATTTTTGAGTTTCCAAAACCTAGTATGTCTGTGATTTGAGCACCCCACCTCTACAACTTGGGATATCCATTTAAGAAACTCTTCTAATACTTTTGGGGATATATAGAGATACACATATTCTTAGACCTAGATTTTACATAGAGAAGAAAGATTTATTCCATATTCTAGGGTTTACCCCTTTTGGGGGAAACCATGCTATTTCTTCTTCTTTCTTGTATCATGAGTAGCTAGATTTTATTGATAACGTATGAATTCAATATTTTAAGCATGAGACTTTATTAGTTATACAAGTTTATTTGAAGTTTTAATCATTATCGTTTATTTTCATTAAATCTATGGTTAATGATTGATTTCTAGATTGTTCAAGTGTACAATTGGATTAATCTATTGATCAGTCTATTGCTAGTATTGAGTTCTGAGATAAGTAATCGTCCGTCGACTCATACACAAGTACAAATCGCGAGACCTTGCAGAGGGATTATGTGGAGCAATTGCGAGCGAAGATAACACCAGCAAGTGGACCTTTATCTAAGAGTTTAACTACTGGGATCAACCTAAATTCACAAAACTTAAATAATTCGATTGGGTTACACCTTGAGTGATCTACTACTTGGTGGTTCAGACGAATAGAATCTGGTAGTCAAGAACTTCCGGATCCAGTGATAAAAGGAGCTTTGGGGATAACATTGATCTAGCTGCTATTCTACGGTTGATGATGCATAGTTCTAACGAAAGATAGATAAGTATACTAAGTCAGTCAATGTTTGGTAACGACGAATAACTCCCTAATCATCTTTTCTTCTTCTTATTATTCTTTTTGATTGCTACCGCTATATTATTAGTTAATTTGTGGGGAATATATTGATTAATTTGTTGCACTTACGACACGCATCAGCGACCTCCTTCCAGTTTCCGGCACCGACCAAGTAAAGAAAAATTACGTGAATTATTCACGTGAAATATATCCTCTCTTTTTTTACGTGAGTAGCTTGCTCACGTATTTCTCTTTTACGTAAGTGAATATTCACATATTTCTCCTCATTTTTCTTCCCTTATTGTGAGTATTAATTCATTGCTTCAATTATCATTATTGATGCTAGCGCCACTGTGTGGCTTTGTTAGGTTTTGGCTTTGTTGACTTTGTTATCTTGGTAGTTTAACGCGTTCGTGCTGGGAGCATGGCTAGGGCTTGTACCTATTGGTGTCAGGGATACTGCCTTTATGTTATTAGCATTGGCATTTTCTAATGTCGTGACCATGACTATGGCCTATTTAAGGTTTCTCAGTCTTGTGATATTTAATTGTTAGCATTTATGCTTAACTTTTGTGCAATGCATATAGAGCATATTCAAGAGATTCATCCATGGAGGTTGGCAACTTGAGATAATGCTTGATGTGACTTTGCAATAAGATGGTATGCATCTAATTAGCGTTTTTATTCAGATATGACATCGCCTTTATTCCGAATGTTCATAACTTTGTACAATCAACATGTTTTGATTAATACAGATAGCTTGTATGCGCACACATGATATAACGAGGGTTTAGCCGGATAAAGCCCTAAAATTTTGGAGGTGCATATATATATAAAAGGGATATAGAGATAATTTATCATCAAGCCGAATACACATTCTCAATTCTCTTGAGGAATGTAAGATAACAATATGTATTCATAATTCTGATATTGGGTCAGGAATTCATACATATTCATTTCATGCTTCTGAAGCTAGGGAAAAGCAATATTACAATTTTCTCCCTTGTCAAAAACTCACCATCAACACCCCCCCACCTTTTCATCAGCAATCACAGATCTCATCAACAATCACAGTTTTTAATAAGCATCACAGATCTCATCTACAATCTTATTTTCATCATAAATCACCATTCTCAGCTACAATTATAAATTTTTGTCACAATCATAATTTTTATATACAATTACTGGAGAAATTGGATCTACAGCTGGGATTCAATCCATTCATCATCAATCTCGAAGAGTGTGTTAGTTTAAATATTTTTGCACCGACACCCTCATTTTATGTTTTTAGCTTCTCAATTAACTTTCCCCCTATTTATGATAAACCTTATACCAATACAATTATTATTATTAAATTTCATATTTATTATTTTTTTTAATCTTATTTATTTTATTTATTTGTCATTTTATTTTCTCTCAATTTTAATACTCTAAAATTCCACTCTAGCATTTTACTAAGTCAAAGGAGAATGATTTTTATATATCTAATCAAGTGTCACAATCTAGGTTAGATAATTCTGATAAAACCCGACCCAAGAAGACAAATAAAAATAACGGGTATTACAACTGTACTGGTCATCTTTTCATGTTCGCTATATGACCGACTCTTTGGTTTTCAGGTCTAGTTGTTGGCGAGCTGATCCGATAGAATGGTTGAAGTTATCAGTTTTGCGTTTGCCAATTATGTTATCCTTTCTAAATGCATACTGATTATCGATAATCGATTGTTCAATTCTCATAAGCGGTTCAAAGTTACGAAAATAATAGTAGTACCAGTACTCTATAATCATCCACATCCGACCATTTTATTACGATCTGTACAACTCCACTTGTCAAGGCACTCATATGAATTTCCCAATGCAGAACTGCCCCAATCATATGACTAACACTATACAAATCAGCCAACAATGGTAACCATCCCTTATGAACTCTTGTTGTAGTTTTTCCAATTAAAAATCTACAAATACACCACAACAAAAATATCCTTGTAAATTCTTCCCAAACACTGACGTTCTTCGTGGAATCTCTACTCTCGATATATTTGGAAAGAAAACTTAATTGAATGGATGAAGCTTGTGATATCCATTCACCAACCCTCTCAGGTTTACGTTCTGGGAAATCATGGTGTGCTTGTTCTGCAATAGCTACTCTCGCATCATGGTTTCCCTTCATACCGGATAAAATGTACCATCATATCCGGCATAATCAAGCTTGCCCAACCCACATGGTATTTGTGGCATCCTACGACCACCACCGATTGGAATTCATGTGAGTCTAACAAAGTCTAACGGTGTTATTCCTAACTCAAATTCCGGAAAGTGAAAAGTTGAGGTCTTCTTCCACTACCTCTCCATAAGTGTTTATGTTAGCTTATTTTCCGCGTATGTGAAATCAAATTGAAAAATCGAAGAAAATACACAGTTTTGCAAGACATGTAACGCATTTGGATTATCTTTCACAACTATGTTATAATACTTGTTCACGACAGACCAACTACTTTTGAATTGCAATCATCTATCATTTTCCTTATTTTCCGAACACCTGTGGTTCTCATCATCCTTCCTAAATAATATGTCATTCACATGCATATCCATAACACACCATAATTCACACAACTACAAGAATCAGCAACAATGTAAACAACAAGTCTCACTTTAAACAAATATTGAAAAAAATCCCCAAATTCTCTATGTTTTTCATCCATGGAATCCTAGAATGCTAAATCATATCAAACTGAACACACCAACAATTTTAACACATAATATATATACTACATTCAACCATAAATTTAAAATTTCTACAAAAACGATTATAAATCAACCACAATCAAAATATTAATCAAATTATGGATTTTGATTGAAAAAGCTTACCTTTGTTGGGTTTCATGGTTAAAATCAACTCAAAACACTTGGGAACAATTACAATTATATAAACACCAGACCCCTTCAACGATTTGGCATCAAAATCACCTCAATCCTCCATTTGATTTAATTTACCATTGCAAAAGAGGGAAGAAAGGGGATGAAAAACAAAGGAAATGAGTTAATAGGAAAAAGAGAAGGTTTTCTCACGTTTTGGGGTAAATACTAAGGCGAGGATTGAATCCTCGTTTCAATTCAAGTGGAACGGTCAAGCAAGGATAGAAACCTCGCTCCCTGAAACGAGGTTTGGAACCTCGCTAAGCGAGGGTTGAATCCTCGCATATTCTCTTCTTTCCTCATGCACCGTACAAAATAGGCGTTCCCTCCCGATTACGTAGCGCAACTGTACATGTGTATATGGGAATCATCGACTAGAAACAGCCTTATCATGTGTCGTAAAGATACTAGTCCATAGATATTCAGCTGGGACCCATAGTTTACCATTCCCTAAAGAAGGAGTTTAGATTGGTGCCTTGTTATTGCGGGGGTAATAAACAATATGCATAATATGACACGACTCGTTCAACTATAGATAGATCTTCTATTTTGATTCTTTGAACTAGATAGTCTCACATATGTGTGAAATGTGAAGTGTTCCATAGCTACATCTTTTATTTTGATTTTGATTATGTTTTTTATTTTGCAATTTTTTTATTATTCTTTTGAAACTTGTTTTATGGGTAGACTTTTCTGGTCTTGCAGTATCTCAATTATTGATCCAATATAAACAAAGAGTGGTTCTTGAATTTTTGCAGTATTGGTTATGATGTTATAATACCATTGAATCAGTTGCGATTTACTTATAACCAGTGGTGATATCCTTCCCTCTTTGATAACCATGAGTTATAATGAGAGTTGGGTTATATTAGTAGCAGTTGTGATAATATGGATTTGTCAACATGTGGCAGTTGAAGCAGTAGTGCTAAATATTTTTCAAGTATCAGTTTGCTCATTTTTGCCTAATCTAAATCATAATCACCAGTGTGATGAAGAATTGGATCAAACCTCTAATCTCATAAGCTTAGTCATTGGGGCTAAAAATAGAATTTCGTAAATAATATAAGCCCAAATTCAAAAACTTCAAATTCTTTAAATTTACTATCCTAAACTTAAGCCATAAATTTTTGTCATTTCCCCTCAACGAATCCTCAAATTCAATCAACCTTTTTATGGTAATGTTTTGCTCCATAAAACAGTCAAAAAACCCTAACCTCAAGATAGGGAAAGACATTTCCTCTTATTGCCGTTTCATAATTTTTGGGACTTTTGATATATACAATTTTAATGGTAGGTTTCTTGATGTGTTTTAGAATAATGGTAAATGAGGTTGAAACTCTCGAACATGTGAAGATTGATTTTAGATTTTAAAACCGATTTTAAACTAGAAAATATACACAAAAGATGAAAATAATATTCACAAATACTGAGGTTATGGATTTCACCATTAACCACTTTTAATTGATTCCAAAAATAATAACTTTAAACAATTCTAGCTCAAATAAGTGACTTTAATTTTTGCCAAAGGTAGATTTTTAAAATATCAATTGTTAATCACAAGTACAGCTCATCAAAAGCTCTAGGTCCCAGCATAAACCATCAAATAAAATCACAATCAATTAAGAAAAATCATAATTTTAATTAAAAATAAATGCAAAAGTCATAAAAGAATTAAAAAAAGTTACCAATTAATCATGGAAAATTGCTTCATCCTTTCCTCAGTGATGGGGTTTAGCTCATCTTGCTCAAAACACCCTCAAAAGATTGGTACGTAGCTCAAAAAATGTTTGAAATATGAAAAATAATAACACAGATGGTTCACAACGGTGTAACGCGTTGCAAACTATTGTTCTCACTGTTACAGAAGAAAGGTGTTTTCAGCTGAAGATAAACCTTGCATATGCTAAGATATATGTTTCAGATGGGTTGAAGAAACTGTTGCAACTGAAGATAAATGTTACAAAGAAGAAGATATTTGTTGCAGATGGGATGAAGAAACTGTTGCAGCTGAAGATAAATGTTACAAAGACGAAGATATCCGTTGCAGATAGGTTAAAGAATCCGTCGCATATTCCATGTTCTTCACGTCTTCAGCAGCAACAGAAACACTTTTCTTCTGTTTTCTTCCCGAGCTTCCCCCATGCGATTTTTGTTGTTCTCTTTGCTATTTATAGGCTCCGAAAACCCTAATAACTTATCCTTAATCGATAAGGACTCTGAAATCTCTTCAAAACCAGAAATCGTATTTATCTTTACTTTGATATCCAAACTTTTTCCGGATGAAACAAGGATTTACCAACTTGTTTTACACGTGAAATCCTTGTATTTGACGTGTGTTGGTTCTCTTACAGATACTGCTTCAAGTTGGATAGCTTTGAAACTCTTATAAACCCAAAAAAAAAAATCGGTTTTCTAAATTCAGTAAACCTTCACGGGTTGAGAATATTCGTTCCCGCCAAAATCGGAATTTTTAAATTAAAATGGGATGCCCCCTATCCAAAGATAGGGTCCCTTTAGCACTTGTCCTTGGATGCCTTTAGTAATTTTCCGGGTGCCTTTATCACTTTTTGAGCCGATTTTTTCATAAATATTTATTTCCCAAAAATACCTACAAAGACATAAAAACACACAATAAGTACACAATCGAGCACTAGTAATACAGATAATTGAGCACAATTTAGACATAAAAATGTGTTTATCAAATACCTGTAAACTTATTATTTGCTAGTCCTCGAGCAAATCTAATCTAGAAATAAAATAAAATCCTAACTCACTTTCGCAGGAATCGCGACTACATTTAACATATGTGATAAGCCTTTAAACCCCTAGGTGTCCCTAGTGGACGAGTTTTGTTTCGTGAGGGTTTACAAGAGGTATACCCACAAAACCTTCTACTCCAAACCCTAGATACCTGTGAACGATTGAGGGTAAACACTAAATAAGCTATTTAATTTGCACACTAAGTTCTTCGGCTATGGGAATCATTACCTTATATATATGAGTCCAATTGATGTACACGAGTTTTCACTCAAGCATACTAAAATTCATATATAAGAAAACAAAGCTATACTTAGATAATCGTACAATGGACCACGATACTTGGAATCTAACAAACCACAATCACATGAATAGATTAAGAAGATGGATATGGAGATAGAAATGTACACATGTTGACTAAGGTGAACGATATTTCCTAAAATATCTATATGCACATCATGCCAAGATGAAACATAATGGATTGAGATACGCACCCACTGGTATGAATCCTAATTCTAGTATCAACTCGGCTGGTATATACAAGGGCCCCAACGGTCGATTTATTGAATATATACAACTATTTATTTATTTTGACGACAACATGATTAGATCTTTTGAATCTAAGCATATGCTCCTTGTCAAAAGATTACATGATAGTTCCCGTGGATCCTGTATTCCACGCTTGCTTAGGCGAGAGAGACAGGGAGAACACACACATATTGCTATCCAAGTGTCAATTTTTTTTCAATGGTCAAGTTCAATTAAACTAATGGGCTTGATCTCAGCCACTCACTCTACTTCATCCTGGCGACAACAAGGCGATACTAGTGCCCACCAAATCACTTAGAAAAACACAAAAAGTTACAAAAATAAAAACAGAAGGTGATATGGTGACGACTCCGAGATATGGTGACAACTATCATGTTATTTCCAACACATGAGCTTTGTCCTTTTATGAATAGACCATTTAGCTAGGCACACCAATTCCTATAGACAAGAATTTTGTTTCTATCTACCTAGAATGGTTAGTGTCATTCTGAATCGTTCATAAGTTTCTAAATTCTGGAGTTTCATATTGCAACTAAAAGTTTCTCCAATACCGTCAAACTTAAATCTAACATTGTCCGTAATGTTCTAAATGATTAAAAACATGAACAAGGAGAAACTGTTACCACTTGAAGAAAAGGAGTTAAGGAAGGATATTACCGTGTCACATGAGCATGGGTTACCTCCCAGAAAGTGCTAAGTTTAAAGTTATCAGCCAGACTTTGGAAAGAACTAGTCACCTCATAGAATCATATAGCAATAGTCATAACAACTGTGGGTCATCTAAACAAAATAATGCTATTGAAAATAAAAGGAAACTGTATCAAGCACAGAAAGTGAACAAACAGAGTGCAATCTTATCCATATCTAGTGTCTTGTTTAAGACAACTACATCTAGTTATGGTTCAGGTTCAGGTTCTATAATAAAATATTTTCATGGGATGGATTTCCTCATAGGAAATATCAAAAGGATCAGGTTGTAAAGTCTGGAAAAACTCAACCAAAAACTTAGAAGCACATAATAATAACCTGAATAATTGTGGATCCTCAAAGTTAATCAGATTGGACTCACAAAATTGACTACTATGAGAATGGTGGTCATTCTTAAGCAAATGTGTCGATTCTAATCTCTTAAAGTAATTAGGCTTAGTCTCAAAACTTAATAAGTGACACATTTGAAATTCAAACGTTCCCTCAGTTGGTAGAAAAATATTTGTTGGAAAAATATATTCAATCTTGGTATTATTGCCTAGGTAAACTACATCAACCAGAGGATGGGTGTCTAACAATTGAACTTCTTTATGGACATCACCAGGCTCAGGAAATCTAGTTTGAAGATGATCTGGTAAATTGGTAGAGGTGCAAATTTCAATTCCCAAGTGATGGACCTTTTTAAGAGTCAAAGCTAAAGCACAGGGAGAATAATAGTCACCACCAAACTTAGAGTTTTCAGTGTCTCTAGATAGACTAATCACAATTTTCCTAATTTCTAGATCGTCAGATTCCTGGAAATGGTCAATTGCTTCTTCTAGGTTATAATCAGAAGGTGCATCCTCACTCATATTTAAAATCTCTACAAGTCTATCTTTGTTACGTAAGAATATTGTTTCTAGATCGTTGGACTCTAAAACAACATTCTCAGGATAAACCTGTTCCTCTAAACCATTATCGGCTTCAAAACAAAAAAAATTTACATCGTCTAAAACAGTGGTATCTCTAGTCAAATCCTCTTCCTTTTGAATAGGTGAATAATCATTAAAATTATTTGGATTTGAACTAAAAATAACACTATCATCATGAAGCACAATTGGAGTGGTAATTTCTTGATCACGCTGCCTGTGTATTTCAAGTTCTTTGTCAATACTATCCTTATCATCATAATAATATGAAGATGTTTGAACCTCGTCTAAATAAGTAATGTTACCAATTTTATCCTCGTCCTCTTGACTAGGTGAATAATTATCAACGGTAGCACTATATTGGCAATTAAGATCATTTTGAGCAATATTATTCTTTGCAAGACTTTCATTCACACTTAATGCGGACCTAGTTGTATTCTCAGTTAACTGCTTGAGGGATTCTTCTAGAAAAAGAGTTGGACTACTAAATTTTTTTCCCATACTTAATACGAACCTATTTGTATTCTCAGTCAACTTCTTGAGGGAATTCTCTAGAGAAACAAATAGATCATAAGGAGTACTAGATCGCAACTTCTCGTGTGATTCTTCTAGAGAATGATTTGGGTCATCATAGGGAGTACTAGATCACATCTGCTTTAGGGCATCCCTCCAAGACAAAGAACTCGAATTTTGCTTATTTTCATGTTCATATGACGGGTGTATGTACGAATAGTAATTGGGATCACCTTGGTATGAGCAATAACCTCCAAAAGGTTGGTGGTGGTCCCGACTACAATCCATACCATGTTGATAGTACGGATAATGTTTATTTTGAAATTCACTCGGATATTCATTATATTGGTCCTCATAAAACCAGTTCGACATTTTCTAACAAAAACTTCCTAATATATTTACAAAAATAAACTCTAAAAATAAATCCTACTGAAAGGGGTTCTAAACAAACACAAGCAAAGCTGACTCGACCAAGAAAACCTACTGAATCTAGAAAAAAACATGATGACTCCACTTAGATTGTTTCTAGACCAGCTTCTAGTCTCCCAAAAGGCGACTAGTTACAATTTTAGCAAAACTCGCTGAACCGGTCCGAATTAGATTAAGTTGATCGAGAGAAGCAGGATAAGCTCTATGGAGCTTTAATAACCCTATCTATTTGGAAAACGTTTCCTTGGGTTATAAGGTGGCACAAACCAACTTAAAATTAATCTTCCTGATCCTTGAGTTAGGTTAACAAAATAACCAATACAATCATTTCGAATGATTTTCCAATAAGATCGTTACCCTATCGTCTCTTTCTAGTCAAAATTTTAAGGCTTAGGTTCGCGTTTGGTAACGTGTTCCTAAAGCGGGCAAGAAGGAAACGGTGATGAAATCCGAGTCCTTATCTTGTATAGCCAGTTCTTGCCCTTTACTAGAAAAGTAAATCCGTATTCAAGTCCTCAGTATATATGCACACGAAGGAGTCCAGAAAACCCACTGGCAGGGGATTTGTGGGTGGTTAGAGTCTTGCCTCCCGTTCCAGACGGGCGATGAACCGTTGGAGTCGACTCAGGCCACCGACTCCTATGTCAGTGTACGAACCCGAGGGGATGAGACAATATTGTAATTTTCGTCCTTCCCTGTTGCAGTTTATATTTAATAATGCCCTTCAATAGGGTTAAAAAATAATAATGTCCATCCCAAAAAAATAAAGTCCAAAGTCCAAAGAAAAATTACAAAAATAATAAAAGATTTTCTAATACAATTTTCTAAAATAATAACAAATAAAACCCTAAAAATTAAATAAAATTAAAATTAACTAAAATAAATTTGTCTCCTTTTTTTCGTTCTTTTTCGATTTATCTTTGAATCCAGGTCTTTAATCAATCAATATAATCTTTGGTCCAATTTCATTTTGATCCAAAACCTCTAATACAAAGAAAAGTACCCAAAAACGTAAAATAGAGCAAATAAAAATCTAATTAAACTAACTAAATTAAAAAAAAAACTAAAAAAAAATCTAAAAACAAGTCCGCGTCGGTGGCGCTAAAAATTTATGTGTTTTAGAATAGTGGTAAATAAGGTTCAAACTCTCGAACTTGTGAAGATTGATTTTAGATTTTAAAACTGATTTTAAACTAGAAAAAAATACACAAAAGATGAAAATAATATTCACAAATACTGAGGTTATGGATTTCACCATTAACCACTTCTAATTGATTCCAAAATTAATAACTCTAAACAATTCTAGCTCAAATAAGTGACTTTAATTTTTGCCAAAGGTAGATTTTTAAAATATCAATTGTATATCACAAGCATAGCTCATCAAAAGCTCTAGGTCCCAGCATAAACCATCAAATAAAATCACAATCAATTAAGAAAAATTATAATTTCAATTAAAAATAAATGTAAAAGTCATAAAAGAATTATTAAAAGTTACCAATTAATCATGGAAAATTGCTTCATCCTTTCCTCAGTGATGGGGTTTAGCTCATCTTGCTCAAAACACCCTCAAAAGATTGGTACGTAGCTCAAAAAGTGTTTGAAAGATGAAAAATAATAACACAGATGGTTCACAACGGTGTAACGGCGTTGCAAACTGTTGTTCTCACTGTTACAGAAGAAAAGTGTTTTCAGCTGAAGATAAACGTTGCATATGCTAAGATATATGTTGCAGATGGGTTGAAGAAACTGTTGCAGCTGAAATGTTGCAAAGACGAAGATATATGTTGCAGATGGGATGAAGAAACAGTCGCATATTCCATGTTCTTCACGTCTTCAGCAGCAGCAGAAACCGTTTTCTTCTGTTTTCTTCCCGAGCCTCTCCCATGCGATTTTTGTTGTTCTCTTTGCTATTTATAGGCTCAGAAAACCATAATACTTATCCTTAATCGATAAGTGCTCCGAAATCTCTCCAAAACCAACTCAAAATCGTACTTATCTTTACTTTGATATCCAAATTTTTTTCGGCTGAAATAAGGATTTACCAGCTTGCTTTACGTGTGTTGGTCCTCTTATAGATACTGCTTCAAGTTGGAAAGCTTTGAAACTCTTAAAACCCCAAAAAGAAATCGGTTTTCTAAATTCAGTAAACCTTCGCGCGTTGAGAATATATGTTCCCGCCAAAATCGTAATTTTTGAATTAATAGGGGATTCCCCCTATCCAAAGATGGAGCCCCTTTAGCACTTGGCATTAGGTGCCTTTAGTAATTTTTCCAGGTGCCTTAATTACTTTTTGAGCCGATTTTTCCCCAAATATTTATTTCCCAAAAATACCTACAAAGACATAAAAACACACAATAAGTACACAATCGAGCACTAGTAATACAGAGAATTGTGCATAATTTAGACACAAAAATGTGTCTATCATTTCTAAGAAAAATAGGATTTATTCTTGAATTTTGCAGAATTTTCACATATTTGTACTAATCTATATATGACAAATACTAAAATTAACCTTGTTCCATTGGACTAAATTTTTTCATAAAAAATGATGTTGGAAATTTGAATAGAAATTAAGTTAGTTACAACCAAATTGTGAAGGGTTGTGTCTATTCATATAAACCCTTTCAATTAAAATTTGAATCCTTTTGGAAAATGGATGTGACTCTCCATGAAAGGATGCGACTCTTCAAGAAAAGATTTCTCCAAGAATCTCCTTGCATCTATATAAACCCCACTCACACTCTATTGCATTAGTGTGTTTGTAGAGCCATAATCTAGTACTATAAATTTTTATACTTTACATATTGTCTTCAAGAGTTAAAGAAGAGTTTTGTGCTACATCTATTCGCGTTTGATGTTTGGTGATCCTCAAAGTGCTGCGTATTGTTGAATGCTAGAGATATATGCCATACACTGTAACAACATTAAGTATAGGGCATTAAATGTCTTAAATAAAGAGATTACTCGCCTCAATACACCCAAGTAAGTTTGCTTAAGTTTTGTCTAGATTGATCTTCTCTCTTTCTATTATTCTTTTCTTGTTTGGAGTTAGTATTATGGGATGTCATACATAGACAAGACCGTTGTTACAAAGAGTTGTAAAGAGTCGGTAGATATAATACACGAATTGTATTATAGAGAAATCGGTAACGAAGATATTTATCCAACAATCTTAAGACATTTAATCTTTTTATAACCTTTGTTCCTTATTATGGGTTTAGTCTCTTAAACATTGAAATCTAATGTGAGTTTTAATTTTGGTTGAAAGGCATACGGGTATCAGTCACGGGGTCAAATGAGAGACCATAGTGCTTCCTATATGCTGGAAAGATTACGGGCTTATGTTTTCCGTCTGTATATGACTTAATAACCTCGGTTCTTGTTAAACATGTCTGGTTGCTTTGGATTATTTTATTGATTAAAGGAATTTTCAAGCGTTTGTTGGTTCTGTGATATTATACAATGACAACCATTTGGAAGAATTCAAAGTTAAAATTTGAAAATTAAACCACGTCCCTTAGCAGGTTATTGGTTTGTATGGATGCCGGATAATTAAAACCATATTTTGTATCGATAATTAATTCATTGATTATTGGTTAATTAATTAACGAATTCTTGAGTTAGTTAACAACTTGGATTTAGATATGGGGCGCAATTAGCATCAACAAGCAGTAACGAAGAACATAATTGAGTCTTCCTTGTACATGCGTCTTAAAGGGAATTATTTTTTTTTGACAGAAAACCATTCTTGAGAAAAGTGCTTCTTCGCACTCATGGCTTAGTTAGTTTCTCATACATGGGAAATACTTCAAGAGACATCTTGTACATGACGGTCGGTTATGTGACAGTTGTTAAATTAAATAATTCATGTCTTTAGCAATGTCTTTTGATCGCCCTTAAAAAAGGTTCTCAGAGTCAAGATAAATTTTTTCATTTATTCGGTGGAAGTTGTACGTATTGGTATCTATTGTACCTTGATAAGTGAAAATGCAAGGGCATAGATACTTATTCAAGAGTCGCTGAATTATTTAGTGATTCCAATAATTCTAAATAATCAATGTAGTCCTTACTCATCATGGTGAAACATCGGTAAGGTTCAAGTATACCTCGAAATTGTGGGGGAAGTGAATTCCCTTCTAGAATGCTTGATATACTTAGAAAAATATATAGCACAAGGGTTAGAACCAAGGTAGTAGGTTTTCCCTTGTAGGATACTTGGATGTAAATCTGATTAAATACAATATGTTCATTGGAAAAAAAACACCATGGTACGGATTTGCGGTAAATTATGTAATTCACTTTGCAAATGTGTAATCTTCGATCTACTTTGCATTCAATGAACTGAAACAATGGACGAAAATAAACCTTAATTAAAAGGTTTAGTTTGAAGGTATGTTAGAGAAATGGGTGCATCTCCCAATTGAAAAGTATTTTTGGTTAATCCTTTTAAGCGTGTATAAAAGACACCCTGATTATACTCCACACAAAATTTCAGAATTTTTGGATAAGTGGAAGTATTTGTTTTGGAAATTTTATAAAGTGGAGTTTGTTCCTGCAAAAATTCTGAAGAGTGCGAAATCATCCCTAGTCCAAGGTGATTTTCCAATATTTATATTACCCTTTTGATTTTGTGGTAAAACGAAACTTGTAGATCAAGGACTTATCTTGGATTTCCATTTTAAAATTCTCAATTTGGAATTACTACGTGGGAGATATAATGATCCGAAAATTGGTGCGCATGTCTGTTTAAAAAATGCTAAATGCGTTAAAACGATGGCTTGCTATGTATTTAATTTCTTTCTTCGATAATATATCAATTGTGTGATTTTTTTAGAAACCCTCTAATGATCTCTATCATATATAAACTGGTCTATCATGATTAAAGTGATTGATACACATGGCACTTACATACACAAATGTGCGGATTGTGACTTCATAAAAATTGGTAATAATTATGAAATGTGGGGGAAAGAATAGATGGTCTATTATCAAATAGTAAGAAAATCCATATTATGGATGTTATATATATGAATTGTGGTTCATATGTTAGTGGAACGTCAATTGATTGACGTGTGACAAATTAGACAATTTCTAAACCACGGTTAGAATCCTAAGATATCAAATAGTGTAATTTGGGAAATTACTTTATGCGGCTTATCAAGAAGTCTTTGAATGGTATCTTACAGTTGATTCAAATAAAAGGAAACTATGTGTTTGTTGTAGAAGAAATGTGATGGCATGGAAATCATTCAAATGAAAGTTTATAGTGAGATCAACTATGAATTTCGGAGCTTTTGACGCAAAGTCGGAGATGAAATAGAAGTGAATATGAAATTTCCTTATATATATATATATATATATATACTTATGTGGAACAAAGTATATGCATTTCAAAACAAGTATTGTACTGATCAAAAAGTTATTTGGGAAGAACACATAGTTTGAGATATTATGGTATGTGTTGACAAATAAATTGACGATATAGAACCATAAAGCAATTGCTCTCACATGCGTGCATCCTAAAGAAATGTTGTATGTGAATTGTATCAAGCCAGCAAAATGATATGAATTCTAGAGAGCCTATAATTGCATCATCGAGGTAAATTGGATTATTGCCTACAACTAGAGTAGTATTTACAGCGGAAAACCAACCTAGCGATTTGAGATCCTATGATTATCTAGGTTTAAAAGGGACAACCAAGTTGTAAATTTATACTCAACAAGAACACTGTGAGAGATTACTCTCTTTCCCATTTCTGTGATGAAACTGTCTTAGTTTGACTAAGAAAGTATGACTTTTAAATAGGAGATCACCTATATAAGTGAGAAGTGGTGTCGCTTCTATGATAACTATAAGGCTAAGTTAGTCTAGAACACTCATGAAAGACTAGCATCGTTCAAGGCCGAAATGAACACAACCGAGAACCGAATATGTAAGGAAATAAGTTGTGTGATATCTATTGCATCGGTTTACATCACAAAGTTGAGCAGTTCAAGTCATCGCGTTCACTGAGCAACTAGTAAACCCGGTAGGTATTCACTACGGAAGATTCAAAATCAAAAGCTATCTTTCCCGACACAGTGATGTTCCACGCACAAACTCTTTCAAGTGTCTGTATTAGATTTGCATGAATTTCAATTCAATGTGGGGGATTGTTGGAAATTTGAATAGAAATTAAGCTAGTTACAACCAAATTGTGAAGGGTTGTGTCTATTCATATAAACCCTTTCAATTAAAATTTGAATCCTTTGGGAAAAGGGATGTGACTCTCCATGAAAGGATGCGACTCTCCAAGAAAAGATTTCTCCAAGAGTCTCCTTGCATCTATATAAACCCCACTCACTTTCTATTGCATTAGTGTGTTTTTTAGAGCCCTAATCTAGTACTAGAAATTTTATAGTTTACATATTGTCTTCAAGAGTTAAAGATGAGTTTTGTGCTACATCTATTCGTGTTTGATGTTTGGTGATCCTCGAAGTGCTCGAAGAACACCAAAGGTATTGTTGAATGCTGAGACATATGTCATATACTGTAATAGCCTTAAATACAGGGCATTAAATGTCTTAAGTAAAAAGATTGCTCGCCTCAATACACCCAAGTAAGTTTGCTTAAGTTTTGTTTAGATTGATTTTTCTTTCTCCTATTCTACTTTTCTTGTTTTGGAGTTAGTATTACGAGATGTAATATATAGACAAAACCGTTGTTACAAAGAGTTATAACGAATCGGTAGATATATTACACGAATTGTATTATAAAAAAATCGGTAACGAAGATATTTATCCAACACAGTTGCTTATAAATTACAATTTACTAGGAGCCCAACGAATTGCAACACTGCAAAACCCATAGTACCATCACTACAAAGCAGCACTTTTGCCAAACAAATCACTTGTCTTTCCTTTACGTTAGTCCTCGGATCTCCGTGTCAAGTTAGAAAATAACAAATCAATATGGAAAACCCTCCAATGGATGAACTTTGGCGTATACTTATATTCGCGTGCAGAGTAAAATCATTGTATTGGATTAACTTTAATAGACATTATTTCCTACTTATATTATATCTCAAGCATCGACGTTTACTTTGTTACTTTCTTGAACGTATATTAGACTCGAAGACTTCAACGAGAACCTGCAAATCCTGTAATTTTACCTCCAGCTTCTCTTCCCCGCAACTCAAATATTTCATGGGTTTCTCTAGAAACTTGTTGACTATTTCCATATTCATCATCTCTATTTCTTCTTTGTCCTCGTCTGTAATAGGTACATCTCCCTTAAATCTATCCATCAACTTCTCCATCTCCAAAACTCTGAATCGCTCCATTAATACTTTCAACTTTTTCACCAACTCCATAAATTCATTCCCTAAGTCCTCCTACCTGGGCTTTAACATGTTCATTTTTTAATTCATGTAAAGCATTGATGGAATTCCTTTCTGGGTTGAACCCAAACTTGCTAACTTGAAACAAGTTATCTTTGTTTGAATTTTTCAGCTGGAAGAGTTTTTGGAATGGACATGCTGATGCAGACTTAGATAATGGAGTTGTATGAGCTGAGAAGGCCACCTTCACGGCATTTCTTCTTGGACTGATGACATTGGTCTTGAAAATGGACATCTGTGGATTCAACAGAGTCGAGGAAGACATGAATAATATAATAACTATTATCTTATAATAGGTTTTCTTTGAATCTTCTGAGAGATTCAAGACCTAAAGCTGAATTAGAGAGAAAAAGAGGAAAAAGATAGCATTTTATGAGCTCTCTCTCTATATATATGAAATCCTTCCAAAAATTCATAAGTTTGACTACTGACCTTCTGGAGTTTTTAAGTTGACCCCAAGGTTTGGTGCATGAAAAAGGAAAAATCAGAATTCTTAACTAAAAAGGCACGTGTAGAACTTGCATTTCACCGATTGCAATACTGGTTTGGATCATGGTTCATATAATTCACTTGAACTTGCATGATGCCTTCTTCCTTGCTAAGCAAAGGGGTCAGATTAATATGCAATACCGACTTTTTTTCTCAAAATTATTTTATTAGAATTGGATCAATATTCTAACAATCATTACACTCGGTATATTTAGTCTCTCTCCCATATTTGCATATATGAACAAAAAGGATGAACACCAGATATAAAAGGGAGAAAATACATAGGTATAGATACTGCGTGACCATAACCATACCTCGACAACAGAGGGTCCAGATCAACAGAGGGTCCAGATGGGTAGAAACTGCTATTATCTTTTCTTTTCAAGGAGAGGTTCCAAAACGCCTCCTGGTTTTGCTGAGGTTGAATCCTCCTCGCCTGATTTTTTTGGAGTTTGGCCCGGTTTGTTTTCGACACCACCCTGAAGATCATGAAAAAATGATGGGTTCATAAATTCCAGATCTTAATATTATCTAATGAAATATACTGGAGACCAGCAAAATTGAGGACTCACAGCAGCTCCCTTGCTAGCGATTAACCGCCGGGTGGATGGAGCTCGTGCAACTGATGAAGCAGCAGCTGCAGCAGCTACTCGTATTCTGAGTAGCAAATTCAAATTGTGTTAATGTACATGCAAATGACTAGAGCTCAACTCGAGAAAATCATTCTACTGTTGCACCTTTTGTGAACATCAACATATTCATCTGTCTCATCAACAATCTCCTCCTGGCATTTGGTGAAAGGACAAAAGTTGCATATTAGTTCAACTTGGAACATGGAAACTAGTGAAAGTAAGAATTCACATGAGAAATTGTGGAAAATATCAGATTTCTTTAAATGGAACATCTAATTGAGAACATGGTGAGAGACAGGCTGTGATAATAAAGATTCAAGACCAAACAACATAAGTCTGTAGAAGGGAAGAACAAAGGTCGAAGAATAGTGTGGATTACCTGTAGAAGTTCTTCAAATACATCCTCTAAAGTAATAATACCTATGACCTCACCATCTTCGATGTCTTCAGATGAACGAGGCATTCCATTAGTTGTAACGTCATTTTGTGGAAAGGAGAAATGCCGATGAGTGCTTATCGAGCTTGGAATTTTCTCGATGTCAATAATAGTGTTTTCTGATTCTTCATCCTGCCTGGGAAGCGGAGTTGTTAATTTCAAATCTGCAACAGGATTCTTGGTTGATCCTTTGGACTTCACTACAGCTGCCATATGACTGCTTCCCTTTTGAAATTCGTTCAGTATGTCATAAAGAGGCATGTCTGAGGGAACCCTGAGAAAAATTCAAGTGTAAGTGTTGGTATGTACGGGAGAACAAGAAAGAGGTAAAACAAACTGCGAAGAAAGAATGTTTGTTAAAGAAGCATACCTAGGAATTCTGCGAATTGACACGGCACTAACTGGGGTCTCGGTTTCAGCTCTTACTGTAAGAAGACTTTTCACCTAATTGTAGAAAGAAAGTTGAAATAAGTACAAAGAGTAACTACAATTACTGAAATCAGCTTCTTTTTTATACCGATAAATTCAAAATATCATAATAATCACTCACGAGCCTTCAGTTTTAAGCCCTTACCAATAGAAGCCCAATAACGTTTCTTGGATTTCCAGAATAGACGGGAACTCGACTATGTCCCCGAGCAAGTATTTTTCCAATAGCTTCCCTGTATAATCAGTATATGAATGCTTTTATATATTACTGATACGACGAGAATTTAAAACCAACTTTTCGTCAAAAGTAATGCGTAAAACCGGGAAAACTAGGCAAAACCCACCAGTCCAATTTTGAATTCACATCTAATGAAAATGTTGACTCGATAGGTGTCATAGCCTCCTCAGCAGTCTATTCACAAGTATGAGAATATTCAGTTTACAAAATTCAACCATGGCATACATATAATTTAGACAAGAATATAAGATTAAACATTTAAAGTTTGAACAGCAAATTTTCCTGAGAATTAGGCTACAGAAACACAGTATTCTGCTACATGCATGGTTAGCGCGACATAAACATCTAGCACAATACATTCGAATTATTATAATGTCAATAATAGAAAGATAAGCCAGTAAAATGCAGCCTTCATCATCTCCCCATCAATTAAAACTTAAAAGTTAAAACACGTACCTTTTCAGTTAAATCCAAAGCCCCACTAATAATGGTTGTCTCATCATGGGTGAGTTCACCCCCTTTACCAGCCTAAAAGTGAAACAGAATGACTAGATGAAGGCGTCAGTGTAATTTTACTGGGGTATATTTAGCATATATTATCCTGATCTTATAACAGCACACCTGCAGTATTTTAAAGGTCACATGCGCTTCAAAACTTATGAAGGATTACCTCTTGGCTGTGGATAGAGACAAGGGCTTTCAACTGAGCACGCCGAAATAGTGCATCATTATGTCCTAGTACACAATCTAAGACCTGAAGGTGCGTCAAAAAGTAAAAAGTTACTTTCCACAACATATCCTTGTGAGATGAAAACACAATTTATAAATTACATGCAGAATCAACGAATGAAAACATCAAATGAATAATCACAGAAGGTATAAACTAATGTAGTCTGAACTGAATGTAAGTATAATACCTTTCCGATTGGATATGATATTGGAAAGCAAATTATCATTAGAATGCGCACAAGCCACACAAAATTTGCACCCACGGCTAGTCCATATCTGGTGCATATTGCTTGCGGAATAACCTGCCACAATAACGAATAATAAATCAAGTTGTACCTTCTCCTGTTAAGTAAAAGAAAAGACAACTCGCTTCTATCCATTAGAAGCTACTTGCCTACTTCATTATACTTTAAACATGAAGCGGAATGACTTCGAAATGAAAACTATACCTCTCCAAATGCTAAAACGAAAGTAACGGACAGCACAACCGCAAGAAATGGATGGAATATCTTATCAAGATATATGGGAAGAGCCTGCACACAGAAGTAATGAAATAGCGGGAACATCAGCATTACTGATTCTCATACTAGACGTAGTAAATTTTCTTCCACTAACCTTCATAACACATTCTGTTACTAGTATAACTTGTAACTAACTACTCATAAATAATAACGAAGGTGCTATGAATTACTTACTTCCATGGCACAAGCATTGCATAAAAGCAAAGTCACAAGAAGCTGATGTTGCTTTTGAACGACGGGGAAGATAGCAGCTGCATGAACATAATAGCTAAGCAAATTACCTCATGCACAATAATAGATAACACTCCACCTTCGAAGAAATAACTAAAGAAAGTTGAGTTGCATGCAAGAGGAGTAAAATGATTAAAAATCAAAAGGCAGCTTGATTCAAACAATAATTTAAACTGAAAGATATACTATAGTGCTGTGTTCTGTGATTTTGAAAGCTTACCAATTCTATTATAAGTTGCAACAAATTTAAACAAAACAAAAAAAAAAACTTTGACAATGTAAAATATCAAACCAACAATTTCATATACTTTTCACTTGGTACCTTCCTTCACAAAGCTTCCCGCAAAAAAAAGTTACAGGAGTTTCTGCTCAGTTTCCTGTAGATTACTGCTAAAACATCTTGAATGGTTTTCCTAATAGTTACCAGTTTAAATGTTCATTTTCTCCAACTTAATAATTGGCTCAATAAGTTTATCTTGCAACAGCATTAACAATACAAACAAGCCCTTGGAGAATGTGAAATAAAACCAACACATTCATCACCTTAGCTCTGTTCTATAATCTCAGCCAGAGTTCCACTCAGTTTCCTATGGATGGTTATGATTAAACATTTGAAATGACTTCCCTAATGGTTTCCCCATTTAATTGCACATGTGTCCAAATTACTATGGCTGTAAGGCAGTAAGTTTATCTTGCACATATAAACACCTCAAAGCTCTCTTGCGCTTACATATAGTAGGCATCAAAACATCACTATGATTCATCGAAGGACAATGCAGTCAAACTGTTAACCAACAAAGTTAGTGTATTGACATTACACGAGAAGGGAAAAATTCATCTGAAGAATTTTAACATGTACTCCTATATCAATTTGCTAAAATGCATCCAACATAACAAAACTAGCTTGAAATCTTAGAATTTTCATCAAATTACAAGCAACGGCAACAACAACAACAGACCATCCACAGTATCAATTTTGACCTTTTCATTATCGGAAAAAACAAATACAGAACCTAATCTATTTACCTCCCTAATTGCATGTCAGTTCACTGAAAACATAAATCTGGAATCAATATCCTGAAGTAATCAAAATTACAGATTTTAATTCCCAACTGATCTTGAATCAGATAAAATTACCCAAAACAAAACAAAACAAAACAAGAAACCAGCAAACTTAAGGAATTGAGAAGAAAAAAAATCTCTGACCTGCTTGTTTCTTCTCAGTATTGGTACCACTTCTTTGAAGAATTTCAAGTTCAACAAGACCAAGAGACATTAACCCTAAAGTTAATCCAGACATAATACCAGCAAATAGAACAAGAAAACATGAGATCCCAGCATATGTAAACCACCAAAATGTACTAAATTCAATATCATCTTTTGCTGTCAATACAAATTCTCTTGTTGCCATTCTTGCTATTTCTAATACATTTATCATCATCATCTTCTCCTTCTCTTTCTCCCCCCCCTCTACTGAGACAGGTTTGTACATAAAGTTGATGGAGTCGCACTCTATTTCTTTAATCTGTTTCAAACCTGGAGAAGAAAATATCAAACAGTCATGGACAACTAATACAATAAAATATAACTGATTGTACAAAGTTTGCTGTACGGTGTTGTCCTATGGTACTTACTTGCTGTGTGGTTAGAAATGTGTAATGTTACCTATTGACCGTCAGATGATGTTGAGACCTACTGTACTAGTTAAAATTCTACGATGGAGTTATAATGCGATCGGAATTTTTGTTTTTTCTGTTCTTTTTCGGATATCAATCCGATCGGATCTGAATTGTGTTATCTATGTGTAATGGTAGAATATTTAGGCCCACGTGGATGAATCTGGAGTGAGAGACTACTGGAATAACGAAAAGAAAAAACATTGGATATAAACTTTTTGTCCAAAACGATACCTAAGATATCTATCACCACTAAGCATGTTTAAAAGAGCAGACAAAACAGTAAATGCAACTAATAAAGAACAGAGAAGGTGAATAGTGGGACCCGAGTATGTAGAAGCAATCGTGCAAATGTGACTAATTCAATATCCGGAAAGACCAGGACTACATCGGGGCCTAATCTTACTATAATAAAAAAAAAGATTCTTTTTTCATACAATCCGAATTTAGTCCGAACACACCATTAAATGACGAAACTATCCTTTTAGCTAAATCGTACGGTTAAGTTATAAGAAGTAATAACACAATGCTTAAAGGCGTACGTGAATAAAATAATAACTTATTCAAAATGAACGATATACATCCGATCAACACCATAACTTTGGTTGTATCTCTACTCATGCCCATAAATTTAAGGTCAAACCACTGAAGTGAGGAGGTCTTTTTTATAGAGGTAGTGAACTAGATACACGTCGTGAGAGAGTTCGTGAGCGAAAAGTGTAAAGTTTGATCTTTCAAAGTTTGTAATCCTTTGCATTAATAATAACTAAAGTATTCTTCTCGTGGACGTAGGAAAACATATCGAACCACGTTAAGCTTTATGTGCGTTTTTACCTGATAGTTAAATCCTTTTTGTGTGTGTGTCGAGACAAAGGTGTTATTATAATCCAGGTTTGGGATATGGTAGTTAGATTTTAGCTACATAGTTTGGGGATAGAAACAAGGATTGAGGTTATCTTGTTGAATAGTTTATGGTTGATCCTGGTGACCATTGGCTGATCTTGAAACACAAAGCATCTTTGATCTTTGTTTAGTTCGAAAAGATCCCCAACATCACAGAAGACTTGTTTTTGTATTTTTTTTTTTTAAATAACAGGTTTCTTATTACTATGTTTTCTTTGTTTAAATATATGTTAAGGATGAGAGGAACTCCCTTGTTAGGATTTTTAGCTCGTTTTTCTTATTTTATTTCTTATAGTTGTCTTTATGTGCAAAAAAAGAAAACAACAACCTAGATTTGAGCTTATTAGAAACCCAATTCTAAGAAGAAAGCAATCTGTGTCGTCAAAAGTAAAAGCTCAGGCAAGACCAGTTCTCTCTTGGGTCAGTAACTCACCAAACAAACTTTGGAAACTACGAGATTTAAACTATAGGTTGTAGATGTTAAACGAATGAGTTTGAAAATCATTGTTAACACAGGGAGGTACATCTCTGGAAGATAATAAAAAAGGATTAGGGTATATTATGGTATAACAAGTATGTTATTGTCAGCAAAATTAGTTACTTCGCTAGGAGATAAGGTGATACTAGTCGTTGTTTGTTAGTTTATCTTTTTCAGAAATCTCCATGGATCACCTTAACATTACCTTAGAAGGGTGAGGATACTAAAATAGGTGTGAAATTCAGACCTGGTGACTGACAATTGGTTACAAATCATTAGTCCAAGGGATACGAGTTTTAAATTTTTTTGAAATAACTTCTTTTCAAGAGTTGTAAAACAATAAAGTTGAGTCGAAATAAGCTATGTATTTCTCTTGGACGTAGGTGAGCTTGGAGTACAAGGAGCGAACTTCTTATGGATCGATGACAAGTACCACAGTCTCAAAAATGAACCTGAGAAGTAAGCACATTTTCATGGGAAGCATCCCTTCGGAGGGAATAACTATGTCCCCATTGGAGAGAAACCCACTTAGGGGAGGAAGAATCCTGGCAGGAGGAAGCAACCCCTTAATAATTGGAGAGGTCCCAGAGTCGATACCGGAGGAGAGCTTCCCCCAGAATAACGAGATTTGTGACCTGAACGACTACAGTCCCATAGAGGATGGAACAACAGCTTCTGAAAGCGAAGAGGACGAAGTCCGAAGGGAAGCGATCCACAAAGTAGAGTATCGTGCCCTCTTCAATGATGAGCAGCGAGCTCAGATTGAAAGGGATAAGGAGATCCAAAGGTTATCCCAGATCCGATGAGGAAAACGTTAGGTTGAGTACCAAGTTGTAGTCCTAGGAATGGGAAATTCTCAAGTCATGATAGCGCGGATGCAATGTTATCTGGGATACTCAAGAACCAAAAGAAACAGGAACGATCACAATAATATCAGTACCGACGAGAATGCGTAATACTAAAAAAGAAGTGTGGCGTGACCAACTCTCGAGAGAAATATTACTCACAACCCGCAAACACGAATAATTTGTTCCCCAAGTGAGGAAATACCTCCGCGAACATATGGGGCCTAAGTAAACTATAACTCAAAGGAGGAAGATTCAGGGCAACTATGTGAGCGTTCAGAAAAAAAATAATGAAAGACAAGATAAAATCAGAGGAGGAAGATTCGGTCCACGATGTGAACGTTCGGGAAGAATATAATGAAAGAAAATATAAAATACCTGGAAACAATTGTCAGAGAGATAAGCGAGAAGGGGGGTGGGTGGGAAGAAGCTCGTGGCATTCATTAATGAGGCAAAAAGAACTCCTTTTACACAAGAACTGATGAACACTGATTTCCACCAAAATGCTTCATGCCTACGTTTACCAGCATATTTGACGGCTCGGGGGACGTCGTGCAACACATAAAGTTTTACGTAAGAGCATTTCTTCAATGGAGACACCATGATGTGGTAATGTGCAAATTATTCCCATCAAGTTTGGAAGGTGAAGCTATGACCTGGTTTGATTCGCTCCCCAATAGGTCCATCAGAGATTTTGAAAAATTATCGGAGACCTTCTTATAAACTTAAATGCACAACACTAGTACCAGACCAGGGATTAACAATTTGTTCACCATATCCAAGAGACCAAAAGAACCTTTGAGATTGCTGACCACGTGATGGAGTAAATTATGTACGGAAATCGGGAAGGTACCCGAGGACTAACAAATTTTCGGCTTCCATAACGCTTCAGGAAAGAAGGACCTGTTCTATGTGGCAATGTTCAATGACAAGCCAAAGACTCTGAGGGACTTGAGGAGAATGCAAGAACATTTCATTGCATTGGAGGAAATACAAGAAGGATTCCAAAAACCCATCAAGGTGCCAGTGTCAGACCCATGGTGAAGAATCACTCATTACTCACAGGCGAAGCGACGGGATAAAAGGCCATAACTCTCGAGATGAAACTATGCTCAAGAAAGATAACACGCCAAAGGAAAAAGGCCCTGATTTGAGGATAAAATATATACATTCAACTCAATGCATCGCTAGAGGTAATATTCAAGGAAATAGAAAAAAGGAACGACATATACTATCCACGAAATAAAGGAATGCATCAAGAAAGAACCAAAAATCACCTAGACCTATCATCAGTTTGGGGACATTCCACTAACAATTGCAGAGACGTGAAGACAATCGTGCAACAAGTAATAGACGATGGGTATTTAAAGATCCATGCACCCGAAGCTCATATGCATCATGTTCGAATCAGCAGGAATACTCCATACCTACAGTGCAACATGATATTTCATTTTTCGGTGAAAGGTATGCAACTAGGAAGCGGGATGATGATGCGTATCCAGAAAAGGGATAGTTCCGGGAGGGAAATATTCAGTATGGAAAAAGCGTTCTCTATGGAGCCATGAATGATGCAATCGGTCTCATTTTCGACGAGTGATGTTAACAATAATGGACAAGCCCATAGTAACCCGTTTGTAATCACACTGAAGATTCACAAGTGGGTGGTGGGCCGAATTATCATGGGCACTGATAGTTTGGTGGAAGTATTGTTCTACGAAATATTCAAACGGATGAAACTATCAGACGATGTCCTAATCCCTTATACTTAAAGCTTCTACGAATTTAATGGCTCGGTTACCAAACCAAAAGTGAAGATCAATCTTATGGTCGAGGCAGGGGACTTTCATTTTTTGCATGGTAGATGTAGTTTCACCATACGAAACCATCATAGGACGTTCATGGCTCGCCGGCATCAAAGGTGTGGCCTCGTCCTACCATTAGAGACTAAGGTTCCGACTTTTAAAGGAATAGAAAAAATTCTCAGATATCCACAAGCAACTAAGTATTGTGTGCATATGTATGTGCATTAGAACGAGGACAGAGGAACTAGGATCAAAAATGGCAAAAAGAAAGCAAAAGAAGAAAAGTGCCAGTAAGAGATTAAAGAACTCCTGGCTCAGGCTGTCACCGAAAATGACACTCGAGCAGAGGGTAAGGCATAACAATTACAGGATGTGACCTCCATCGTACCTCTGAAACTAAATTTTACTCTTCTGGAACCAACCAGAGATCTTAACATCGGGTTTGAGGAAGATCAGAAGATAATAAAGGTAGAAAAATCGCTAACTAAGGACAAAATGACCGATTAGAATATTTATTGAGGGAGTATACGGATGTGTTTGCATGGAAAATATAATATATGACAGGAATAGGTCTAGAGATGTGCTGCCACCATTTAAAAGTGTACCCTAATTTTAAACCTATGAGACTGAAAATGCAAAGAATAGCCCCCGAGATAGAAGAAGCAATAGAAGTAGAACTCAAGAAAATGCAGAAATCGGGAGTGATTAGAAAAGCACAATACCTACAACGGATCTCAAACATTGTTATCATGCCTAAAAGAACAGGGGGAGTAAAGATATGCATGACTTCAGCGACCTTAAGAAATCATGTTCTAAAGAAAGTTTCCCCTTATAAAACATAGATCAACTAGTAGACGCGATTACCGAGTACAAATCACTATCCTTCATGGACGGATACTCGCGGTATAACCAGATCCCTTTGGTTTTGGAAGATCAGGAGCACACAACTTTCTCACCCCGCGAGGATTATACTGCTACACCAGATACCCTTCGGGCGGAAAAATGTTGGGGCCACGTACCAAAGGCTGGTAGGGGACATGTTCGAGGACTGGATTCATAAAAACCATAGAAGTATATGTTGATGATATGCTTTTGAAAAGCATAAAGTCCTCATAACATGTTGAGAACCTCAGAGAGATACTCCAACAAATGAAATGATACAAAGTAAGGGTCAACCTGGTGAAATGCATTTTTTTGGGTGACTTTGTGAGAGTTCTTGGGATATATAGTTACAAAGAATGGGATAGAGGCTGACCTCGAGAAGATAAGATTTATTCAGGAAATGACATCTCCTACCATAGTTAAATATGTACAAAAATTAAACGGGAGTTTGTCAACGTTGAATTGATTCATTTCCAAGTCATCAGACTAGTGTAAACCTTTCTTCGGTACCTTAATAAAAGGGGAAAAGTTTAAATGAAGCAAAGAATGTGAGAAGGCATTTGTGAAAATGAAAAAAACATCTGGCTAAGTTACCAGTAGTACAAAGGCCAAACTGACAGAGGTCCTAACAATCTATCTGGGTGCAACATCATATGCAACCAGTGAGGTCCTGGTCTGAAAAACTGGGGGAGAAGAAAAACATGCCTACTTCATAAGCTAAACTATGACCTTGGTGGCGAAGAAGAATTCAGTACACCAAATCAATAATTCTGAGACATTTATTTCCATTGTTATGAATTTAAGGGACACATATAAGTGTCTCAAATCGTGTCTCTAGAATATTTGAGACATATTAACGACACTTGTTAAATGTCTCTTAAATTAATCAATGACACTTTATGTGTGAGCCATTATTATTTTTCTGGCTAATTAAAGCGACGTATAAATTAATTCAGAGACGTTTGATATATTTCATTTCATTTATATGCGACACATAATTATGCATCTCTATATTTTTGCCACGTATACTTTTCTTTTGCTACATATATATCCGTCTCCAAATTAAATTAGCTTTTAAGAAAAACTAATTTTTCCCGAAAATCAAAATTCCCTGCACTTACCCATTTGACTTTCTAAACCTGAATATAGGTACCTAGTCATTCCATCTCAATCAAGTATGAAATCATAATTCAATCAATTGCCGCATCGCATGTGAATCGATTGATACAATCATAATCAATCATTCTCACTATCGCAATTACATATATAAGATATATAACTTAAAATATGGAATTTAGGATCAATATTTGAACATATCTTGTTATTCGATAACACTAGATTTGTGCCCGTATTACGTACCGGGCATGATGGGGTTGGATGCATGTTAGCTTTTTCAAATTTGTTTAAGGTGGCCTTTGGAAATGTTGGTGATAGAAGTGTATTTTGTCTGGAAAGGGATAGAAAAAAATTGGTCATCTCAAAACCGGTTCTGTTAGAGTTAGTACTGTAGTATAATTCCTTTATTTCCTCCAAATTCCCAATTCACAAAAACCTAATTTCATATCTTTCGTCCAAAGTTCAAACCTCTAATTCACATAAACTAATTCCATTTCTTTTATGTGTTTCAATAATTCTCTGATTCTTTTTTCACCATCAGTCGATCATCAGTTCTTTTATTTGGCAAATAATTGTGAAATCAGTGTCGTAGGATTGTTTTAGATTTTAGATTGCAAATTTAAGATCTTGAACTCATATATTCCTTTCTGATGATGAGCTCTTTTTGCTGTTATGTGAACTTTCTCAATTGCATTTGGTTATTGTTTTCGTTACAGAAGCCCCTTGAGCCAATTGAAGCTGGTTAGTCAATAAAGTGCAGAAGATCAGGTCATGGCAACTCCAGTATACAGGTTAGAATTTTTGAATTTCACATTCCAATTTTCATGGGTTTTCAATCATAGCATCGAAGTTCTCTTCCCCATCTGAATTTTTTTCTGTACCTGTTAGTTGATTGTGCTCTCCTGAGGTGCTTCTTATCAATCTTTTTCAACACTAAAAGGAGAGTCTCCTTCCTTTATGGTCACCAGTTATACCACAAAGCAAACTGTCATAGCAAAAGATGTAGCACCATCTACCTGGACTGTTGGTGTTACTTATCAAGCTAAGGAAAATTTCATTAGTTACTTGTCTTAGCTACTGGGTTCATTTATGCATTGCTAATTATATACCGACTACTATTTATTATTAGTACTATATTTGGATTCTCTCTCTCATGGAGAGTTGTATGCTCTTTGTATAGATCTCTCGGGTATCAATTTTATGGAGATTTAGACCACAGTTGTTTACTGGATCTTGTAGTTTGTTTTACAAAGAAACATTTATAAATCCCAGTCAGAGAGTTCAAGGGCTGGTACAATTCTTCTCGCCCGACTCTTTTAACTCCACCCTGCCACGTGTGATAGTTAACGAATCAAACTAATGGTCGAACATAACTCACAGAAGAAGTATGAAAATAGTATGTGCGAGGACTGACCCTAAAAGGAAACTAAGAATCAACGACATTATTTACTTACAGAGAAGGGGAAAGCCAAAAATCTTGATTCCCTTGAGTGGGGCATTTAATCTACTTTTCATTCTTCTATTATGTTTGCAAGTGCAGTTGTTAACTTTAAATTTGAAGTGGAATATCGTGACATTATTATAAATCTTTAGAATGAAAAAATATGAAATGGAAACTTAATAACTTACCTTAAGACAGTTTATGAGGATACAAATTGGAAGAGAAACTCACATATTAAGTCAATCATTTAAGATAAAAATAGCAATAGTTTTCCACATTATACTAAAATCCAAAAGTTTAAAAGTTTAAATTCTTTGAACTTTAGAGAACCTACTGCAGCAAATTCTAAAGATTTATTAGCAAACAACATAGAATGATCCTATTGCAACACATTGGATTACTTACTCAATCACGTGGCACATCTTATAGACTAGAGTTAAAATCTGGAAGACAATATTTTTCCTACTTTATACATCAATCTGCAGCCCACCGTCTGTGGGAGTTGAACCCACAACTACATGGTTAAAAGCCATGAGCTCTACCTTCTGAGCTTAGACGACAAGTGATAGCATGCAAAAACTAAATGAAATATTCCTAAAACCCTTTTTGGTTTAAAAATTCAACTACGTAAAGTCACAACAAACAATATTGATGTATATGTGAACGTAGAACTTTAGAAGTTGGACATCAACTTGAAAAGAATCAACTATGGAGTTATACGTGGATTACTTGAAGATTCAACAGTAGCATTAGCAAAGATCATGTTGTTTCGATGTTAAATAAGATATTTCTCATTTGCTTCGGAGTTCGGCAAGGCCGTTCAATTAAAATGATCAAGCTCAAAATCCACGACTACATCAAACAGTAGATTTAATGGTTAATACTTAATAGTGGCTCATGTGAAAATAAGATACAAATTGGAACTTTATTAATAAGCCTATATTAAGATATATGAGTGATTGTGAGTCTCAAAGGTAGAAGACATACAGGATAAAATTGAAATGTAGAACCAAAGTCTTTGATCCATATTTATGTTCGTTGTTTATGCTTGAGTATAAGTATTGTGTGCCACATACCTACATGTATCATGTATGTGAGAAAGAGGGACATGATAGTTGTGCCAAACATACAGGTTTAACAACCCTTGGAACTTAAGGTGCAGATATAATGAATCCAAGAAGTGGCAACAAAAGTTAACATACCTGCCAATAATGGAATTATCCAGAGTAGCACTAATGGAATTCTCCAATTTCTTAACTTATCGTCTTTTCCTAAAACCATCATCTTCTTTCACTCTTTGCCTATCCAAAATCTGTTCAAACCCATAACACAGACTTAAGCCATGGCCTCATTCTTCTTGTCTCTGGCCAAAATCACCAGTTTGAACTACATTCTTCTCTGGCAGTTCTTTTAGGCATTCTGTCGAGCACATATGATGAGTTTCTGTAGATAAGTAGAGATGAGTTTGTTAAGTTCTTTCAACTCCATTTCCATCTCCTTCCCTTCAAAATCAACTATATCATAAACCTATATTTCTTTTATCACACGCACACAGTCTAAAACAAACCCATTCAACACCACTGTTTCTTTTTTTTTTTTACTTTCTCGATAAACACTCTGTTCCATATGAATTCAAGAATCACTGGTACCTACTTCACACCTTCCCTCAATTCAACAGACTCGCGAACTCACAGAATCTCTCACTGAACATCAGTTTGTTTCTCATCTGTTATAATCTTCAACGGCAGCGACCAGCTCCATCTTTACTGATATCTTCTACATGTCTCGTTCTCAAAACCATCAGCAACCCTAGATTCTATTTTCTTCTTCCATCTCTTCCCTCACTTCAAAACAATGAGATACTCATTTTATTGTTATTCAAATTTCCTCCATTTTATAGAGAATGATTTATAAAATGTAAGCTAATGATTATTATTATCTTGTCAAATCATTATTTAGTTTTGTACAGCTCTTCACATTAATTGTTTGTTTGCTTCCAATTTGTAGTTTTTGATCTTACGCATAAAGCCCAGTAGAAGGTCCAGCATGTCCCATGAAAAATGTTAGAAGAAACTAAATCAGCCGCTAAACATTCTCAAATTTGGGTAAATAACTAACTTTTTTCCTGACTTCTTGAGTAGGAGTCTGAGAATCTTCAACATCAGGTATGAAAGAAGGAACACCATCTGGATCGTAATATTTAGGGGAAAATTGGGTAAATATTTACGTGTTACTTTATTTATAAAAAATAATAAATAAAATCCCAACTATCGGAAATCAAAATTGTGAGAGATTAACTAAATGGAGTAATCTGAAGTGCAAACATCTGTAATGCCTTTTTGTTGAAGCAGATGAAAAAACTGCAACAGAAACAAAATCAAAATAAATACACAATTTCCTCATTGAATATTCAAAATTCAAACTCTACAAAATAGACAGATTTCAAATTTTAGATATCCACTTTTAACTTGGTGCAAATTAGAACCTTTTTCTATGTATATGTATTCCCTAGGTGAAGATCAAAGTACTACAATAGAAACAAAATCAAAATAAATATCCAATTGAATTATAAAAAATTTAATAAACAATAACTCTACAATGGTGGCAAATATGAACTATCTTTTTCTTTCTTTTTTGATTTAGGGAACTAACCCATAAGGCCAAAAGGTACAAAATTATACCTTTGATGGTAGAAATCCTTTTGAGTAAACCTATGGTTGAAAATAAATCAGTACCCTGGAAAAATATTCTGCAGCCATGAATCAAAAAACAAAAAAGAAGTTGGATTTTTGATTAAGCTAGCACCAAGAAGAAACCAAAATATGTAAGCTTCAAACTGTTACAACTAAAAAAAAACGATGCATGGTGGAGAAAACCTAGTTCATTAAATGCTTCAGATCTCACCTTGAAGCCAGTTTCTTTTAGTTGTTCTTAAACCTCGGGTACACTTCTAAGGTTTAGAGAGTAGCAACTCTTGCTCTTCCTGTAGAAAACTCAACCATAAAAGAAAGCAGATAAACTTACATGAGGCAACTTCTTGTATCACAAAAAAGTAAAACTAAACATAATACCTCTTGATTTGAGGCAGTATTCTACAGCTTATTGATTTGGCCACTGTGATGATTTGTATTCCAACAATGAACTAAGCTCTCAAATCAAACATCTGGTCTAATCAGAAGTTTGACTTGGCTATCTATATTATTGAGTTTGCACATCAAACTCTCCTCATCTTACTTCCATCTGCTAAAACAATGTTATGCTCAAGTATTAGATTTGTTATTAAAACAAAAATATCTAGGGAGTAATACCATATTCCTATTTATATAAATTGGTTACGTATGTTTAAGAACTTAACAAAACGGACTATTATGGATAGAAAATGCTAATGTGGCATGTACCTGATTTTTCCATCTATAACAATTAACTGTAGTTATTGTAGTTATCTTGCACGATGATAATAAAAGATCTGAAGTTTCTAAAAAACAAAAAAGCAAAAACTAATCAAAAGAGTGATCAGTAATAACTAAAAAGAAATCAAAAACTAATCAAAAGAGTAATCAATAATAACTAAAAAGAAATCAAACGTCGAGTTTGCGTATCAAAACATTTGTTCTATTAACTTTCATCTGCTACAACAATTTTCTGCTCAAGTTTTAGAATCCACCTATTCATCTTCTTAAATCAAAACTAACATACCAGGGAGTAATACCATAGACTTTATAACATACTATTTTAGATAGAAAATGCTAATTGTCATGTACATGATTTCTCTATCTATAACAAGGAACTCTAGTTATTGTAGTTATTCCGCATTGTTATCCTGATTTCAGTAGTAACTAAAAAAAAACAAATTCTGATCCTTGATTAGTAAGAACTGAGAAGCAATCAAACTTGCAAAAATAAAAAATAATCCCTTAAGATCTATTTTCAGCAATTCGACGGTTAATAATTGTAGTTCATCTTCATTCTAATACCCCCAAGTATTGATCTATTTTTCAACCCATGTGATCATTAGTCATCATTGGAACACCTACCTAGAGTGTCATCCAAAAATATAAGAGATAAAACCAATTCAAGAAACCTAAAAAATAGCAGAACAATCCAATAAAGACAAAAACCATACCATTAACCTTAAGGTGAGAGCTGAGTAATGACTTCAAACCACAACCAATCAAAAAAAACAACCCACATAGAGTAACAGACAATAATCTCTTTGTGATTATCACTACCACCTCTATTTTGTGGTACTATTGTCTGATTACCTTTATGCAACAGTGAGGCCTGCAACAAAGCACAGAAGAAACATCTCAGATTAAAAGTTGGATTAATACAACTTAGTGTTAAATATTTGGAAATCACAAATTTGTAGTGATAAAAAGTAACATGTTTAAAATAATACCTTAAGATCTTTTTTCAGAAATGGAATATATATTGTTAGATTTCTGAATTGTACACAATTTCAGATCCATGCTCCCAACTGAACCAAAATGATAATTTTGAGCACCTATTTAAAGTATAAACCAAAAATGTAAGATAAAAACCAAAACAACAGTGGAACAACTCATTAAACCAATTCAAGAAACCCTAAAAATAGCAGAACAATTCAAAAATCAATGAAAGGAGTGATTAATAACAACCAAAAAGATATCAAATGAGCAAAAGTACACATAATACCAATGAACCATGTTCCATGTTTAGGTTTCTGCACTGTGATGAACTTCAAATCCAATTATGAACCATACTCCCAACTGAACCAAAATGATCATTTTGAGGTATGTACAAAAAAATGTAAGATAAAGAAAAAACAGAACAATTTATAAAACCAAAAAATAAAATAACTCAATAAACACAAAAAATATATCAATAATATAAAACTGATAGTGGAGTAAATACCACTAACCACAACAAAGAACAAAACAACTCATATAATGCAATGGACTTTTGTTTGAAAATTGGATGGAGGTGAGGCCTGAATTTAAGCATGGAAGAAATAGTACAGATAAAAAAGTTAGGTTAAAACAAATTGATGGTAGATATCTGGAAATCACAAAATGGTAATGATAAAAAGTATTGTGATCTAATGTTGCTCAGTTGGACAGAATTTTGAAAAGTTTAGCTTTCCTTATTTCCATGTTTCATGGAAGCTCTTCTTAGAATATAAGCAACAACTAAAATAGTTACCTTGTCTGGTTCTCTCCACAAATTTTGACTTTGTAAACCTCAAAAGGTGTTTTTGGTTCATGCATCCTAAGTGGTGGACATGAGTATTAACTTGCCTAACATTGTAAAGGAGGCAAAAAACAGTGTCAAAAGCTTGATCATTGCCTAAAATGCAAGAGAATATAAGGATTACAGAAAGTTCATATCCAATAAGAATCAAAGCGGCACTTGTCACCTGTCATGTTTGTCCTTACCCGATTATAAATGGGAAGAAAATAATTTGCATATGATGCATTGTAGAGAGAACGTAATGGCCGTAAATAGTAACATCATAAACAACAATTGCTTTACAGGACGTCCATTAGACTACGAACACAAAATAGTTCTTATTAGCTACTTATTAATGATGATTGAAAGTAAGAAAAAATCAAAAAAACAAAAGGTTTAGTCTTGAAAATACGAAGAAATCAAAAATCAAAAAACAAATCAGAGAAGTGATTCAAAAAAACTGAAAAGAAATCAAAATACAAAAAATTTAAAAAGGTAGATAAATCATACCTCTTTGATCTGTACCTTGTATCTCTCACAGAATAACATATAATTGGTTGCTAATAATGAATACTATAATTCAAGCATCCATGCTTAGCACATAATCAAGAAATAGATAGAGATTTTGGTTTAGAAGCTTAAATATTTGTGATGATTTGCGGCGGAAAGGGGAACAGAAGAGAAAAAACATTTGATTTGCGGCGAAAAATGGAGGAAGAGGAAAAAGAAGAGTTAGGGTTAAGATTCGTTTTTTAGGATCGGTAGGGTTGTACATTAAGTATGAAGCCTGATATAGGGCTCCAACATCAATAGAGGGGCTCCAATAATAAGACGAAATATGGACACTATGAAGTAAAACTCAAAAACCCTTTATCCATAATATTTTCACAATACCCAAATCACCCTTCATTAATATGTTAATTACCTTAATTAGTGAAAATTTAATTAAGTTAATCATGGTTAATTAAACTTAATCTTTGACTAACACAAATTGAAATCAATTTTTTTTTTTTTTTGATTTGTGATTTGGGGATGAAAAACTAGATGAAATGTGAGAAAAAAATTTCGTTTTTTTTTTAAACCCTAGTTTTTGATTTAATCAACCATAGTAACCATTTAGGTCTTTCTAGATTAAAATCTTGATCATTTTATGGCTCAAATTAGATGAAATCACGAATTGAAAGTTTGATTTTGTGTGATTCAGAGACAGTTACGGTTGGGTTTCATTACGAACCCAACCGTAACACCAAGAACACCGAAGAACACCTTCAGTTACGGTTGGGTTTTGACTCCAAACCCAACCGTAACCTCAAGAACACTATGAACACCCTTTGAACACATAGTTACGGTTGGGTTTGGCTTAAAACCCAACCGTAACTCATCCTTTTTAGCATTGATTTTTGAGGTCAAATTTGAGTTTTAAAATCCAAATTTTGAAGTTATTCAACCATTTTAACTAGATTGTAGGTAAATTGGGTCATTCAAACACACAAAAA
>JAJJMC010016780.1:3175865-3190155 GCA_023531435.1 Papaver californicum
TCATCAAATTAGTTAGTGTAATTTAGTTTTATCCGGATTGTCATCACTACTACTTTCTACACATTTATTAGTATTCTTCATCACGAAATTAGGATTTAATCGGTGATAAAATTTTGATTCGATTGAGAAATTTGATTAAAATGGAGAAGGAGAAGATATGGAGGAGATGGAAAATTTTTAATTAAAGGATAAATTTGTCTTTTTTTTATTAGGTAAAGGGTAAAATGGACATTTAACTTTACCCCTAGGACATCCCTTATCGTAAAATTGGGTCACCTTGGCTCAACTAGGAGCCCCTCTATTGATGTGGGAGCCCCTATATCAGGCTTCTTAAGTATTTGGTGTAAAGATCGTGTAAATATGGTGTAAACATATCTATCCCGAACAGCCACTCACGTGAGAAGTTTTAATGACCCAAAATCGTTCCAACCAATCTAGTGTTGCCACGTGTTCTTCCCAGAATCACCAATGCCTAAACCTTCTCTCTTGACCAATAGGGATTGTGGGTTTCATTTACCATTCAACCAGGAAGCTAATACAGTTTTGTGATTTAAGGGGAAGATGGTTTTCATATAAACTTGTTCAATCAATATCATGGGACTTCTTCCATATTTTCTACAAGAAGTTAAGAAAAAAAATACCCACAACTTGTTCAAATCAATCTTTTGCTTATACAATTAAGAAGGGAATTACATCTGAACCAGAGGCAGTATCATGTGTGGAGTTGATAGACACATTTTTATGTCTTAATTGTTCTCATATCTATATTGTTATTTCTCAATTGTTGTCTAATAATGTTATTTTCTATATTTTTAGATATTCTTGTGGAATTAATAATTGTGGAAAATGTGGCTCGAAAAGTGTTGAAAGCACCCTGAAAAAGTGTTAAAGACACCCGGAAAAGTTATAAAGGCACCAACTAAATTGTTAAAGGCACCCACAAGATTGACAAGAGCACCCACCTATTTTGAACTCAAAAGAAGAAATGGCGGGAATATTTCTTCTCCTATCTGCTTGATATTGTAAGCAAGTATTTTGGGAGATTTTTGAGGCTTTAAGACAAGAATAATCTTGCCTTATTAGAAAAGATTTGTACATAATTTAAACTGTTGAAAACAACCTACATCTCCGTGAAAAAGAAAAAAACAGATGGAAACTATATCTCGTGAATATTCGGTGGATATCATTCGGGGTGTAATCAAA
Source organism: Papaver californicum (assembly GCA_023531435.1). Taxonomy (NCBI): domain Eukaryota; kingdom Viridiplantae; phylum Streptophyta; class Magnoliopsida; order Ranunculales; family Papaveraceae; genus Papaver; species Papaver californicum. Next base: position 3,177,069 of record JAJJMC010016780.1, read on the forward strand.
TATTCTTTGTAATATGAATGAATATATTCATGATGCTAGAAAAAAGGAAACAACCAATATTGTTTCCGGGTTTGAATAGAACAGATTCCACAGCGTGAGGAAGAGAAATTCCGAGATTTGTTTTCATTTAAAAACAAAAGAACTTTTGAAGATTTTAGAAGATTTGGAGTAGTTATTTCGAAGATTGGGTGGCTAGTATAAAAAGGGAGTCGATTAGAAGCATTGGGGGATGCTAGCTTTGCCAGATTCAAAAAAAATAAAGAACTTCAGAAAGAATATTCTGTTAGCTGAAGAAGGAAGAAGAAGAACATACCATAGAGAAGAACTGTCATTAAAACCTGTTTCGTTTCCTTTCAATTAACAACTTTAACGACGGTTTAATCAATAGTAGAAGCGACGATCTGGCTGTACAACACACAAATTATGTCTAAATTCAATAAAGGATTTTTAATCATTCAGCGACGTTGCGGGTCAGTTTTTTCTTGTAATCTTTTCTAATTAATGAATAAAATGGGTTTTATTTTATTCTTTTTCTCCATGAGTAGTTAAATTTTTTTCTAGGGTAGAGGATGAAGTTATTTTCGATGGGTAATATTTAGTAATTGATTTCTTTAGCATATTTTTACTCTCTACTGGTGTTATTATTGACTAATAATTTTTTCTTCTTATTAAGCTTCATTTTAATTGTCATGGGTAGTTTTTAACTATTGATATTTAATAAGCGAAGGAGATTTATATTTTTGCATAACGACTTAAGTCGTAATAGTAATTTAAAAAAGTAATACCTTCTGAGGCATGAGATTGAGTTCGAAACTGCCTTTGAGTATTTAAGAGAGAGTGTTTAAGATATTAATTTGTTAGTTTTATAAACATCAAAAGTAATGGAATCCAAAACCCTAGACTTTTCTTTTCTTGGTTAATTAATTTATATAGTTAGTTTTATCTTTTTATTTATTCCTTAAAAAATTCATCAAAAACATTTTATTTGTTATTATCACATTGGTTAATTAAAAATTAGAAATTGCGATTTTGGAATCCCTGTGTAACAAACCTTTTTTGCAGTTGTATGCAGCTGATAGGTTCAGCTTCACCAAAAAGAACCTTGCCTGAAACAGAGAGAATGTACGGAGAGTGAAAAAACAAATCTTTAAATTTAGTTGTGCCCATTGAAGATGAGTATAGAAAGACGAGTGACAACATTTAATCAACAAGGCAAAGATGAAAGACAGACCTGGGAGCGGCTGATCGCAAACTAGCAGTCTTGGGAAAGGATATCTCTCGTGAGCGAAGCATTGTGCTTCCTCTTGAGGAGCTTGCACTAGTTGGGCAAATGCCTATAGAAACAATAGAAGGATAAGAGAAAACTATAAGTTCCCATTTCAGAACCTTATTCCTTTGAAGATGAATTATTACTTGAATTATGGTCGTGATTCGGTTAAAATAATTTTCAACGCCCAAATATTTCACGTCACTATTTCATCAAAACATTATAGAGTCCAGAATCACTCTAGGAAATATTATGATTACCAGCATGACAATAGAGCTAAGCTCACTTCTTACTCTGTAAGATATGCGCTCCAAAGCTTAATATTAAAACACATGACGTCCATTTGCTGATGGACATAAACAAACACTAGGGAAAAACCCAAATAGAAATATCAATTTATGCGTGGATTTTATAAGGCTTCTAAAAAGTTTTAGAAAAAGCACATAAGTATTTTGGAAAAAAAAAAAATATCTCCGTTACAAATGAACCAAATCCGCAAGCAGATTCGGCATTTCTTTTCTGTTATTGGTTGTTATTTTAACTGTTCTTTGCGTGTCAATTGTGTCTCGAAACTTGTTATCAAAAGAGCATGTCAACATGCCTTTTTCTCAATGTACTGATAAGTTAATACTCGAGAACGGTGATGGTTGACAGTTTTTTTTTTTGTTTTTTTTTGGAGAACTTGGATATCATTGAATCATATGAGTAGCCACTAAATAAAATATCTTGAGCTTAAAATATGAATACATGATATTCTGGCTGATTTTGGTAGTCCATGTTGTGCCACTGAGCAATAGCATCCCATGGAAGACAAGTACGCTGAAATATGCATCCAACGCAGAAACATATAGTTGTGAAACAAAGGCTAAATCTTTAAGACCACTCTTGACACTTCTATCCCGATGAAAACCTACAGAAACACACCCACAAAATGTTGAAAGTAAAAAACTCATAAGAAAGAAGACAAACTTATTGTACTGTGAGTATACTGCTAAATTTTGGGAAGAATTTTGCATGATTAGTCATATATTATGAACTTTGAATAAAAATAATAATTGTTGAGCATTTCAAACCGTAGACAATTTGTATATTTAGATGTCCCTAGTTATCAAAAAAATCTAATACTTTACCATGATTCAATTTCAGAAAGAAATAAAGTGACACAGCCTAGCCTATCGGGTTGTTTCTGTGACAAGATAACCAGAAATGAGAACAAATAATCTACATATGGGATAACATTTAACGAAACAAATTTTTCTCAACTCATATTCAAGCTTATGAAAATGCATACTCTTCTAAACTTCGAACTTCTATCTGAGGTCAGCTATAGCTTCTAGCTTCAGCTGTAGCTAGCCATTGTGACATAGCTTTAGCTCTGTTTGCTTCCTCAAAATGCAACTCCAAGCTATGTTCATCAAGAGAAGATTTTAGACTTTGAGCTTGTGACCATGTCAGATATTCTAAATCTTTAGCCTCAATGACATACCTGCACAACCAGAAAAGATCTCTCTCAAACAAACATATCACCATTCTGAAATCCATTCTTGCACTAAACCAACCATTAACAAAGAAACTGCCACAGGGCTAAGGTATCAATCAACCTCAATGTATTAACTATAAAGATCATCTCAAAAAGATATTCACCAAGTACATGCTCTTTTTTGTAAGACATAAAACAACAACAATATTTTAAGTTGATTAAATTTTAAGTCACGGGATGCTAGAAATCAAAACTTCAGAACGTCAGTCAAACTCTAACAAAGAAGACATATGAACCTCTACCTACTTAATGTACCTGTTGAAAGAGCTAGCAAAAGCAGACAATATTTGATTAAGAGTCTAAGACACAAAAAATCTCTTCATAACACTTGGGAGTTAAGTTGTGTTGTCAATATGAAACTATGATCTTAAACCGAAAGAACCTGTACGACCACTATATCAATGACAATGGTTAAATTAAAAGCACATCAAAAATATTTGATTTTCAAGAAAGAAGCAGGGATATAATTTGTATGGTAATTATGTCATTAAACTGTTAGGAACAGACGGAACAACAAGTACACAGAAAGAACATTTCAAGTAGATACATACAAATGAATAAAGTCCTTGCTTGATGAATACTGCAGAAAGCATGAGAGAAGGCTCGCTCCTTCGCAGCGCATGGAAGCAATCTACCTGAAAGTAAATAAAAGTAAGCAATAAGAAGATGTGTATGGGTAGCCACGAAATAAAGCATACATAGCTTGCAATAAAAGAGTTCTTTCAGTACCACAAGATAAAAGAATATAACGGAGGGTGGTGGGTAAACTATGTGTATAACCACCATATTTCATAAGAATGGAAGAAAACCAACTTACATATGATAAAAGGACAGTAGTTACAGCAAAATAATACCTGAAAACCCAATTTTATCAATTCACGTGTCACATTCCACGGACAGCTAGAGCAGAAGCACCAGTTTTCAGTTTCAAAAAATATTTTAATACTCAATTCAACACTGAAAAGACAATAATATTCAGTTGAAACTTAATACTAACCCATTTCTCAGCTTATAAACAAAACCCAAGAATCAAAATTTTCAATGACAACACAAACAAGAAAAGAATCAAAACAGATACCATCATATTACCATTTTCAGTTAAACAAAAAGTTAAAAATCAAAATTACATATTCAAACCCTTCAGAGAGGTGACCAAAATTAAAAATCTCACTACATAAAATTGAAATTATTATACTTCAAGAAGAAAATTACAAACATATTCATGGTTTAAAACCCCATGAAATCAACTAACAAGCACAGAAATTGTAAAATCTAAAGAGAAAAATACCATACGAGTTATATTATCCACAGAATAAGCTCAAACCAAAACCGAAAACAAAAAACAAGTTTTAAGGCTAGGGTTTTATACCTGAATCTTCTAAGATTTGTACCTCAATCTTCTGCGATTTCAAAATCAAAAGTTAATAATCAATTTTTAGGGTTTACAAAATCAGAATATACAAAATCTGTAAAATGGGTTTCATACCTGAGATTAGGTTACTCAAACTCAATAAAAACAAGTGTTGATTTCAGGAAATAATCTTAGGACGATTCTGGTCGATTTAGGGTTTGGAATTAGAAGAAGAAGAATAATAGATCTGAGTTCTGACAGGCTTAAAGGTATTGATCTAAGAAGAAGGAAATTTCTGGTCGATTTTATGTATGGATTATGTTTTGATTCACGATATGAAAAGAGAGGCATTTCTCTGTGAAGAAAAGAGAGGCGCAGATGGGAAAAGAAAGATGAAATAAAAATCAAGTTTTTTTGTTTGAAGCATAAATAAAAAAACAAGTTTTCTGAAACACAGACATGTATGCTTCAAAAAAAGACACGTCTTTTGAAGGTACGAAAATTAAGACAATATTTTCTGGAAAAACCCTTGAAATGAATGGGGAAATAATTGAAACTCAATTTGAAATAATGTTGTGAGATAAAAATTGGGAGGGAAATTTTGGGGTAAATTAGGATGAGAGAGATCAGATGATTTTTTTAAAAAAGGGAATTTTTTGGGGGGAAGGGGGGGAATTTAGTGTTTTGGGGATGAAATTTAAATAAAAAATGAAAAGTAAAATCAGATATAAAAAACTAATTATTAAACTTACTATAAGGTCCCCAAGATTGAAAATTTTACAACTATACCATATTTTGAGACACATATATGTATAACGTCTCTTAATTAATTATAAAAATTAGGAATTAAAGTTACACATTTTTCAAGTTTGAGACGTTTATAAGTTACAGCAATATCCACTTATATAAACGTCTCAAAGTAAAAAGTCAAAATGTCTCAAATTTTCTGATATGGTGTAGTAATTATACCAAAATTGAACAACTCATCCTGGCTCTGCTATAGTCGACGCGAAAATTGAAGATATATTTCCAAGTACATGCAATTAGAGTCCTAACCAAGTCATCTATAAAGGCGGTGTTAGACAGCTTAACAAGAACGGGAAGATACCTAAATGGGGGGACCAAATTAAACAATTTCATATGATATATGAGGCACGAACAGTCTCAGGTCATAGTCGATTTTCCGGAGAATTCCCCCTGGCGGAAGAAGATAAAAATGAAGAAACACCAGGCATGAAGGAAGAGAGTGAAGATTCATCAGACTTACTCGAAAGTTGTCATCCGCGAACATAGGAGGTATTCACCGATGGATCTTCCTATAAAAATGGATCGGGACTAGGAATGGCGTCCACGACCCCTCAATGATCAAAAATTGTTCACTTCTTCAGACTTGAGTTCTCGACCAATAATAATATCACTGAATATCAAGCAATAATACATGCATTGAGAATAATAGTAAAACTCGGGATGACAGAAGCACGTCTCACTAGCGACTCTTAGCAGGTAATTAGACAAACAGAGGGAAAGTATCAAACGTTGGACCCATGTCTCCAGAGGTATATGAAGTTGTTGCAATATTATGCAAGGCAGATACCCAACATTAAGTTTAGACATATCTGTAGGAAGAACAACTGGACATGCAGATGGATTGGCTTACATAACGTCAATGTTGAAAGATCCATCCATAGAGGAAATCAAGATAAGCAGGGTGTTATCACCTTCGGTACCACCATAGGGAGAATAAAAAATATATATGTTGATTTTTACTACGAAAATGTATACGGAAAATGATTGGAGAAAGCCTATACATCGGTACATTGAATCTGGGAAACTTTCCGATAACAACCTTCAGGCCCGAAAAATCAAATGTAGGTCATCCAACTACCAACTTCGGGATGGGATCCTGCACAAGAAATCCTTTTTGAAACCACTATTGCGATGTTTGAATAAGGAGGAAGGACATAAGATATTTATGGAATTGCATTTGGGGATACGGGAAATCATAGTCCGGGAAGATGCTTGTCCCAAAAGGCTAAAAACAATACTTATGGCCTTATATGCATCAGGAAGGAAACATATGGCTCGAGTCTACAAAGAATTCCAGAGGTCTGGAAAAAAGATCCATGCCCCTTCAACGTCTCTAAACTCGGTCCTGATCCCATGGTCTTTCGCAAAATATGAAGTAGGTACAATAGGACCATTCCATGTTGGGACACTGCAAAGGAAATACCTGATAATGGCCACTGATTTTTCACTAAGTGGGTACAAGCAGCTGCACTAAAATGTATTTGAGATAAGGAGGTATTTAAATTCTTATTTGGAAACATCATATGTCAATTTTGCATACCGGCTGCAATAGACTCGTACAATGGAAAAGAATTGCAAGGGACAAGCATAGACCTTTTTTTTCAATACATTCCATATAAGAAAAAACACGTCAACTCCCATTTACCCTCCTAGAAACGTGCAAGCAGAGATTACTAACAAGACGATCACAGACAATCTAAAGAAAAAGCTAGATGGACACTATGGGAGCTAGTGTGAACAATTATACAACATGCTATGGGCTTATCGGACAACCAGGAGGGAAGCTATGAGTCTTTCACCATTCATGCTAACATACGGGACATAGGCGATGAAGGTAATGATACCTACCATAAAGACATGAGAATGGGACAGAGTTGATATTAGCTAAGTTGGATGATCAATAAGAAACATTTGAAGTAGCAATACAAAAGATGGAAAGGAGATTGCGAAAGGAATACGATAAAAAGGTGAAGGTACGAGAATTTCACCATGGGAAACTAGTCCTAAGAGAAATCCTAGAATACGAACGCGAAAAAGCAGGTGGAAAATTGGCACCACGATGGGAAGGACCATTCACCATTCTCTCAAAAGTTGGAGAATGAGCTTACAAGCTATTGAAACCGAACAGGGTGGAACTTCAGCAACTACGGAACATCAATCACCTGTAATTATATCACCCATGACATGGGAAAGGTACAATAAAACCTCTAAAATTAAAATCACAACTTTAGGGAGTGATCAAAAGGCTATAAACCAATCGGATCATACAATTTTTGGGCCAATAATCAGGATTTGACCTGATAAGACCGAAGGATCCTGACTCCCGAAGCCAGTGGTCATTTATCGGGTCACAACCATCAGTGATCTAAGAGTTGTGAACCGACGCAAGGTGACCTAAGGGTCGTGGTTCTTAGAATCAGTTAATTGATTTGGTCATCAATAGAGCTGATCTAGGGGCTTCGAGTCAACACGGGCAGGGCATGTAATTGAGTTAGTTACACGATTTATCCTAACGACTCATATCATCGGATATATCTCTGATGATAAGGTACTCCAATCGAGACATGATATCGGACCAGATGATCCTCTCTATCGAGGGTACACGAACTAGACTAAAGGTTTATAAGATAAACTTAATTCGGTCATAGGATTAAGAGCTTAAAAGTTAAGTCTAAAAACATTTACTAAAAAGCATGAAAAATAATTATTACGCTATCACTGCATGAAAATACTATGTAACTAAATAAATTTTAAAGATAAAGTGGTAATAGTTTTATGATTTAAGAAAAAAAAAGTGGTAATAGTTTTGGATCCTCAATCATGGAAGATTAAAAAGTGTGACACAATACCCAACGAAATAAGGAAACTATGAATAAAACATAGTATTTTTGAAAGCAGGACGAAAAGAACATAGTCGAAGGAAAACAAGGGAAATCAAAGCTAAGCAGCAGGATCAATTGGCTTTTCAGTGGCCACCTCCGATGGTTTCAACTTCGAAGCAATTCTAGCATGTTTCTCCTTCAAGAGCCTTTTTACCTCGATATTCCCCAGCCCTTCCACTTGGAATTCAAAACCTTGTCGCAACGATAGCTTTTTGGACTCAAACCTCTGGGCATCAGATAGAAAAGCTTGCCAAGCCTCATCGTTATATTTTTTATACCTCATTTTTTTATAGCATGAAATAAAGGAACGTAGAATTCATTGGAGGAGATTTGGCATCCGGTCAGGACGGATATCAAACTGCAAAATGATATATATTGGGTTTTTCAGTTTAAAAGGCGGATATTTAATATTCGCTCAACACTATTTAGCCGGATAGTTGGTATCACGAGTGATAGAGATAGGGGTGTACTATGAGACAGAGGATCTTCTTTCTAAATGAATTTGTTTTAGAACTATTATATGTCCAAAGTTCAATATTGAAATCATTTCAGAGGTTTTTTCTGATTTTGTCCGTGTCAACAAACAATTCGAAATACTTCGACTTTTTTAGAACAGGTTCGAGTCAAGTAGCAATAATTCGAAGCACTTCTTTTTACACTATTTCGGAAACCCAAGGACTCAATCGTATGGATGTGTAAAATACATCAAAGAAAGCTTTAGGATTAAACCACTTTATTGGAGAGGCTGACAAGATCCAGTCCTCGTCGATTGGACGGCGGAACAGCATCCCAGGACGAGATCACCTCTTCTTGAAGTCATCATAACAGGTCTGGTTCCTTCCGGTTACCACTAGACCCGGAACCAGACCCTATTTTAAAAGGTGAGTCCGGGTCCTGACGGTTCCGGGTACGGTTTCTAATTTAATGAATCCGGAACCGTACCAGATTAAAAACTTAAATATCAGTCGGGTCTGGATAGTTATTGGGTCTTTAGATTATATCTTTTAATAAGTTTATTTTATCTTCTCTATATTGACTTGAATCTAATAAATTTTCATACGAAACTATTGTTATACCTATATAAATATTCTAATTGTAAATTAAATCTAAGAAAAAAATGAAAAAGAAAAAATCCAAGAAAAACTAAGCGAAACCTTAAAGTTTTAAGTAAAATTAGTAAAAAAACAATAAATATCTAGATATCCGATACTTATGGGTATCCACGGATATACCCGTTAAGATCCAAAAGTTTATCGGTTTATATCGGTTATATCCATCAGGTACTAATATTGTTAATAGGTCCAATCTTAGGATTCGAATCCAATTCACCTGGTTCCGTTCCAGATAATGAGTACCAATTTACAGTCCTAGTACGGTCAGATAACCATTATTATTGTTTTTTGAGCCTCTTTTTTGCTGACGTGTGAGGTTGAAAGCTCTTTACATTCCTACTCAGCGTAGTGCTTCTTGTTAGTAAAGCAGTTGATCATATTCAGTATTTGGTTGTGGTTGTCAAAAGAAAAAGATCAAATATATTTACAAGGCCTACTGGTAACCCGGTAGAATTTGGTAAATCCTTATAGTAGTCAATGTATATTAAGTGGTGTGCCACGAGGGCCACATCTCTGATTTTCATTAAGTGGTGTGCCACGAGGGCCACATCTCTGATTTTCCAACATATGTATCCGCAAAGTGAACATTAGGCAAGGCAAATTCTACAGCTGAGATAGTTTAGTGATATACCCTGAGAGAGTTTTTCATAAATATACCATCCAACAGCTATAACACAGTTATCAGCTTGCTGATGAACAGCCATAAGCAGAAGCATCGTGTTACAGAGACGATAGCTTTATTTAGTGGTGCAACTAAGGCGTGCTGAGTACTTGAGTCTAAGTTAATCATTCAAGGGAAGTCTGAAGTTCAATCTGGCTTCGTTCGTATGATGATCCAAGAACTTCAATACACACATTACACTGCTGGTTATAGCAGTTACAAACAGGTATTCAAAAAAAATCCATTCAATGTCCACATGTTTTTAACGATTAATACCCAATGGATGTTTCAGCGTGAAACCTCCTTCAATATAAAACAGGACCTAGAACCCAACAATCAGTGCTGATTTTACAATTCTATCATGAATTACACAAAGCCAAGACGGGAGAACTGAATTCTCAACACGAAGCAAAGACACAACCTTCCATGACAGTAACAGCTTTACCTCAGATTTTTACTCTCTGGGTTTCTTCATCGAAATGGAGATCCAACACTCCACCTCTTGGAGATGCCTGTAAGGCAAGGAAATCACGTTTTCCAAATTTTTGGCTCCAATAGGGTGCCAAGGCACAGTGTATACTCCCAGTGACGGGATCCTGAATGAACATGAACAGTAAAACATTACACATTAAAGAAGAAGAGGTTAGATGTTGGTAGGCTAATAAATGATCAAGAATTCCATTGGAAATGTTTGTTTGTTTTTGTTCATGTAGTGTTACTGTCAAGGATATCTCTGCTTAGCGGCTTATAGAAGTTCCGAATCCACCAAGACGTAACTCCACCTAGTTGGCTCTCCGTACAGAACTTTCATAAGGCATCAATATGTTTTGTTGGCCTTCTCTTGATATCACTCCTAAGTATTATTGGAGTGTAATCTCCAAGGTCAAATAACAAATATTGACATCGTCTATAACTATGAATTAGACAAATATGTTGAGAATTTCACCTCGTTAATACCCAGTTTTGGGCAGAAGAAACGAGAAAAGAAATCGAATTTAGACCCATGAGGAGAAATTCCAGTAATAATGACTCCTCTCCCTGTACACTTCTGCAGCTCATCAAACTGCGGCTCCAAATCTGCTACATTCTGTCCTGATGCAAGCTCGACCTGATAAAAGTAATTTAATTTTTACAGATTGCAGTTGGTTAAGTGAATCTCACCTATTAAAATACAATCAAAATTAACGCAACGTGAAAACTTATAAAGTAAAATAGGATGGAGGAAGTACAATGAGGTCATCACCTATAGATGTTTTCTTTACGTTAATCACTGAAGCACCATTTAGGGTTTTAGGAATGGAAGGGAATTCATTTGGTTCACATTCAATCACCGAAATTGTGGGGAAATCCAATTCAATCGAGAAATCGTCTTTTGACGTACCACTCAAAACCTCCAATCTGTCATCTATCTTCCCATGTCCAGGAATCATTTTAGCAGTCAAAATTCCAGACAATGTGAGGAATTCAATTACATTCGACTTCACTAAACCAGAAGTGAAGAGAACATGTGCAGAAGCTAAAGTTGCATGACCACAAAGTTCAACCTGCAAACAGAGATGATAATCATGAAAAATCAATATATCAACTACCATAAACCAACCAATCATTTGATTAAAGTTAAACTACAGAAATATATCATCCACAAAAACAAAGAACTCGAACTCTTGAAGTTTTTGGTAGCACATCATCTAAAGAGGTTAAAGATTTCTCTAGCATACATGTACATTTGTGAAGGCTATCAGATGCCATAACTCATACCAGGCGAGAGCCTTTGTTGCATACGATTCTGTTTTCTCTATTACTCTACAGTCTCTTCTCAAAATCTAACATATGAAGTACTCATTCCCGACCTACAACACTTACCATTATGTCAAATTGGAAAACATCCACCACAGCTACTCGTCTTTCACAAATTCCAATACATTCTCAAAAGGAGGTAAGAAATCACTTCAGAATCAAATTCGCATTCAAATAAAAACCAGAAAGAGTGTGTCAAAGTAAAATCTGAATTCAAATCAAAGAGCAAAAAAGCAAACATCTTTCACCCTGCTGTGGGGACTAATCAGTTATCTCTACCACAAAATCAATTCAGAAGTGTGTCACCAAAATTGTATGAAACAGTAAAGAGTGAGAGATAAACCTCAGCAACAGGAGTGAACCACCTAAGATGAAATCTAGGGTTTGATTTGGATTCATCTGCTTCCTAGTGATGAATACGAGTCAAGTAACAAGTTTCAGAGAGATTGAATTCCATAGCAACTGCTTTTAGCCATTCTTCGTCTCTTTTTTCTTCTAACAAACATACAGCTGCTGGATTTCCCTTGAATGCTACTTCTGTGAATGCATCCACCTAATATTCATCATCATCGTCCCCACAAACAACAATCACATATCAAAAGAGAGTAAAACTAAACACTCCGAGACTGAAACAGAGATGGTGAAAATCTTACCGACTGGTTTCTCTTCCATTTTTCAGAATATGGGGTATGTGATGGGTTTGATCTCCAAGTTGAAGCACAACTACAAACCAGAGGAGGCTGAGAAACTGTGTAGCACGGAGGCGCCACTTTTGGGACGCGGACCAGCTGCATGACAGGCGCAGCACATGTGTCGTAGAGGCGCCACTTTTGGGACGCGGACCAGCTGCATGACAGACGCAGCACATGCGTCGTAGGACGATGTTGGTAATAAAGTTTGAAGTCGTAACCTGAAACTTTTTGGAGAACCACCCTAATCATTATGTAAAAATTTTGATTTGGTTTATTTATATCCGGGATCATATCAATTTGATTCATCGAAAAATTTAGATGTTCAGTTTGGTCCATAATTATTTAAAAATATTAAATTGACCAAACCAACAATCCATAATACTTAATAACTACAATTTATATATTTTTAGTTTTATAATGTTGTATAATTTCTCTAACTTCCTTCCCCAATTCCATATCTTCTAAATCTCTCTATATTCCTCAATCATTTTATGAGGAACAGAAAAACAATTCGATCTCAGATTTTTCTTCCATATTCTCTGATCATTCCCATCTTTAACTTCTCAACAACTCTCAGATAAGAAAACAAGAAAAATCATCAAATCAAACATAAAAACGAACCAGAAAAATAAAGAAATCGACGAAGAAAACAAAGGTCAAATCAAAAAACGAAGACGAACACAAGCAAATCGTTGCAGTTGATAAAGAATTAGTTTCTAAATCCCAGAAAAATTAGTGAAGAAAGGTACGGAAATTAAATTAACCTACATCACAAAATCGAAGTTCATTTTTGTTGTTGCATGTCCTTCTGAATAAAAAATAACAGGATTTCATTTTAAATCTAGAAGTTACTGTTCATTTTGTCCTTGTTATGCTAACATAGTTCCTTCTATTTTGATGAACTACGAACTTTTGACGATTCATTATGTTTAATGAACTCCATGTGTTGGTCATCCTTGTTGTGGATGGAGTTTATTT